>BLSH010233494.1:65823-80996 GCA_018402905.1 Glandirana rugosa | reverse complement strand
ATTTTGGTGGAATTAATCCTTACATTTGCTGTGATTTTTCTTTAGTATTTATCAAGATGGGACTACATTTGTCTGTGCCCAAGGCCAAGTATTCACGAAGGCTTCCTGACAGTATTCACTAGGGCCTTGTGACAGTTTATCATTAGAATTGAGTTAATTTATTCCCAACCTCCTAATAGTAAAATCTACATGTGTACATGCAATTTACCTCCTGTAAATCTACAGGCCTAAATATGTGAATGAAACTAAAGAAAATTCCCAGCTCAACCAACCAAATTATCCCGTCTAAGGGTTTGCCTTAAAAACAAGGGTTTAGTTTGCACACATTTGCAAATACATGTGGAAGCTGCGGAGGCGACGACAAGGCACCCCATTATTATCCACAGTCCTAACTCTATACATTTTTGAGAGCCTCCATAGTAGAATCACATGTATCATAATGGATAGGCAGAGGGCAGGTGAGCATGCAAGGAGCTCACCCCTCCTTAAAGGCACAGGGGTGCACTGGACACCCAGAAAATAGCACAATGGCAGCAAAGGTGTCCAATGTGTCCCCTCGCCAGTATTACAACAGTACAAACAAAGGGGCACTGCCCACACCCATAACTGGCCTTTGCAGCAAGGAGCACATGGAAGGGCAATGCATGCCCCCCTCCCCTTCCTGGCCTGCCAAGCTGCATGCTCGAATAAGGGTCTGACATAGATTTTGAGGGGGACCCCATGCCGTTTTTTAAATTTAATTTTGGCATGGTGTTCCCCTTAAAATCCATACCAGACTTGAAGCCCCTTAAAATTCATACCAGACCCCAAAGTTTCGCTCAATAAGGGCTTACAATGCATTGTGGGGCGCTCAGCAGTGTTCACCGGATCGAAGTTTTGATGGGCCCGAACCACTCACCCAACACTAGTGTTGAGTACAGGGGTTGGGGGGGGGGGTTATTTTACTATACCCTTTTAAGCCCCTCCCACCATTAACACAATTTGACCACACCTATAATTTGGTATGGGGTGCTCAGCATGTTACTTTCATTTTTCAAATAATTTTTTGGGGGGGGTGGTATAAAAAAATGTTCAGCTCAGATAAAGGTTTATAAAGGATTTTAAAGTGTCATCTATGAATACGTTTAGGTACTGCAGTTTGACATTTCATGGGTGTATGCAGTTTTGAGTCTTAATACATTTGGTATATATTTACCTGTAACAACAGCATCTTTTATTCTTTACAAAAAAACACAGTGTATTTTATTGTGTTTGTGTGAACTAAAATTCCTTTTAGGCTAAATTCACACTGATATATACAGAGAATCATGTGCCTCTTATAATAAAACCAGGTACCAAAGTAATTATATTAGTACTGTAAGGCTGGCCGTACATTATACAATTTTCTTGTACAACTTTCCTTTAGATTTACCAAAACCATATACTATGAGGTCAAATCTAAACACTTTCAATTTGTATGTAACGAGGCAGGCCCTTGCACTACATAGTTGAAGGTAAATCTAAAGGAAATTAAACAATAAAATTGTATAATGTATGGCCAGCTTAAGTGTACAGAAATGAATGGTTCATAAATGTGATTGATTCAAAATAACCAGTCCATGTGACAATAAATAAATAAATGAATGTAACATAAAATCTTGTGAAGGTGAAAATAGTTCTTCTCACAGAAAAAATGTATTCCACTAAATAATGAGCCACGTGGAGAAACTGTGAATTGCACTATACACATGTGTCCACCACCACAATAAAGCCTCTTACCAGATAGGCATGATCCCCAATTAAGGAGATCAGCAATGCATAAGAAATCCCGGACCTCTCCTGGAATCTCCAAGACTTGTAGGTATGAACAACTAGGTCCTAATATGAGATGATCATCATGAAGTCTCCACAACTCCAAAGTAGACTCAGATAACCATCATACAGGGAAAAGGAATAAAGGATTCACATGAGCTGAACTCAAAGATCTACGACTTTTTCTATGTACACAAAAGGCCTATTTCTCTCAAATATTGTTGGTCTAAATCTGTGTTAGAGAGCACTTCTCCTTTGCCGAGATAATTCATGTAACTCACAGGTGTGTCATATCAAGATGCTGATTAGACAACATTATTATTGCACAGGTGTGCCTTAGGCTGGCCACAATAAAAGACCACTCTAAAATGTACAGTTTTATCACACAGCACAATGCCACAGATGTCACAAGTTTTGAAGGAACGTGCAATTGGTATGCTGACTGCAGGAATGTCCACCAGAGCTGTTGCCCTTGCCCTTGAATTGAATGTTCATTTCTCTACCATAAGACATCTCCAAAGGCATTTTTAGAAAATTTGGCAGTACATCCAACCGGCCTCACAACCACAGACCACGCATAACCACACCAACCCAGGACCTCCACATCCCGCATCTTCACCTCCAAGATCATCTGAGACCAGCCACCCAGACAGCTCCTGCAACAATCGGGTTGCATAACCAAAGAATTACTGCTCAAAATGTCAGAAACCATCTCAGGGAAGCTCATCTGCATTCTCATAGTCCTCATCGGGGTCTCAACCTGACTGCAGTTCATTGTTGTAACCGACTTGAGTGGGCAAATGCTCGCATTCGATGGCACCTGGCACTTTTAGGAGGTGTTCTCTTCACGGATGAATCCCAGTTTTCACAGTACAGGGCAGATGACAGTATGGCGTCGCGTGGGTGAGCGGTTTGCTGATGTCAACGTTGTGGATCAAGTGGCCCATGGTGGCGGTGGGATTATGGTATGGACAGGCGTATGCTATGGACAACAAATCAAGTACCCCCTAGGGGTGGGACTTTTCAGGCAACAAATACTACAAGTATATATAAAATTTAACATTTATTGACAAAATTTATTGATAAAATGCATGGAGTATACACCCAATATAGATGTACTCCAATACCATTAAAACAGTCTTTGATAACATACATTGTAAATATATCTCAGTACAAATATATATGAATAACATGGATTACAACATGGCACTCCAAAGCTGCAAGAATATTTCCTCCAGTACCCAACGTTTCAGGTCTTTCACCTTTCTTCAGGGGTATTAATGGAGTTCTGGCAGTCTATGTCTCATGTCATTACCATTTGTGCTGAGAGTCAACCACAAAAGGAATGGATAAGCCTCTGTGTTGTTGATGAGTGCTCCTTCACTCACAATTGGATAGTGGTGTGAGCTGGCTATCGATGTTGTATGTCCTCCTTCTGTGAGAAAGGGGAGAAGTGGGAGAGGAGAGGGAGGAGATAGGCCAAGGGCAGAGAAAATCTCCACAGGGATCCCCTCTGGAAATGGCAGCGTCTCGTGGAGAGGCAGAGTAGATTATGTGTTAAACACCTATGAAATCAGGCCAGCTGTCCCCACTGATCTCCTTTTGGTGAAAACCCTCATGTGACGTCCAATAAGCTCCCACAAAGGCGAGTAATGGGTCCACACACCACTGACCCCGACGTCATCCAGACAACATCGACAACGAACACAGGTGCAATTTATTGATGGCATTTTGAATGCATATAGTTACCGTGATGAGATCCTGAGGCCCATTGTTGTGCCATTCATCCACGGCCATCACCTCATGTTGCAGCATGATAATGCATGGCCCCATGTTGCAAGTATCTGTACACAATTCCTGGAAGCTGAAAACATCCCAGCTCTTGCATGGCCAACATACTCACCGGCCATGTCACCTATTGAGCATGTTTGGGATGCTCTGGATTGGCATATACGATAGTGTGTTCCAGTTGCTGCCAATATCCAGCAACTTCGCACAGCCATTGAAGAGGAATGGACCAACATTCCACAGGCCACAATCAACAACCTGATCAACTCTATGCGAAGGAGATGTGCTGCACTGCGTGAGGCAAATGGTGGTCACACCAGATACTGACTGGTTTTCGGACCCCCCAATACAGTAAAACTGCACATTTTAGAGTGGCCTTTTATTGTAGCCAGCCTAAGGCACACCTGTGCAATGATCATGGTGTCTAGTCAACATCTTGATATGCCACACCTGTGAGGTGGATAGATTATCTCAGCAAAGGAGAAGTGCTCACTAACACGGATTTAGACAGATTTATGAACAATATTTGAGAGAAATAGGACTTTTGTGTACATAGAAAAAGTCGTAGGTCTTTGTGTTTAGCTCATGATAAATAGGGGCAAACACAAAAGTGTTGAATTTATAATTTTACTCAGTGTACATTTCTATCCATTTTATGTGCATTGTAATGTGCATTGACTTGCATTGATGCACTTTTTGACAGGCAATGACAAGCGTTTTAGCATATGTTAAAATGCTATGCATTTTTCAGGTTTTCCTGTGACATCACATCCTGTATCGAAAACACATTAAAGAATCTGCGGTATTCCCCCTAATAGACACCAGGGAAATAAATTATTGCTGACTCACTTCTAATAAATTAGGGTGGTGTCCTAAGAACTTAATAGTAAACTATAGCAAAAAATTTCATGGAAATCCCAAGAAAGGGTTAAACTCTTAACCACTTCAATACTGGGCACTTAAACCCCCTTCCTTCCCGGACCAATTTTCAGCTTTCAGCGCTGTTGCAGTTTGAATGACAATTGCGCGGTCATGCGACACTGTACCATATGAAATTATTATCATTTTTTTCACACAAATAGAGCTTTCTTTTGGTGGTATTTAATCACCCCTGAGTTTTTTATTTTTTGCACTATAAATTAAAAAAAGACTGAAAATTTTCAAAAAAAATGCATTTTTCTTCGTTCCTGCTATAAAATTTTGCAAATAAGTAATTTCTCTTGATACATTTTGACCAAAAATGATACTACTACATTTCTTTGGTAAAAATAACCCAAATCGGAGTTTATTTGGTGTTGGTGGACAGACAGATGTGACAAGGACTGTGACAGATGTGATGGGGACATACAGCTGTTTTGGGGACTGTGACAGATGTGACGGGGACAGACAGATGTTTGGGGACTGTGACAGATGTGACAGGGACATACAGATGTTTTGGGGACTGTGACAGATGTTTTGTGTATGGCGACAGATGTGATTGGGGACATACAGATGTTTTGGGGACTGTTTTATGGGGACACTTATGTGTATGGGGACAGGGGTATCAGTGTGCTTGGTGCACTGTGTGGGGGGTGATCTGTGACAGCTTTCTGCATAAAAATCCTCATCATGCAGAGAGCTGTCATATTGCTGCAGATTCCCCCCCCCGCACTGAGCTCTCACTGAGCTCGGCGGGGGGAGAACTGTCACAGAGACGTTTGTCTCTGTTTACAATGTGACGGCTGTGATTGGACACAGCTGTCACATGATCGGGAGGGCCAGTCACTGTGCCCATATCCCGATCTCTGCTCTGCTGGATCCTGTGATCATAATGATCATAGGATCCAGCCGCAGCCCGCCGCGTGGCCGCGCTGCGAGCTCGCGTTCTGCAGGATGTGTATACACGTCCTGTCAGAACGGGGAAGCTCCCACCCGGCCGTATATATACAGTGGCCGGGTGGGAGGTGGTTAAAGAAGTTCTATATTAGGACCACTGCAGTATTTTATACCGCATAAAATACTGCAGAGATCCTAATGTAAAACTTATTTAAAGTGATTGTAAAGTCTCATTTTCTTCCCTATAAAATAATAAACATGCTATGCTTACCTGCCCTGTTGCAGTGGATTTTTACAGAGCAGTTCGGGTCCCTTTTCTGTGCTCCTGGCCCTTCCCTCCTGTTCAGTGCCCCCACAGCAAGCAGCTTGCTATGGGGGCACCTGAGCTGAGTCACAGCTCCCTGTGACCATTTAGATATGGAGCCCTGGCCCCACCCCCTCTCTCTCCTGATTGGCTGACTGACTTTGATTGACAGCAGTGTCAGCCAATGGTGCCACTACTGTGTCTCAGGGAGGCAGAATCTCGGATGGCTGAGACACTCGTTAGGGGGGCTGAGGGGAGCTCCTGCACACTGAAGGCTTTTTATCTTAATGCATAGAATGCATTAGGATAAAAAAAAATTCTGCCTTTACAACCCATTTAAGATTATTAACCTTCTCTTGGGATTTCCATCTATTTTTTATTGACATCACATCCTGTTCCTGTTTGCGGGGTGCAGAAAGAGTGAGTGAACTCATTTTGATTTTTGAAAAGTATTTTCCCGGAGCTTGCTTAACTTCATGTTCATTGTTTCAATGATGCTATCTATCTTGTTTTTTGTCATCCTCTTCTGCCTGGTGGTAGGGAGTGTTAAAAAAATGAATATGCAACTTAGGCCCCATCTCAGAAGAGATTTGAGATGACATCCTGTGCAATTAGTATCACTATTCCCCCCTCACATAACTTGACCAAACTCTTTATTCCCCACAAAGTGTATCGCGCTACCAAATTCCTCCACAAGATTGGCATATGAGCTGATCCCCACTGCAACAGATGTGGTCAACCACAGGGCAATCGCATTCACCTCTAATGGTGCTGTCCTAAATTGAAGAGGTATTGGGAAGGTATAATCACAACCATGAATAATCTCCGTGGTGTCATTTTGAACTCTGACCCCCTAGGTTATTACGACTCTGCCCTTATGGATGACTACCTGACCCTTGCTGTTAAAAGATTACTCATTGTTGCTTGTAGAATGATAGCCCTGAAGTGGATTTCTACTAACCCACCCACTGTGGAGGGATGGAGATCTGAACTAAACAGATTAATTTGAAAAACATACATATTATTTGCAAAACACTTCTTGTGAATTTGACGATATATGGTCCTGATGAATAGATGTGATCTACCCCTCTATTGCTTCATAGCTGGATGTTCAGAATAGAATGTGGCCTGGTGCGCCCAGTAATGTGCCTCCATCCCTTATTAATATATCCATACAACCAATGAATTTGTCCTGGGACTTTAAATGAGGCACAACACATACAACCAATGAATAACTAGTTTCCAACATTGTTGTTTAATAAATTAATACATATTACATACAAAAAGAGAATAAAATGGTAACAAGCTGATTTGTAATGAATTTATAGTAATTACTTTTATACATAATTAAATATAATGCTGACCATATACAATCCAACTGTCAATACATGATTAAACGAAAGTCCACAAACTCAACGCGTTTCGTGATTCTTTGTTCACTTCTTCAGGAGTAGATGCATATATATAGTATAAATCAGCTAAGAAGAGATATGACAGTATTTCCAAATGGTGATCACCAGGGGAGTTTCCCCCAGGAGCTGTGGAAGCGTGATTCAGCGAGAACTCAAGGGGATAAACAGAGAGCAGATTCAACAGGGGTAGGCAATCCATGATGGCACCCTTAAGTAGTTACATGAATCATTGTTATACTGACTGCTATTAGAGTACATTCACACCAGCAAATGCACCCTGCTAGCAATTATATGCGAGAACCCTGGCAGGGGCTCCTGTGATTAGCTGTGAGTAGGCAGCCCCATTGAAAGCAAAGGGAAGCAGCCAGTGCTCAAAGTTAATCACACCCACTCACATGTAATCACTCATGCAGTGATTAGCATTACACTGTACACTGTAAGTGTTAGATTTAATAAGTATGTAGGTATAGCTCTTACAAAGGGTTGCCACATCATCCCTTTAATCCAGGACACATATGAATTACACAGGTTCTGTGGCTGATTAAGGTGGTAATTAAACTCACTCGGTGCCTTATCTGCATTAAATTAGCCTCAGAACCTGTGTAATTCATATGTGTCCTGGATTAAAGGGATGATGTGGCAACCCTACTTTTACATGAGTCTATGAAAACTCTTGAAATCTCATGACACAGTAGAATACAATCGATCACATTAGCTCCTAATGAAATAGACAGCTTAAGATATGGTAGTACTGTGTTGCAAAAAAATAATGCAATTGTAGAAATCTGATGGATAGTTCCTGTAGCACGAGTATCTTGCTTGTGAAGACCACAGAGCACTTACAATCCAGCATTCAACTCTCTTCAAACCTCTGCTTCAGATTCTATGTGCTGTCCTCTAAGTACTGAAAAACAAGCAGGGCCAGTGCTCCTACTAGGCAAACTAGGCAGCTGACTATGGCGCACTGCTGCCTAGGGGGAGAAGCTACAGCCACTGACTTCCTCTCTGGCTGGGGAACACATGGGGCTAAAGAATGCCACTACGTTACAATGCAGCAGTTGGTGTAAACAGACCTTTGCAATGTTGAAAGTGCCAAACACATCCTAGAAACTTTATGCAATGTGTGGAATCTGTGCAGTGAATGCACAATATGCACAGCCAGTTGTATGATGAGATGTCTCTCTAAAGCCTCGTACACACAGGACGATGATTGTATACAACAGGTTGTACGAACGGCCGTTGTATGCGAAATCAATCGTTCGTACGCGCGATTAGAACAGCCGACATACGATGGTCGTACAACGGGAGTTGTATGAGCAAACTAGAAAACTTGGTCGTACATACGACCGTTGTATCGTGTGTACAGAGGAGTTGGTACAACAAGTTGTATTGTGCAAAACACGCATGCTCCGAAGTCAGGAACGGCCGGATGCTAATTACATGCACCTGAACGTTCTTTCTTTGGTCGTACGATCGTGTAGTGCAGTCAGTGTGCTACATACAACAGCCAACATACGATTTGAGACGATCGTACGTACGATCGTCGTCCCGTGTGTACGAGGCTTTACAGTCATTATAATTGGCCTTCAGGTAGCATAGACCCCCTCCCTGAACAGGGGTAAATGTGCTTTGCCACAATGGTTTTTATAATCCGCTGCTGCTCCATATTAAATAAAACATTTTGAGTTTTTGAATCAGTGGCAGCATAACACACCAAAATAAAAATATATATATATCAGTTGCTGCATCTCTCATTTATTTAAACACAATGCACCAAAATCCTACCAGTAAAAAGCATTTCTTTGGGTTGGTTTTGTATGATGTTGATTTATGGCTCGTTTTCTGTGCAAACCACAGTAATTTTGTGAAATGATAGCAGTATTGATTTAAGCAAGGGTCTCACTTTACAAAAGCTATCAAGCCAGAGGAGCCAAATTGAGCCTTGAAGTGAATAATATAGCCTTTTGGTTTATTAATATCATGCGCATTGTCTTGCGTGCATTGTAGAATCTGCATCTTTCTGTTGTCTCATGCCCTGGCTTCTATTCTTTTCATGTATTGCTGTAAAAAAAATACATTAAAGTAGATATATTATTTCTGCTACAGAACCATGGACAGCTCATGAGCAATGTACAAATCTAACAAATTATTGAATAAAGGAAATATATATATAGAGAGAGAGAGAGAGAGACAAAGCGAGAGAGATTATATATAAATAAATACACAGCTAACTGCATAAACTGAAATGCATAAATGAAAATCGAGCAATAGACAATAGAAAATTAGCGTTTAACACAGTTGCAGTACACCTGGTCATCCCACAACTTTAAGAGCTCGTTTACAACAGATGCAGTCAGGTGCGGCTTAACCACTTCAGCCCACCTTAGGACCAGAGCACTTTTTGCGATTCTGCACTGCATCGCTTTAACTGACAATTGCGCGATCATGCGCCCTTTTTTTCCCACAAATAGAGCTTTCTTTTAGTGGTATTTGATCGCCTCTGTGTCATTTCTGATCACCGCTATAAACAAAAAAGAGAGACAATTTTGCAATATTTATTACTTTTTGTTAAAATAGACACCCAAAAAAAAAATATAAAAAAAACTAATTTATTCCTTGGTTTTGGCCGATTTATATTCTTCCTCATATTTTTGGTAATAAAAATCTCAATTGACGTATATTATTGGTTTGCGCAAACGTTGCTGCGTTTACAAACTATGAGAATTCATTTCTGGCGTTTTTACAATTTTTTTTATACTAGTAATGGCGGCGATCTGCGATTTTTAACGGGACTGTGATATTGGGGTGGACATGTCGGACATTTTTGACACTTTTTTGGGACCATTGACACTTACACAGCAATCAGAAATTGAAATATCCACTGATTACTGTATAAATGTCATTGGCAGGGAAGGGGTTAACCTGCAGGGGGCAGTGAAGGGGTTAACTGTGTTCCCTAGGCGTGTTCTAACTGTATGGGGGCTGGGCTGCCAGGGACACCAGAGATCTAACTGATTACAGGGATCAGTAGATCACTGACATGTTACCTGTCAGAACGTTCTGGCTCTGTCACAGGCGATGGTGTGTCACTGGCGGACATCGAGTCCGCCCAACCCGCTGCCCCGCTCAGGGAGCGTGCGAGTTACGACTCTAAGTGGCGATTTGTGGGACAGAGCCACACTGTTGCCGCTTATAGTCGTTATGCGGTCAGCAAGTGGTTACGTAGCATAAATGCATATGCAAGAAAAATGAATGTATTCCAATGAGCCTAGTTTACAAGTGCACAGCAAATACACATGTAAATGCAACTTAGTAAAAAAAAAAATACAGCATCAATGAAAAAAAATATTCCAAAAAACACAGAAAATGCATTGGAAAGGCATGTAAACGCACTGAAAATGTGTGCAAATGCACAAGCAGAAAGTAGATGAAAAACAAACACTGCGCTAACCCGAATGAAAGCTGCAGCTCAAATTACTCAGTCTTGGTAATAAACAATAGATATTAAACAGGAGCCGCGCTAATCATAGTCCATAAACAAATAGTCTCTAATGGTAAAGGCAAGAATAAAATGAATCACTGGGATAGCCGTGTGTCATGCTCAGTAGCCCAGATCCTCAATAATCCAATTGGAGGCTTACCATGTGTATGTTGAAATTGCACATATGACAATCAAGTCCGTTGTTAGCCTCCCCGAGGTTCACAAGGGTCCTCCCTTTGTCCAGCTCACACCCGACATAAGCCACATGAGAAATGAGACAAAAGACAAGGAGGGGGCCTATATAGTGAAGTATGTCTCAGCAGAGTAAATACCACCACCTTCACACACACCGCGGCGCACCTTAAAAAAGTGAGCCCTGTACCGTAAGAATTCAAGGCTTACCGACTCCTAAATAGATCAACACATGAGAGAAGTGTGTGTAGACCAGTGGGTTCCTAACCCCACGCTCCAGACTCGCACAAGGCAGTAGATCAGATGTCAGATGTCTCTATCGAACCACTCTCCCAGCGCTCGGTCAGGAAACACCCCATACACTTCCCCATACAAGCAGAAAGACACAAAGAACACAGAGATTGTGGTGGAAATGAGTGTTACATTTTGAGGTTACTAACTTTGTGTTTTGGGAATCTTGACTGTTGACACTTGTCATACAGTAGCTGTGCGATTAACAATCATTTATAATGATAGTGCGTTCAAGTCTAATATATTGTAGAGATGCCAATCTAGTACCCAAGTTATAAGCAATACAATGGCATATGCATGGGGTTATCACTTGCCTCCTGGGGGGTCTGGTAGGAGAATGGGGCCCACACTGGTTAACTGGAGAGAGGTTAAAGAAAAATGAAAGGGATGTGAAAGCATATGGCATCAGAAGATGAGATTTAAAGCGGAGTTCCACCCAGAAATGTTTTTTTTTTTGCCATCCACTCTTTTAATACTAAATAGATGTAACCATTTGTTTCCTTACTTTCAAACCGCCTAGTAATTACATGTATTTTTTAGTCACAATTTAATTTCTCTTACTGCTGGACTTTTCCATTTTAGTTGAGGGCACCTGAACCCCTTCCGTAGTCTCCTGGCATCTCTTTCTAAAAGAAGTGCATGGAGAGTAACCATCTTGCACTCCTCAATCTCGGTCCTCCTTAAATTGTGTAATTTCCTGTCTGGAAATAACACTATTTTACAGTACAGGGAAGCCCACTGACTCCTGGGAAATGGTGAGTCGCATCTCCCAGGAGGCCAGGGGAAGCAGGAAGTGAGGAGAAGAGCCTAGGACCTAATAAGGGCAGATTACAGAGACCACCTAGCAACAAGCAACTTAGGGTGAATATACATTTTTTTTTCCTTCAAAGGTAACACCAGATTACAAAGCTAGGGTAGTATACCTCACACTTTTTTAACTTAAGAATGAGGGACACTTCAGGGGGACAGTGGCCTACAGCAAAAAGTGGGTGTGGTTAAATTTTGATGGCACAATCTGATTGTGCCCAAATTGTGTTAACAGCGGGAGGGGTTTAAAGGGACGTGGTTAAGTAAAATGAAAGCTTTCTTGTACCCATAAAATATGCTTAGAGTTCTGTGCCACAACTAAGAGTCTCACAGATATGTATAAACCTCAGCACAATCATTTAAAAATAAATACAACTCTTCCATTACATACACATTCTGAGTCTGCACAGTTCCCCCATCTTCAGGCATCACAGTCCTCCATCCTCAGGCTTCAAAGCCCCCTCCATCCTCAGGCTTCACAGCCCCCTATTCTCAGTCTACACAATCCCTGCATCCTCAATCTGCACAGTCCCCCACCCCCATCCTCAATCAGCACACCCCCCCATCCTCAGTCTGCACAGTCCCCCCCATCCTCAGGCTTCACAGTCCCCCATCCTCAGGCTTCACAGTCCCCCCCATCCTCAGTCTGCACAGTTCCCCCATCCTCGGAGTTCACAGTTCCCCCCATCCTCAGTCTGCACAGCCCCCCCCCATCCTTAGGCTTTACAGTCCCCCCATCCTCAGGCTTTACAGTCCCCCCTCAATCCTCAGTCTGCAAAGATTGCTGTAGAGGGATTGGAGCCCAGGGGGCCCAGATTAGGAGCAGGGGGATTAGTGGAGCCCAGTGCCAGAACTCCTTCTGGCCACGGGTCGAGCAGACTCGATGTCCGCCAGTGACCCATGATCGCCTGTTAGAGAGGAAGAATGGGGGACCGCTGATGTAAACATGGGGGTTCCCCATTCTGACAGGTGGCATGACAGAGATCTACTGGTCCCTGTACTCGGGATCAGTTAGATCTGTTTTGCCCCTGCCAGCCCAGCCCCCATACAGTGACATTTACACAGTAATCAGTGGCTATTTTTAGCTCTGATTGTTGTATAAATGTCAGTGATCCCAAAAAAGTGTCAAAAATGTCCAATACCACCATAATATCGTAGTCCCGGTTAAAAACCACAGCTCGCCACCATTACTAATGAAAAAAAAAATGAAATCTCATAGTTTGTAAATGTGGCAACTTTTGCTCAAACCAATCAATATACGCCTATTGCAATTTTTTTTACCACAAATATGTAGAAGAATATATATCGGCCTAAACTGATGAATACATTTGTTTTTTTATATTTTTTTTTGGACATGTATTATAGCATAAAGTAAAAAATATTGTTTTATTTTTCAAAATTGTCGCTCTTTGTTTATAGCAGTGATCAGAAGTGATGCAGAGGTGATCAAATACCACCAAAAGAAAGCTCTATTTATGGTAAAAAAAGGGCGTAAATTTTGTTTGGGTACAACGTCGCACGACTGCGCAATTGTCAGTTAAAGCGACCCAGTGCCGAATCTCAAAAAGTGCTCTGGTCAGGAAGGGGGCAAATCCTTCCGGGGCTGAAGTGGTTAAATATGCCTATAGAGAACTAAGACTACTACAGATATATGTAAAAAAATGCAAACATTTTTATTGGTTTACAAGTTAAAAGATATGTAAGAATATAGACAATGCACAATATATGTCGAGCTATACTAAACACAGCCACAGGGCCAGTACATAACTTTGGAGCAGTGTATAATGATATCTTGTAATGAGGCCTACGCATTACAAGGGATCACCTGCTTCTTCAGGACTCCAAGAATCAAGTGTTGTACATGGCTCTGTAAGTATACATAATCAACATCAAAGATAATGGTAAATCCGGGATAAAATCAAAATGTAAAATATTCTCTCTGCGTGGGAAAAGTGCCTACCGGCCCATGGGACACACATCCATGTCCCAATGGAGAGGTTGGTACATTTATGGGTGGCCAAATGCATGTAAATTATGTCAGAGATTCCTCCAAAGATTGAATAGAGGGAGTAAAAAGTTCAAAGGCCTGTAGTATATAAAAGAAGATTTCTCCCCATTAAAGAACTCCTGTGTTGGAGCCAAACTTGGATCCCAGGTGTCTCCTCTCCGGATAGGAGAGCTATACAAGGCCACGCGCCTTTAAGAAGGGGGAGAACCCCCTGACAAAACAACTTGTCCATATGTTGATGAGGACAAGAGCTTCTTCCCCACAACACTGGCCTGGTGGCTGAGGGGGTCTGTGAGTGAAGGACTAATTGGAATCTGGAAGTGAGGGGTGTACCCCTCCTCATTCACAAAAAATGTAAACAGTAAAAAACACAAACACACACACACTGTTTTTGACAAGACCTTTAATTTAAAAAAGTCCCACAATCCAAAGTCAATTACATCATCCAGCAATGATTCATGTCGATCATGATGCCTGCCAACCTCCTGTAAAAAAAACACGCCGCCCATCAATGTGATCTTACCCCGACAACTGTTCACCCCACTGTTTAAGATGGAGGTAGGAGATCTGTTACTTGACTTTCTTAACTCTAGCTTTGGGGCATAATTTCTCCCACTGACCAGCAGTAGGGGCACAATATCACAACCCTTTGTACACAGTTCTCTATCTTACATAGCCCCGACCCCTGAAGTGCATTCACTATGTTGTAAATTATACTCCTTGACCCCTACACTGTATATGTTTTGTTGTATGTTATATTCCTGACTTCTGCACTGTATATGTTATATTGTACATTATATTTCTGATCCCTGCATTCTACAGTATATGCTATGCTTTGTATTATAATCCCAACCCCTGAACTGCATTCACTATGTTGTGCATTATACTCCTGACCCCTACACTATACAGTTGTGTTCATACGTTTACATGCCCTGGCAGAATTTATTATTTCTTGGCCATTTTGCAGAGAATATGAATGAGAACACAAAAACATTTATTTCACTCATAGTTAATGCTTGGCTGAAGCCATTTGTTATCAATCAACTGTGTTTACTCTTTTTAAATCATAATGACAACAGAAACTACCCAAATGGCCCTGATCGAATGTTTACATAACCTGATGATTTTGGCCTGATAACATGCACTCAAGTTGACACAAAGGGGTTTGAATGGCTATTAAAGGTAACCATCCTCACCTGTGATCTGTTTGCGTTCGTTTGTCTAGTGTCCACTCCTACCAATGGAAATTATCGGTAAGTTTGGGGAAACACAGTTGAACTCACG
>BLSH010233494.1:37350-47663 GCA_018402905.1 Glandirana rugosa | reverse complement strand
AAAAGTGGTTTCTGATCAGCTAGAAAACAGTGATAGTAAAAAAGAATCATTTGCAGAATTGAGTGATACTGATTAGTGGGGAAATTCGTCGTCAGACACTGAAAGTGACGACAGCGACAATTCTGCAAACGATCAAATTTCAGTGTTTTTGATTTGATTACATTATTGAATAAATTGTATTACTATTATGTTATTATTATTGATAATTATTTATAGTTATTTATTATATTATAATATATGATTTCATGTTTCAAACTTTATCATACCCGGGATGTCTACTAGACTCTTGTTTGGACAGATTTAAGTGAGTTATTCCTAACAATTACAGGCCTGCAATATAAAACGCCAAAATTCTATGCAAAACAATGTAGCGCTTTTAGATGCAAACATCTGACATAATCATACCGCCAGGGAGGTTAAGTAAACAACTTTAAAAAACATAAAACTATACCGATTTGTCAGTAAGGCGGGGGGGGGGGGCAATTGGGGTCAAGATTTAAAAAAAAAAGTTTCATAACTCCTTTTGTTTTGAAAACCTTTAATGGTTTTTGATCTATGTTATTTTTATTGTTCCTTTAAATCTATTTTTAAACTTTTTATGTATTTTTTACTCTTTCTCTCTCCCACTGCACCCACTGCATATGTTTATATACACTATATTGGCAAAATGATTGGGACACCTGCCTTTACACGCCCATGAACTTTAATGACATCCCAGTCTTAGTCTGTAGGGTTCAATATTAAGTTGGCCCACCCTTTGCAGCTATAACAGCTTCAACACTTCTGGGAAGGCTGTCCACAAGGTTTAGGAGTGTGTCTATGGGAATGTTTGACCATTCTTCCAGAAGTGCATTTGTGAGGTCAAGCACTGTTGTTGCATCCTAATTCATCCCAAAGGTGTTCTATCAGGTTGAGGTCAGGACTATGTGCAGGCCTTTCAAGTTCCTCCACCCTAAACTCGCTCATCCATGTCTTTATGGACCTTGCTTTGTGCACTGGCCCAAATAATTTGGTGAAAGGGGATTATGGTGTGGGGTTGTTTTTCAGGGGTTGGGCTTGGCCTCTTAGTTCCAGTGAAGGGAACTCTTAAGGCATCAGCATAGCAAGACAGTTTGGACAATTTCATGCTCCCAACTTTTTGGGAACAGTTTGGGGATGGCCCTTTCCTTTTCCAACATGACTGCACACCAGTGCACAAAGCAAGGTCCATAAAGACGTAGATGAGCGAGTTTAGGGTGGAGGAACTTGACTGCACAGAGTCCTGACCTTCTCATCCAACATCAGTGCCTGACCTCACAATTCCGCTTCTGGAAGAATGGTCATTCCCATAGATACACTCTTAAACCTTGTGGACAGCCTTCCCAGAAGAGTTGAAGCTGTTATAGCTGCAAAAGGTGGGCCAACTCAACATTGAACCCTATGGACTAAGACTGAGATGCCATTAAAGTTGATGTGTGTGTAAAGGCAGGCATCCCAATGCTTTTGGCAATATACAGTGCCTTGAAAAAGTATTTATACCCCTTGAAATTTTCCACATTTTGTCATGTTACAACCAAAAATGTAAATGTATTTTATTGGGTTTTTATGTGATAGACCAATACAAAGTGGCACATAATTGTGAAGTGGAAAGAAATTGATAAATGGATTTCACATTTTTTTACAAATAAATAACTGAAAAGTTTGGCGTGCATTTGTATTCAGCCCCCCTGAGTCAATACTTTGTAGAACCCGCCTTTCACTGCAATTACAGCTGCAAGTCTTTTTGGGGATGTCTCTTCCACATCTAGAGAGTGACATTTTTGCCCATTCTTCTTTGCAAAATAGCTCAAGCTCTGCCAGAATGGATGGAGAGCGTCTGTGAACAGCAATTTTCAAGTCTTGCCACAGATTCTCAATCGGATTTAGGTCTGGACTTTGACTGGGCCATTCTAACACATGAATATGCTTTCATCTAAACCATTCCATTGTAGCTCTGGCTGTATGTTTACGGTCGTTGTCCTACTGGAAGGTGAACCTCTGCCCCAGTCTCAAGACTTTTGCAGACTCTAACAGGCTTTCTTCTAAGATTGTCCTGTATTTGGCTCCATCCATCTTCCCATCAACTCTGGCCAACTTCCCTGTCCCTGCTGAAGAAAAGCATCCCCACAACATGATACTGTCACCACCATGTTTCACGGTGGGGATGGTGTGTTCAGGGTGGTGTGCAGTGTTAGTTTTCCCACACACAAAGCATTTTGCTTTTAGGCCAAAAAGTTCAATTTTGGTCTCATCTGACCAGAGCACCTTCTTCCACATGTTTGCTGTGTCACCCACATGGCTTCTCGCAAACTGCAAACGGGACTTCTTATGGCTTTTTTTCAACAATGGCTTTCTTCTTGCCACTCTTTTATAAAGGCCAGATTTGTGGAGTGCATGACTAATAGTTGTCCTATGGACAGATTCTCCCACCTGAGCTGTGGATCTCTGCAGCCCCTCCAGAGTTACCATGGGCCTTTTCGCTGCTTCTCTAATTAATGCTCTCCTTGCCCAGCCTGTCAGTTTAGGTGGGTGACCATGTCTTGGTAGGTTTGCAGTTGTGTCATACTCTTTCTATTATTGAGATGATGGATTGAACAGTGCTCCGTGAGATGTTCAAACCTTGGGATATTTTTTATAACCTAACCCTGCTTTAAACTTCTCCACAACTTTATCCCTGATCTGCCTGGTGTATTCCTTGGCCTTCATGATGCTGTTTGTTCACTAACAAACCTCTGAGGGCTTCACAGAACAGCTGTATTTATATTGAGATTAAAGTGATACTAAAGGCTATTTTTTTTTTAAAATAACAAACATGTTATACTTACTTCCTCTGTGCAGCGCTTTTGCACAGAGTGGCCCTCATCCTCCTCTTCTGGGGTCCCCCAGTGGCGCGCCTGACTCCTCCTCTTCTCAAGTGCCCCGCCAGGGAAGCGCTTTCCATTGACACAGACAGCAGAATTCGCCCCCGTCCCTGGCTCCCGCGTCACTGGACTTGAATGACAACAGTGGGAGCCAATGGCTCCTCTGCTATCAATCTATCCAGTGAGGACAGTAGCCCATGGCTGGAGCTGCTAGGCTTGTCCCCGGTGCGGAAATGATTGGGCTCAGGTAAGTAAATGGGGGGCTCTGGGGGGGGAGCTGCAAGACCAGACCCTCATGGTTTTTCACCTTAATGCATTCTATGCATTAAGGTGAAAACCGTGTGGGTTTACAACCCCTTTAAATTACACACAGGTGGACTCTATTTACTAATTAGGTGATTTTTGAAAGCAATTGGTTCCACTAGACTTTAATTAGGGGTATCAGAGTAAAGGGAGCTGAATACAAATACACACCACACTTTTCAGATATTTATTTGTACAAAATCTGGAAAACCATTTCTCATTTTCCTTCCACTTCACAATTATGTGCCACTTTGTGTTGGTCTATCACATAAAATCCCAATAAAATACATTTGCGTTTTCGGTAACATGACAAAATGCGTAAGGGGTATGAATACTTTTTCAAGGCACTGTATATATATATATATATATATATACATATATATATATATGTGTGTATATATACATATATGTATGTATGTATGTATTTTGTGTGTGTATATATACAGTATATTGTGATATGAGGCTACGATTTTGTAAAAGCAAAACTGTCTTTATTTTCAGCCGTTGCAAAACAAAATAGCTTCTTGTCAACATAAGCAACAAAAACAGTTCCTAGCTTCTGATATACTAAAACAAAACTATGGTTCATCGTCAATAATACCTGTCCCCACCTAATCCAGAAATCCAGAAGAGCACCACTCTGTGCTGTTCCACACTACACCTCACAGACACCTACTGACAGTTTCCTTGCCTTTCCATCCCTTTCCCACGGGCTGGTTGACCACATTTAGGGTTCATTTACACTTGCTTGGGCTTCAACACACATTAAGTGCTAGTTTACACTTGCTTCAAAACAAGGCTTCAGACACGCTTTGAGAGCGCTAGTCAAAGCCCTTATCATTAAATAAAATGGTTAGTACACTACCCCATCTGCCAGGGTTAGAGCCAACGGATACCTGTCGAACGCCTTCTCCATAACGAACGGGACAAGACAAGGCTGCCCCCTCTCCCCAATCCTCTTTATCTTAACACTCAAACCTTTCTTAAGATGTCTCCAAAACAACAACGACATTAAAGGGATCCCGATAGGCGACCACATATACAAAATCGCGGCTTTTGCGGACGACATCTTACTCTTCCTACGAGAACCTCACACATCACTTCCGAACCTTCTGAGAGACCTAGACCACTTCTATTATATCTCCAACTTTAAAATCAATTTTAGTAAATCCCAAGCGCTAAACATCTCGCTATCCTCAGAGACAGTCCTGCAATGCGAGCGAAACTTCCCCTTCAAATGTGCACGAGATCAAATCAGATACTTAGGGATCAACCTGACTCCAAATATTTCTGACCTCTTTTCCAAAAATCACTTACCTATTCTTCAAACAATCGCAAGCGATTTAGAAAAATGGAACAAAGCCCAATTCTTGTGGTTCGGGAGAGCTGCGATTATTAAAATGAATATATTACCACGCCTGCTTTACATTTTCCAAACCACCCCCATCAAAATCCCGCCATCTTTTTTTACAGAATACAATAAATTATGTACTACTTTTTTATGGGGTCGAAGGAAAGCCAGACTTTCCCTCAAACAACTGACAAAACCCAAAACAAAAGGAGGCATAGGCCTCCCAGACCTTAAAAAATACTACTGGGCTTGCCACCTAACCAGAATAGTCGACTGGTCGATCCACAAACCACACAAAGATTGGATCTCGATAGAAAACTCCTTCTCTTCTTTACCTACGCAATCCCTACCATGGACGCTATCCTCAGACATTCCCACATCACTTAAAACCCATCCACTTATCAACACAACATTACAATTTAGAAACGCCTGTGCAACACTTCAGATCTCATCCAACCCAGGGCCACTCACCCCTCTGAAGCTCAACCCCGCCTTCCCCCCAGGTATGTCAGCCAGCTTTCTAAAAAATATATGGGCACATGATGCTGTATCTCGCCCCATGACGCCCCATGACCCCGTTTGAACAACTATCTACTCAACCTGCTCCTCAACAGCATTTGATATCCACAATATCTATATCTACAATGTCCTGTCCTCTAACTATTCTATGAAAACTACGACAATGTGCAAAAACTGGGAAAAAGAGCTAAATATTTCTCTGACAGAAGAACATTGGGAGCGCATATCCACACTATCACACAAATCCTCCCTAAACGTTTCCACACAGGAAAACAGTTACAAGGTGTTGTCTCACTGGTACAGAACTCCAGTACTGCTTAACAAATTTAACCCAGCTCTTTCAAATAAATACTGGAGGTGTTCCAGTGATACAGGCACTTTAGCACACATATGGTGGTCATGCCCACTAATCCAACCATTCTGGAACCAAGTCAGAGAACTCATTACATACATATCCACCTATACATTAGAGAATACTCCAGCACAATTCCTACTCCATCATTCTGACATACCCGCACACCACTACTGCAAAACTCTGCTTCCTTCAATGATAAACTCAGCCAAGATGTGTATCCCTCTCTATTGGGGCTCTAACCATCCCCCATCCATCAAGGACTGGCTCATGCGAATAAAAAACCCGCCAAAATGGAAGAGATAATTGCGGTGGCCCGAAACTGTCCAAACAAATTCTCACGCATGTGGGCCTGCTGGAATCATTTCTGCACAACCGATAGATATAACACCCTAATGGGCTCCTCTTAAACAATACTCAGAAACATTTAACACCCCACAACTCATACACTCATCTGACAGCACATCCTAAATTACCCAACTATCCAGAAGAAATACCCCAACCCTCATCCTTCAAACAGTAAGAAAATGGGCCTCTTAAACCAGGCCCCAAATACCCCTTCCAAGAAAGGAAGAATGACATAGGAAGAGAGAACCAAACATGTTAGATAAATCTCTACATACCCCTCCTGAACCCGAGCGATGGGAGCCACACCCCCCCAACCTCACGGCATACACCAATCACCCACCCCCTCTCCCCCTCCACTCCTAACCTCACCTTTCCCAACACCTTCCCTCTTCCCCTAGGCTCGCACATTCCTATACGAGCAAACCCCATCTATATTCACACCAACACTTCACCCTCCCTTAAGACTGCATCTCCCGACAGTAAGACCAGGTAACATTTACAACGAAACCTTTGTGATCATGATCACTGACACTGTAACTTCACAATGCCCGGGTAACAACACTGGAGACACCAACTCCCAAATATATTGCCTAGTTATACCTGATTGTATTTCTCCAGTTCTGTAAACTTCCGAAATGCCTGTCTAACTCTTGCTGGATGAAGTATATTATAATGCTGTTTTGTAACCCTTTGATATATTCTCAATAAACTTTATGGAATAAAAATAAAATAAAATGTTTAGCTTACAGTCCTGTTTACACTTGCTTTTGCTTTGCTTTGCGTCAAAAATTATACCCCATGTCGCTTTAGCTGTGCTTCAAAGCGTCTTCAAAGCCTCCATAGATGTTTATGGCAAAGCTTGCTTGAAGCCCCACTGAAGCCCCGCCGAAGCCTCATCGAAGCCCCATGAAGCCTCATCGAAGCCACACCAACGCCTCATCGAAGACCCACCAAAGCCTCATCGAAGCCCCACCAAAGCCTCATCGAAGCCCCACCAAAGCCTCATCGAAGCCGCACTGAAGCACCAACCAAAAGCAGGTATAAACAGGACTGTAAGCTAACCATTTTATTTAGTGACAGGAGCTTTGACTGGCGTTCAGAGAGCTTTAACAAAGCGTGTCTGAAGCCTTGTTTTGAAGCAAGTGTAAACTAGCCCTTAGGACCAAAGTCCCTGTAATCAGGGTTAGAGGCTCTTTCCCACTAAAAAAATATGTCCGAAACCCTGAATTCTGTGTTCCATACTAGGCCATAACAATCCTGGTAAAACAGTAAATAAGTTTTCTTGCTACTGAATCACTCTGGAACCCCTCACTCCGAATGGGTGAGAATCCCTGAATGCTTCTGTCTCTCATTTTCCCCCTTAAATGGACCACAGACCGAATAATGGGGAAGCATACCTGCCTTTCAGGACTCATTTCTGGCATCCTGTAAAATCTATGATTTGTTTTCCATTATCAGATTTAAACACCCTTGCAATAATGCACTGTTAGGTCTCTGATGTTACAAAATATAGCTTGGTTTGTCTGTGATTGCACAGTGATAACACATTCCTTCTCCGTGCAATGTATGAATGCTGCCCCTTCCTTTCCTTGTCTGTGTATATTGTATATGTCTATATTCTAATTTCAGTTTTATAGCAGGGATTTATGAAATTTGTTTTCCCCTACAAGTTCTTTTTATGTAAAAAAGGTCCTAACATGGGCGTATCAATATAAAATTATTTCAGTGCCAACGCCAGACAACACTTGTAACACAGAATAAACACCATTTGATAATATTGATAGTGTAATGGTATAACACCCTTATCATACTGCTTTACGTATGACCCCTCAACCAAATGTTTGGAACTATTCAGTTGTGATCTTTACCATTGTAACTGTTTGAAGAACATATGTTTTCTAGACTGACTCATTTGTCATTTATTTGTGAGATATTGTACCTTATGCTATGTTTCAATAAAACTTATGGAAAAAAAAAATGTAATAAAAAAAATTATTTCAGGAGTCCACTAGAACTGAAGACTTAAAGTAGAACTATAGGCAAAACTTTTTTTTTTTCATTTTGGATAGAGTAAGGAAAGGGTATAACCTCTCAAAAACAAAAAAGAAGGATTGGGAAACCCAAGCAATGGACTAAGTATGTAGTGGGGTTCCGTGGCAAAAAGGCGCTTGTCTGTCATTTGATGGTGAAAGGAGGATGGGTTTTATTTCAAATATTTGGTTGGTCTTTGTAACTTAATACACTTTTTGTACTTTATATATTGCATTTGTATTTTATTTAAATATTCATGTTTGCACTATATCCCTGAGGCTCCTTAAGTGGCACCTTTTGAACCAAGCTGTTTGCTAGCTTTGTTTTTGTTCGTGTACGGTTATAACCTCTTCCAGATTTTTTTTTTTACCCTCTGTGTCCCATTGTGGAGATTTACCTTCACTTCCTATCCCATAGCCAAACAGGAAGTGAGAAGAAATCCCTGCAAATTAAGGGAATTCCTTGGGGACCCCCAGGTCCACAAAACGAGTGTCCCCATTGGAAAATTTCCCCTCTAATACTTTTCTGGGGACAACCCAAAATCTGTGATTCTCTTTTATTTTTGCTTTCAATGATAATGGTAAACAGGACAAATAGGGATGGGGGCACAGACTGCAATAAAAAATGGACAGGTGTTCTAAATTCTCTCCACTCCATTCAAAGCTAAAAAAAAAAGTTTTGCCTTTAGTTATACTTTAAAATAGGAACTGAAGGCTTAAAAATCTAATTTGACATCCGGGGAAAGACTTTAGCATACAAGTCATACAATCAGGACCATAAACTAATAATATATATCAAAAGCTAGCATTGCAAATTGCCACTGGTAACTCAAAATGGCAGCTAACACTGAAAAATGGGATGTACAGTCAGATCCATAAATATTGGGACATTGACACAATTCAATTTTTTTTGGCCCTATACACCACCACAATGGATTTGAAATGAAACAAACAAGATGTGATTTAACTGCAGACTTTCAGCTTTAATTTGAGGGTATATACATCCAAATCAGGTGAATGGTGTAGGAATTGCAACAGTCTGTATATGTGTCTCCCACTTTTTAAGGGACCAAAAGTAATGGGACAATTGGCTGCTCAGCTGTTCCATGGCCAGGTGTGTGTTATTCCCTCATTATCCCATTTACAAGGAGTAGATAAAAGGTCCAGAGTTCATTTCAAGTGTGCTATTTGTATTTGGAATCTGTAGCCGTCAACTCTCAATATGAGATCCAAAGAGCTGTCACTATCAGTGAAGCAAGCCATCATTAGGCTGAAAAAACAAAACAAACCCATCACAGAGATAGCAAAAACATTAGGTGTAGCCAAATCAACTGTTTGGAACATCCTTAAAAAGAATGAACGCACCAGTGAGCTCAGCAACACCAAACGACCCGGAAGACCACGGAAAACAACTGTGGTGGATGACCGAAGAATTCTTTCCCTGGTGAAAAAAACACCCTTCACAACAGTTGGCCAGATCAAGAACACTCTCCAGGAGGTAGGTGTATGTGTGTCAAAGTCAACAATCAAGAGAAGACTTCACCAGAGTGAATACAGAGGGTTCACCACAAGATGTAAACCATTGGTGAGCCTCAAAAACAGGAAGGCCAGATTAGAGTTTGCAAAACAACGTCTAAAAAAGCCTTCACAGTTCTGGAACAACATCCTATGGACAGATGAGACCAAGATCAACTTGTACCAAAGTGATGGGAAGAGAAGAGTATGGAGAAGAAAAGGAACTGCTCATGATCCAAAGCATACCACCTCATCAGTGAAGCATGGTGGTGGTAGTGTCATGGCGTGGGCATGTATGGCTGCCAATGGAACTGGTTCTCTTGTATTTATTGATGATGTGAATGCTGACAGAAGCAGCAGGATAAATTCTGAAGTGTTTCAGGCAATATTATCTGCTCATATTCAGTCAAATGCTTCAGAACTCATTAGACGGCACTTCACAGTGCAGATGGACAATGACCCGAAGCATACTGCGAAAGCAACCAAAGAGTTTTTTAAGGGAAAGAAGTGGAATGTTATGCAATGGCCAAGTCAATCACCTGACCTGAATCCGATTGAGCATGCATATCACTTGCTGAAGACAAAACTGAAGGGAAAATGCCACAAGAACAAGCAGGAACTGAAGACAGTTGCAGTAGAGGCCTGGCAGAGCATCACCAGGGATGAAACCCAGCGTCTCGGAGATGACGTTGACAGAAGTCAAGGACGAACAAGAACACCGTAAAAGGGAAGTCAAAACAGAAGTCGTTCACTATACGTACGAGTTAGCCTAAGTCCAGTCCACTAACTGAACCGGTAACGTATTGTAAGGTGAAGAAAGGGAATTTTTTGAGAAACCAACGAAAGCGTCATACGAAGCCCAGTAACAGGTAGACGTGACACTTCACGGCAGATTACTCAAGACTTCGTAAACTGACTTATACTCGTCTATTATAACGGACTTTGTGAAGTCTTAAATAGGACGACGAAGACAGTCGTAAGTGTAGTAGTTATTTATGTTCTCTTGGTCAAGGTAA
>BLSH010233467.1:40185-94975 GCA_018402905.1 Glandirana rugosa | reverse complement strand
TGTTTTTTCACTTATATCGCAAAAAATAAAAAATGCATCTGGGAATAAATACCACCAAAAGAAAGCTCTATTTGTGAGAAAAAAATGATAAAAATTTTGTTTGGATGCAATTTAGCATGGCTGGGTAGTTGTCACTCAAAGTGTGAGAGCACTGAAAGCTGAAAATTGGTCTGGTAGGGAAGGGTTCTAAGTGCATAGTATTGAAGTGGTTAAGATTATTATTGTTGACAAATTTGTGTAAAGTTGCAACATCATCTACCGTGCGATCCCAAACAAGAATCAAGTCATCTATATAGCGACTATAGGCTCTAATAGCACCCCCACATGGGTGGCCGGTGAGAAAAACATTTCCTCCTCCCACCAACCCATGTAGAGGTTAGCCAATGAGGGAGAAAATTTACTCCCATGGAAGCTCCTTTACATTGGAGGTAATACTTCCGATCAAATATGAAAAAAAATTGTTTCAAAAAGGAAGGAAGTACACATAATGATAAATGCCTGCAAGGGCTGGTCATACAAACTGTACGATCTTAGATGAAAATTGAGGGCTTGAAGGGCTAGTTTGTGTGGGATGCATGAGTAGAGGGACTTAACGTACAGTGTTACCCAAAGAAAGGTGTCATGTCATTAAAAGGTTTTTATTTGTGCCAGAAAGGAAGATGTGTCCTTAACGAAACCAGGGAGCCTGTGGACAAGGGGCTGAATGTATTTGTCTACCCATTCCCCCAGCCTCTCTAACAGAGATCCAATACCTTCCACAATAGGGTGTCCCTGCACACGGAGTATCCTTGTGTAGTTTGGGCAGGTGATGAAAAGCTGGGGTATTGGGATCATCAACATAGAGATACTATGCTAGTTTCTATCTCTATCCCACTGTCCAGGAGACTTTTAAGTGTGGTCTGAAAAATAGTGGTGGGATTGGCAGGGAGAGAATGATAAGTAGTAGAATCTTGTAATTGTCTAAGTGCCTCTGACCCACCCTTATCTGCCTCTCTAATAACTATATCAGTCCTGGCTCTAAGATCTTTCAATGCTTGCCTTTCTGCACTTGTCAGGTTGTCAGGGTTGTGTGGGTAGAGGCCTCTAAAGTATGTGATTTTAGTTTCTGTAGATCCTTTTCAACAAGTGATTGAAAAGCCTCCACAGCTCCACTTCTAGTGTGTACCTGGTAAAAGTATTTGTCACTATTGTGAGTGTTGTCTGATTGTACCCCATAACACCCCCATTTGATTCAGAGAACTGTCTGTCCAAGATTGATTGGGCAGTGAGATCCCGAAAATCAAATGAGGTGACCCCTGGATTAGGTGACACATATTCTGAATTTTCAGTTGGAGATACAACAGTATCCGTTTGAAAATGTTTTCTAACTAACAAATTCCTTATACATCTGTTTACATCTAAAATGGTGGAAAACACATTAAAATGGCTATTAGGTGAAAAAGAGAGTCCCCTTGATAGCAAGGAGATCTTGGAAACAGTCAAAGCAGTCTTAGACAGATTTACCACGTTGGATGTGTTCTCTGTTGTTGTTGCCAGCATTATTTGTTCTGGGCTTCGGTGGTGTCTGCTTCTTATTGTTGGAGCATCTGCCTCGTCTTGTCCTGTTGTTTTTTTCTTTCACCTTTTTCTTCTCATTGGGAGTAGACTGTTTTTTTGGAGTGGAAACATTTTTCTGATGGGTCTCTGAATCGGGTACGCAAGAGTGGTTGTTCCTTGCACACGTCAGACTCCACCACCAGGATCGTGACAGCTTGTAAGCACCTTTTCCACAGATCAGTGGGAGTTTCCTGGGCTTTCAGGCACCAGGCATCTGCAGCCCAGCTTTGTAAGGCCACGTGGACCTCTCTACATACCTTTTCAAAGTTCTACTAGGTGGACATTCAATCTTATGTAGATCTAGCTTTTGGCCACAAGGTTATCTCAGCGGCACTCTGAAGTTTTGACTTATCTGTAAGTTCTATATCCCGAGATACAGTACAGGAGACATACCACCCTCCCTTCTATTACTTAGTTAATTTGTGTTGCTTACTATAAAACTGAGGGCTCACATATGAGCCTGTAACCCAAGGTCTGTGAATAATTACCAGTTCCCTGTACTGTACTCCAAGATGCTGAAACTGTTGCTTTTAAAGTAGAATTGCTTCTAAAATAGGCAAAAAAATGTGACATTAAACTGTATTGAAAAGCCTCACTCCATAAGGTAAATGTAAACTAGATGATAAGACAGTTGATTATTGTTTTCTAGGCACATTAAAACTAATGAACTTCACTAGATGATAACCAAGACTGTTGATTATTGTTTTCTAGGCACATTAATACTATTGAACTTCAGATGGAGATCACAAAATTCCTTCAGAGGTGTGAGAATTTGGAAACGGGTCAAGGCCATAACAAACCCCCTCCAACTCTTTTTGGTCACAATAACATGATAATAGATGCGGCCTATAGAGTGAGTGTGTTCTCTTTTTTTTTCAAATCTCATTTTTGTGAACTGTTTCTACAAAAAACTGCACGTGTTGTAAAAATGAAGGTCTACTTATCTTGTAGACTCCCTATGTAAATAAAGTACATTAAAGCCTATGTAAGCCCTAACAATGAACTTCTCTCAGTTGGTTTCTCATGGTCTGTCTGTTATGCTGTTGAAAACATTTTGTCTGATAAGTGCAAAAAGTACTTGTTGGCTTTGCAAGAAATCCAGGGAGCTTGTAACCTCCAGTAGTCAACAGCAGAACATCTACTCCTTATTTCACAGAGATAAGAAATCAGAAACAAGCAGCCTAGAGTGACCATGCTATTTCACCATAGATACTACAGTACAGCGGAGGAGCAATGGAGGAGGAAGTGACATTTTTTCTCAATCCATATAATGGAAAGGGTTGCTTTATATGGGGTCATGAGGATAGTATTTACGTTTGTATTCTGAGGAAGATCCCACTTATGGAATGAAAACAGGCAAGTGAACTGTATATACAGAGGCATGGATATTGAGGAATGAGATGTGTTTGCTAGATTTGCACATCTCAATCTCGGCATGAATCGTTTACAGTCATTTGTGAGTGCTGTCCAAATGTAATTGGTGGCATGGTGTCATGTACCTTGCCAGAGAGCCTGACTTCCGTAGGAAGAGACCTCTCATACAACTCTGGCTCAGGGGCCACTGGAATGGGGACAGTGGCCGTATGAGCACAGCGGGGTAGGAGTGCCTGTGGAAGCTGCAGTGGCTGGCAGGATACCAGATGCAGGTTCACCAGATAAGCTGGACTGGATGACAGCTGGTAGAGGTGAAGCAGATGCAGGTCAGCAGTTCCAGGCACAGGGTGGAGGTTCAGCAGCGGGCTGGAGCAGGGTGAGACAGGCTGGGTCAAATGCCAGGTAATCAGGTACATCAGACGGCAGGCAGAGAGTAGTCAAAGAACAGGCACAAGGTCGGCAACAGGATAGCAGGTAATAATAGCCTCTAAGCAGGCAAGCCGAGGTTAGGATTGGAGAAAGCAAGATAGTCAGGGTAAGCTGGGTCTTCAGATGCAACAGGTACAGATCTCACAGGAATCACAGGGTATAGCTGTAGATCAGACAGTGCCACACAAGTGCAGCTGCTGTGCTTTTAAAGGGCTATTGGCATCAATCCACGACTGGCATGCGCTCCCGCGCACGCGCCGGTGCCCAGTTAGGAGATTCCCTGTAGGGACCCGTTCGAACGCGGCTCTGTAATGCGTCCCTGACACATGGTATCATGTACCTGGTGATGACTGGAATGTTGTGAAGGCCTCTCTTGCACCTCCTGTCCAACACTTCTGAAGGTGGAGACCGAGTGTGTGAGGGCACGGAGTGGCACGAGTGCCGGAGCGCAGCTGGCTGGCGAAGTCTGCTCTTTAGGTGGATGAAGCTGGGGGTCACAGTCCACAGAAAAGGATACTGAAGCAGCTTGGCACCAGAGCAGGAGATGGTAGCAGAGTTGGCATGCAGGCAGCGATCAGCGGCAGCCGGACAACAAGGGACCGAGTCAGCAGGCGGAGCATGTCCAGGAAGCAGGCCAAGGTCGGTAACAGCAGGGCAGTGCAGTACAGAATCAGCAAGCAAAGATGAGTCCAGTAAACAGTCCAAAGTCAGAGAGATCAGGTGAACAAGGTTATGCAGAAGCTAAAGCAAAGTCCAGGAGGATGCCGGGTCATACACAGGTAAGCAGGTTCAATGGATCAGGTCTCAGGAAAACACACATGAATATGAGCATAAGCTGATTTATGCTGACTTAGGCTATGAAGGAGCAGCTGGGCAGAAATGATCAGTATAGTCTGGCTCTCTTGATGAAAGCCAGATACAGTCAGTTTTATTTGTATTAATCCCAGCTACTCTTGAGGTTTACGGGGGGGGGGCAGGGGTGGGGGTAGGGGCAAGATGGGGAAAGATTTTCATTTAACAGAAGAGGATTCAGCACAAGAGACACATCCCACTGACTGTATCTTGTGCTGATTTTCCTTTTTGTGATTTTGGCTGCATTTAGGCTTGAGGCCAAATTCTGGTCAAGACCTGAATGTAAGAAGGCCAGAATGCATTCACACCAGACACAGGAGAATTTGCATGTACAATAGTAGATCTTTTTGGAAGTGGCTTTTCTTGCTTTCAGTAATGTAGGAACAAGAGACTCAGAGAGCTATCTATCTCTTAAAACTTGAGGATTATTATTACTTTAATCACTTCAGGACCGGGCCTATTTTTCAAACTTGTTTACAAGTTAAAATATTTTTTTTTTGCTCGAAAATTACTTAGAACCCCAAACATTATTATATATATATATATAGATATACAGTATCTCACAAAAGTGAGTACACCCCTCATATTTTTGTAAATATTTTATTATATCTTTTCACGTGACAACACTGAAGAAATGACGCTTTGCTACAATGTAGTGGGTGCACAGCTTGTTTAACAGTGTAAATTTGCTTCAAAATAACTTAATTCACAGCCATTAATGTCTAAACTGCTGGCAACAAAAGTGAGTACACCCCTAAGTGAAAATGCCCAAATTGGGCCCAATTAGCCGTTTTCCCTCCCCGGTGTGTTACAAGGTCTCAGGTGTGAATGGGGAGCAGGTGTGTTAAATTTGGTGTTATCGCTCTCACTCTCTCATACTGGTCACTGGAAGTTCAACATGGCACCTCATGGCAAAGAACTCTGAAGATCTGAAAAAAAGAATTGTTGCTCTACATAAAGATGGCCTAGGCTATAAGAAGATTGCCAAGACCCTGGAACTGAGCTGCAGTACACAGGCCAAGACCATACATCGGTTTAACAGGACAGGTTCCACTCAGAACAGGCCTTGCCATGGTCAACCAAGGAAGTTGAGTGTACATGCTCAGCATCATATCCAGAGGTTATCTTTGAGAAATAGACGTATGAGTGCTGCCAGCATTGCTGCAGAGGTTGAAGGTGTGGGGGGGTCAGCCTGTCAGTGCTCAGAGCATACGCCAAACACTGCATCAAATTGGTCTGCATGGCTGTTGTCCCAGAAGTAAGCCTCTTCTAAAGATGATGCATAAGAAAGCCTGCAAACAGTTTGCTGAAGACAAGCAGACTAAGGACATGCATTACTGGAACCATGTCCTGTGGTCTGATGAGACCAAGATAAACTTATTTGGTTCAGATGGTGTCAAGCATGTGTGGTGGCAACCAGGTGAGGAGTACAAAGACAAATGTGTCTTGCCTACAGTCAAGCATAATGGTGGGAGTGTCATGGTCTGGGGTTGCATGAGTGCTGCTGGCACTGGTGAGCTACAGTTCATTGAGGGAATCATGAATGCCAACGTGTACTGTGACATGCTGAAGCAGAACATGATCCCCTCCCTTCAGAGACTGGGCCACAGGGCAGTATTCCAACATGATAATGACCCCAAACACACCTCCAAGATGACCACTGCCTTGCTAAAGAAGCTGAGCGTAAAGGTGATGGACTGGCCAAGCATGTCTCCAGACCTAAACCCTATTGAGCATCTGTGGGGCATCCTCAAAAGGAAGTTGGAGGAGTGCAAAGTCTCTAACATTCACCAGCTTCGTGATGTCCTCACGGAGGGTGAGGACATCACGAAGCTGGTGAATGTTAGAGACTTTGGAAGAGGACTCCAGTGGCAACCTGTGAAGCTATGGTGAACTCCGTGCCCAAGAGGGTTAAGGCAGTGCTGGAAAATATTGGTGGCCTCACAAAATATTGACACTTTGGGCCCAATTTAGACATTTTCACTCAGGGGTGTGTACTCACTTTTGTTGCCAGCAGTTTAAACATTAATGGCTGTGTGTTGAGTTATTTTGAGGGGACAGCAAATTTACACTGTTATACAAGCTGTACACTCCCTACTTTACATTGTAGCAAAGTGTAATTTCTTCAGTGTTGTCACATGAAAAGATATAATATTTACAAAAATGTTAGGGGTGTGCTCACTTTTGTGAGATACTGTATATATATATATTTTTAAACACCCTAGAGAATAAAATGGCAGTTGTTGCAATACTTTGTCACACCATATTTCCACAGCGGTCTTACAAACGCATTTTTTTTTGGAAAAAATACACTTTTTTGAATTAGAAAGTAAGAAAACAGTAAAGTTAGCTGAATTGTTTTCTATATTGTCAAAGATAATGTTTTGCCGCGTAAATTGATACCCAACATGTCATGCTTAAAAATTGCGTCCGCTCGTGGAATGGTGACAAACTTGGTACTTAAAAATCTCCATAGGTCGACATTTAAAAATTTCTACACGTTACCAGTTTTAAGTTACAGAGGAAGTCTAGTGTTAGAATTATTGCTCTTTTCTTGCTTTCAGCAATGTAGGAACAAGTGATTTAGAGTCTTGTCTATCTCTTAAAACGTAACTCCAGGTTTATTATGAGTTTAAAGCATAAGTTCAACTTTGTAACATGTTAAATGTTACACCCATATTTAGGCTTTAACATGTTACTTTGGAGCAGCCAACCTCTCATCACCCAGACCTATTCTCCCCTCACACCTCCTTGATAGTGGGCGGGGGATCCTCTCCCTACATTTGCTGTCAAACTTTAACTTCAGATGGAGATCACAAAATTCCTTCAGAGGTGTGAGAATATGGAAACTATTCAAGGCCATAACAAACCCCCTACAACTCTATTTGGCCACAATAACATGATAATAGATGTGGCCTATAGAGTGACTGTGTTCGGTTTTTTTTTCAGATCTCTTTTTTGTGAACTGTTTCTACAATAAACAGTAGGGCATATCAGTAAAACCAACAACACACTCCAATTGTTTTAATTCCTTCTTGGATATATATTGGGTTTGCACCTATCTTTAGGACCACTTGTTCTAGATTTTTAAGCACCAAATTTTTTAAAACATCAACATGCTGATTCACTGAATTAGATGGATTAAACAAAGACCTATTTTTTAAACCACTATTCCATCTGAGGGCATACTTGTTCTGGTAGTCGCAGTAGTGTTATGTCCCAAAAAATGCTTTTTCAGATTAAGTTTCCTTATATATCTGTGGATGTCCACATATACGTCAAATTTGCTAATAAGCTTTTTTATATCACATTTTAAACCTGAATTAAAAATGTTAATTTCTTTGTGGGTTAATTCGACACTGCTTAAGTTATAAATGCCTGCCGGATCCTGCGTCCTGCCCTACACCTTCTACTCCCCTTTTCCCTTATTGGTCTTGGGAGTGATTGAGTCAGGTTGTACCTGGGGTTTTCCACCACCCTGGAACCCTCAGGGTCTGATGAGGCTGGGGTGGGTATGGGGGTCTCCCTATGTATGAGAGGTTCCCTTGATAACCCCTGTTTCCCCTCCAACCTCCTCATAAAAAAGGACGCGGTGATTGAGGGTTTTCCCATTCACCATATTGTTGTAAAGATTTATATCGGTTATGTGTAGGAACTGGGTGAGTGGGGTAATCAGATCTATATTGATTTTGGGTCGGGCCTTAGTTGTTGTCACCCCCTCCCTCTTGGATTACCTCTCCCTCTGGTTCTCCTATTCTCGAAAGGATGAGTTTGAGGTTTAGTGGTTCATATGGGTGTTTGAACCCTGTTTTTTTTTTTTTTTTGCATTGGTTGTATATTGGCATGACCTGAATAGGTTGATATTCCTTATCAGTGTCTGGGACACATCTACCAAACCTGTGCAAATGTTTGGCTTGCCTGGATTGGTGAGTGAACTCTGCCACAAATAAATGGTGGTGTTCTTAAAGTCCCCCAAATCTCTATGGAATTTTTTCAACTTTTTATTTTGGGTGCCTTTATCAACCAGTTTTTGTTGATATTAATATTAAACTCCTTCCACTGGCAGAAGGTTTTTTATCTTAATGCATTCTATGCATTAAGATAAAAAAAACCTTCTGTGTGTAGCAGCCCCCCCAACACCCCCTAATACTTACCTGAGACCCATTGTCATGAATCTGCAGTAATATTCATGTCTTGTCTGTCTGCTTACCTCTCTGCTTGTGTTCAGCTTAGAGACCATGCACCTCTCACCTGTGTGCTTCAGTAATCTTCCCTCAGCGCAGCTCCACCCCAGCCTCTAACAGGGAACACTATATAACACCGTGCACTGCAAGCCAGCGCTGCCGATCAATAACAGCTGCAGCGAAGTCCATCCTCACCATCAGAGGTTCTGGTGAAAACCTGCTGGCTCTTAGACTCTGCGCCCTGGGGAATTTTATGCTCTAGCTCCCTACATAATCGGTGTCAGTGCCCCAGTGGACCTGCTTTCCTGAACCATCCAGAGCTCCATCCGCAGCAGTCAGCTAAAGGGTCCACAACCTTAGCGGTGCGCCCCTCAGGTGACCTGACAGTTTGATCGGCCATGGACCCGGCTGATGTGCCGCTACCCGCAGATAATCCCCTGCAGGGCATAGTCTGCAGACTCGAGACCCAGGAATCTAGTCAGACCCAGGTGATGCGATTCCTCCAGGATTTGGCTTGCCGCTTTGAACAGCTTCAGGCCCCCTTAGGATCAACGGTTCGACAACCTCAACCGCAATCTCCTGCTGCATCTGTTCCAGTCACGCTCGCAGCCACAAGCCCTTTGCAGTTACCAGCTCCATCCTGTTACTCTGGGGACTCCAAGGCCTGCAGGGGGTTCCTCAGCAAGTGCACCATTTATTTTGAACTCCAGCCCCAAAACTTCCGTCTGATCAGGCAAAGGTAGCCTATATTATTTCTCTCATGTCTCTCCGGTGAGGCTTAAGCCTGGGCTGCCCCTCTGTGGGAGAAGAATGACCTAGTAGTTTCTAGTCTGTCTAGTTTCTTGAAACTCTTTCGGAACATCTTCGAGGAACCAGGTTGTGTCTCTTCAGTGGCCAGCACCCTTTTACGCCTCTGCCAAGAGTCTGCTTCTGTGGGACAGCATGGTCTTCATTTTCGGATACTGATTGCTGAGCTGAACTGGAACAATGAGGCCTTAGTTGCAATCTTTTTACATGGCCTCTCTGACAGAGTGAAGGACGAATTATTGGGAAGAACCATCTCTACTGATCTGGACTATGTGATCTCCCTGTGTAACCAGATCGATATTCGCTTTCAGGAAAGGACCCTAGAAAAAAGACGCCAGCACTCCTTGGTCCTTAGGCAGCCTGAGCTCCCCTCTCTTCGACCCGTGGAGCATCCCCTGCCAGCTGAGGAACATATGCAGCTGGGCCGGACCATACTAATTCCCGCGGATCATGCTAGGTGCAGAACTCTAGGCCTGTATCTCTACTGTGGGGGCAAAGGTCATTTTCGTGATACATGCTCACTTTGTCCGTGAAACGCTCGGGCCTGATACATCTGGAAGGTGAAGTATTGGACCCAGAAACATCACCTTCTCATCTCCTTTTGGTGTTTCTTCATGTTGGCTCTTCCTCTGATTTGGTCTTGGCATATCTGGATTCCGGAGCTGCAATTTTATGGACTGGAGAACTGCATCTTCCATGAAACTTACACTTTTGCCCCTCACTGCTCCATTGGTGGTCTCGGCGATTGATGGCACTGTTCTTATTGGGGGTCCTATCTGCTTCCATACCCTTCCCGTTAAGATATCAGTAGGAATACTCCGCGGTCGACTTATTAGGCATGAAGCCCACCTGGTCACAGTGCACTATGGACGTTATAACCCCAGTCAGTCAAATAGCCAGTACCTTGGCAAGAATTTTCACATCATTCTGTAGAAGTGAACTGGGTCAGTAAGACACCGGGTCTACTGGATCCTTTCCCGCTTTCAAGAGTAAAATAATATTATCTTTAGACATGGAGGGGGCAAGATTCCCAGTTCCAAAGCGTCGGTAGGAATACGCCACAAGGAGTGGATATCCTTCCTTATCCTAAGGCCTAAACCCCCATTGTATTGGGCCTTCCTTGGTTACAGTTTCATTCCCCACACGTTGACTGGACTTCTGGGCAGATCCTGGCTTGGGGTCCCTCCCGTTTCTCATCCTGCCTACTCAAGGTTGCCCCAAAATAGAGACTTCCTGTTGCCACCACCTCAGTATCTTCTGCCCTTCCCGCTGCATATATCGATTTATGGGATGTGTTCTGCAAGAAATCAGCTGAAGTGCTTCCTCCTCACAGGTCCTTTGACTATGCTATTGACCTTGTTCCCGGAGCAACTCTGCCCAGGGATCGTACCTACCCCCTGTCCATCCCAGCGACCCAGGCCATGTCAGAGTATGTCGCTGAAAATCTAAAGAAAGGGTTCATCCGGAAGTCCTCTTCACCTGCGGGAGCAAGGTTCTTTTTCGTTGCCAAAAAAGATGGTACTTCATTCATTCATTCATTCATTCAAAAAAGATGGTACACTTCATTGACTATCGAGGTTTAAATGCGGTGACAATCAAAAATCGTTACCTCTTACTCTTAATATCCGAACTATTCGGCAGATTGAAAGCTGCCTCCATTTTTACTAAGTTTAGTCTTAGGGGTGCATACAATCTGATCCAGATATGGGAAGGGGACAAATGGAAACCCACGTTTCACACTAGAGATGGGCATTATGAATACTTGGTTATGCCCTTTGGGCCGTGTAATGCCCCAGCTGTGTTCCAAAACGTTGTCAACAAAATCTTCAGGGATCTGCTTTATCAATTTGTTGTCATCTATCTGGATGACATTCTCATCTTTTCGGAGAATCTGCTTGTCCACAGAAACCATGTCCGGATTGCACTTCAGCGCCTTAGAGAGAATAATCTGTATGCCAAGCTGGAGAAATGTTCTTTTCAATGTTCTGAGGTTTTGTTTCTGGGATGCTTTGTCTCTAGTTTGGGCCTTCATATGGATCCTGGAAAGGTCTCGGCCATTACCAGCTGGCTCCTTCCTGCCAGCCTCAAGGCCACACAGCGATTTCTTGGGTTCATGAATTATTATAGACAGTTTATTAGGAATTACTCTTCCATTGCTGCACCTATTACCTTAACCAAGAAGGGTGCCAATGTCAAGGAGTGGCCCCCTGAAGTTGTCTCTGCGTTTCATGATTTGAAACAAGCCTTTGTTTCTGGACCTCTCTTGACGAGACCTAATCATGGGGATCCATTTTGTATTGAAGTGGACGCCTCTTCGACTGGGGTGGGAGCTGTGCTTCTTCAACCCTCTGAGGAAAAACATCAATGTGAGTTTTTCTCCAAAAAAATTTCTCAGTCAAAGAAAAATTACGCTATTGGTGATCGGGAGCTTCTTGCAACTAAATTGGAATTAGAGGCGTGGCACATCTCTTGGAGGGTTCCCCTCACTCCATACCAATCTTCACTGATCATAAAAATCTGCAGTACTTAAAGAATGCCAAACTACTGAATCCCAGACTTCCCAAGTGGAGTCTTTTATTTTCCCGTTTTAATTTCATGATTATGTATAAACCTGGTTCCTGCAACAGTCAGGCTGATGCACTCTCTAGGTCATTTGACACACTGGATGAGGAGCCCACCTCTGAACCTGAGCCGATCATTCTGACCTCATACATTCTTGCCCATTCTACCACCCTGGAGTCAAAAAGTCGTCCTGGCAAGACCTTCGTCCCCACTAAGCAAAGATCCTTTCGTCTGGGACTTGATTCTAAGGTGGCAGGTCATGCAGGATTCCTCCGATCCTTCCTGCTCATCAGTCACCACTACTGGTGGCCTACTCTCTGCCCGGATGTCAGACTGCGTTAAGGCTTGTCATGTCTGTGCCCAGTCTAAATCCTCCACACAAGCTCCTGCTGGTCTTCTCATGCCCTTTGCCCATTCCTAAGGAGCCCTGGTCTCACATTGCCATGGACTTTATCACCGATCTCCCACAATCTGAGAATAATATAGTCATTTGGGTGGTAATCGATCAGTTCTCTAAAATGGCCCATTTTGTTCCTCTTCCGGGTCTTCCTTCTGCTGCTTTTGGTTCTCATTTTTGTTCGTGAAATCTTCAGCCTCCATGAGGTTCCTTCCCATATTGTTTCTGACAGGGGTGTTCAATTTACATCTCGCTTTTGGAGAACCTTTTGCAAATCCCTCAATATTGTCCTGGATTTCTCTTCTTCTTACCACCCTCAATCCAATGGACAGACAGAGAGGGTTAATCAGGAGTTAGAGGTCTTTCTCCGAACTTTAGTCTCTGCTCATCATGATGATTGGTCATCTCTACTCCCGTGGGCGGAATTCTCTCACAATAATCATGTTAACATCAGTTCTCAGAAGACACCCTTTCTCACAGTTTGACACCCTCAGCTCCCTCTTCCTATGACCTGTTCTAGCTTACAGTTTGGCTACGGTTCAGTGATCATTCAATTCTATTTGGGGTGATGTTCATGATTCCCTCCAGGCAGCTGCTGATAAATTTAAAAGTTTTGCCGACCGTCGCAGGCGTAAGCTGCCTTCTCTACAGCCTGGAGACAAAGTCTGGCTTTCCACCAGAAACATTAGGCTCCGGTTCCTTCCCTGAAATTTTCCCCAAGATTCATTGGTCCGTACACTATAATTTCTAAGATAAATCCAGTTTGTTTTAAACTTCAGATCCCTAAAAGCCTCAAGATTTCAAACGCCTTTCATGTTTCCCTGCTGAAGCCTTTAGTCCTCAATAAGTTCTCGCGTTCTCTCCATACCTTGGTTCCGGTCTCTGAGGATAGTCAGGAGTACGAGGTTAGTTAAATTCTGGATTCCCGGCTCTGTAAAAGCATTCTTCAGTACCTCGTACATTGGAAATTGTTTGGTCCTGAGGAGAGGTCTTGAATCCCTGCATCTGATGAATGTGTGCCTCGTCTTTTGAGGAGGTTTCATTTGAGCTTTTCCTCTAAGCCTGGGCCCAAGCGGGGGAGGGGGAGGCCTAGTAAGAGGGGGGGATACTGTCATGAATCTGCAGTAATATTGATGTCTTGTCTGCTTACCTCTCTGCTTGTGTTTAGCTTAGAGACCGTGCACCTCTCACCTGTGTGCTTAAGTAATCTTCCCTCAGCAGGGCTCCACCCCAGCCTCTAACAGGGAACACTAGATAACACCGTGCACTCCAAGCCAGCGCTGACGATCAATATTAGTGTGTTAGGCTTCCTGTGTGTGTGGTTCCTGCCATGTGCTCTATGTCTGATTCCATTTACCGATTTTGGCTTGTTCTTTGACTATTCCTGTCTGCTTGATACCCCAACCTTTGGCATGTTCTCCTGTCTGTCCCTGTCTGCTCATTGCCCCGACCCTTGTCTATCCTCCTGACTATACCTTGTTGTCCTGGAGTGCTGCTTCCTCTCTATCCACCAGATGCCAGGCGTGAGCTGGGAGACTCTGGGGGCCGCGGCCCGGGGTCAGCTGCAGTGAAGTCCATCCTCAACATCAGAGACTCTGATGAAACCTGCTGGCTCTTAGACTCCACGCCCTGGGGAATCTTATGCTCTAGCTCCCTGTGTAACCTGTATCAGTGCTCCAGTGGACCTGCTTTCCTAAACCATCCATAGCTCTATCCGCAGAAAGATGAACATCATTCAGGAATATGCCTTGATGCTTGGCACTGGAGTCAAACACTACCCTGATTTGCTTTGGTTTACATGGATGATACACTTCAAAGAAAGGCAGATACTAGCACTCGTCATGTTCAAGAAGAGGTGGAGCTGGCTCAGCATGGTCATTGTCAAAGATTCTTTTCATAAAGGCAATGAAATGTTCTTTCATTTCAGGCCTGTTCTTTAGTGTTTGCTGAAGTGAGCTGAATCTGGATAAAGCTTGTTCGCGATTATTTGGAAGATTGACTCTGGTAGCACACAGAGATAATGGTGCAACAAAAATGTTAGATCCATCTTTGAAAAATTCACTGTCCATTATTGCGATGAACTCTCTATCTTCAACTGACAAGGCTATTCTGTTGTCATCACGTGTAGTACAAAACACTGTGCTACCTACAGTCAGGTTCATAAATATTGGGACATCGACACAATTCTAATCTTTTTGGCTCTGTACACCACCACAATGCATTTTAAATGAAACAAACAAGATGTGCTTTAACTGCAGATTTTCAGCTTTAATTTGAGGATATTTACATCCAAATCAGGTGAACGGTGTAGGAATTACAACAGTTTGTATATGTACCTCACACTTTTTAAGGGACCAAAAGTAATGGGACAATTGGCTGCTCAGTTATTCCATGGTCAGGTGTGTGTTATTCCCTCATTATCCCATTTACAAGGAGCAGATAAAAGGTCCAGAGTTCATTTCAAGTGTGCTATTTGCAGTTAAAACACATATTGTTTGTTTCAGTTCAAATCCATTGTGGTGGTGTATAGAGCCAAAAAGATTAGAATTGTGTAGATTTCCCAATATTTATGGACCTGACTGTAGGTTGTCATCACAGAGGATGGGAGTAATATCAGATACCTGGATGATGTCAAGAGGCTTCTTCTCCTATACTTCGTAATGATGAGGGTTTTTTTTGCTATACCATTACTTAGAACCCCCAAGCAGTATATATTTTTTTCTAACACCGTAGAGAATAAAATGGCGGTCTTTGCAACAATTTATGTCACACCATATTTGCGCAGCGGTCTTACAAGCCTAATTTTTTTGGAAAAAAATCACTTTTTTGAGTTAAAAAATAAGACAACAGTAAAGTTAGCCCAATTTTTTTCCATATTGTGAAAGATAATGTTACGCCGAGTAAATTGATACTCAACATGTCATGCTTCAAAATTGCGCCTGCTTGTGGAATGGCGACAAACTTTGGCACTTAAAAATCTCCATAGGTGATGTTTAAAAATTCCTACAGGTAACCAGTTTTGAGTTACAGAGTCTAGAGCTAAAATTATTGCTCTCGCTCTGACAAATGTGGCAATACCTCACATGTGTGGTTTTCATATGCGGGCGGGACTTATGTATGCGTTCGCTTCTGCACTGTCCTTTAAAAAAAAAAAAATTTTGATCACTTTTATTCCTATTACAAGAAATGTAAACATTCCTTGTAGATAAAAGCATGCCAGGGCCTCTTAAATATGAGATCTGGGGTCAAAAAGACCTCAGATCTCATATTTACACTAAATAAAAAAAAAAAAGGACATTGGAAAAAAAAATATCCCCTTGGGGGTATATATACAGTATCTCACAAAAGTGAGTACACCCCACACATTTTTGTCAATATTTTATTATCTTTTCATGTGACAACAATAAAGAAATTACACTTTTCTACAATGTAAAGTAGTGAGTGTACAGCTTGTATAACAGTGTAAATGTGCTTCCCCCTCAGAATAACAACACGCAGCCATTAATGTATAGACCGCTGGCAACAAAAGCGAGTACACCCCTAAGTGAAAATGTCCAAATTGGGCCCAAAGTGTCAATATTTTATGTGGCCACCATTATTTTCCAGCACTGCCTTAACCCTCTTGGGCATGGAGTTCACCAGAGCTCCACAGGTTGCCACTGGGAGTGCTCTTCTACTCCTCCATGACAACATCACAGAGCTGGTGGATGTTAGAGACCTTGCACTCCTCCACCTTCCATTTGAGGATGCCCCACAGATGCTCAATAGGGTTTAGGTCTGGAGACATGCTTGGCCAGTCCATCGCCTTTACCCTCAGCTTCTTTAGCAAGGCAGTGGTCATTTGGAGGTGTGTTTGGGGTCGTTATGTTGGAATACTGCCCTGTGTCCCAGACTCCGAAGAGGGGATCATGCTCTGCTTCAGTATGTCACAGTACATGTTGGCATTCATAGTTCCCTCAATGAACTGCAGCACTCATGCAGCCCCAGACCATGACACTCCCACCACCATGCTTGATTGTAGGCAAGACAAACTTGTCTGTGTACTCCTCACCTGGTTGCCGCCACACACGCTTGACACCATATGAACCAAATAAGTATATCTTGGTCTCATCAGACCTCAGGACATAGTTCCAGTAATCCATATCCTTAGTCTGCTTGTCTTCATCAAACTGTTTGCCGGCTTTCTTGTGCATCATCTTTAGAAGAGGCTTCCTTCTGGGACAACAGCCATGCAGACCAATTTGATACATTGTGCTTCTTATGGTATGAGCACTGACAGGCTGACCCCCCACCCCTTCAACCTCTGTAGCAATGCTGGTAGCGCTCATCCATCTATTTCCCAAGGACAACCTCTGGATATGACGCTGAGCACGTGCACTCAACTTCTTTGGTCGACCATGGCGAGGCCTTTTCTGAGTGAAACCTGTCCTGTTAAACCGCTGTATGGTCTTGGCCACCGTGCTACAGCTCACTTTCAGGGTCTTGGCAATCTTCTTATAGCCTAGGCCATCTTTATGTAGAGCAACAATTCTTTTTTTCAGATCCTCAGAGAGTTCTTTGCCATGAGGTGCCATGTTGAGCTTTCAGTGACCAGTATGAGAGAGTGAGAGTGATAACACCAAATTTAACACACCTGCTCTCCATTCACACCTGAGACCTAGCAACACTAACGAGTCACATGACACCGGGGAGGTTATATGGCTAATTGGGCCCAATTTAGACATTTTCACTTAGGGGTGTACTCGCTTTTGTTGCCAGCAGTTTAGACATTATGGCTGTGTGTTGAGTTATTTTGAGGGGACAGCAAATTTGCACTGTTATACAAGGTGTACACTCACTACTTTACATTGTAGTAAAGTATCATTTAGTCGGTGTTGTCACATGAAAAGATATAATAAAATATTTACAGAAAGTGGGTGGCATCTTCTGCTCACTCGGCTCACAGGCATTGCGGCAGCTGGATCGTATTGTCTGCACTGCTACCGGCGGGTCCGGTAAGCAGCAGAGATGACCGGAGCTTGGCGAGAAAGGGGGCCACTCTCCCGCCCCCCCAATAAAAGTGATCTTTAATCTGAAACAGAAACGGCCGCTGAAAAAAATGATACGGGGTTATGGTAGCTATCTGCTACCATAACAACGATATTCCACTTCAAAGGGCCGCCATATAATGACGGCGGACGGAAGTGGTAAACGCGTGAGATATGAAGGAGTTGATCTCAGATGGCATGCACATTCTGTTCAAGCATACATCGCTCACTATTACCCAGCCTAGACCAAGCCTTTGTGCATATGGGGCATCGTCAGATCCATTGCACTGCTGGCGCACTTTATGTACTCTGAGAATATCTCTATCCAGCAAGACTAGTATTTCAGCATCCATGTCCATTGGAGGAATATCAGTAACCAAGTGCCTTAAGTGGGGATGGTGATACGTGGCTTCTGGAGTAGGAATTTCTTTCCTGTTTGGTATTTGGTCACACTCAACTAATATTGGCAAGGGTATGCCCTTCTTTGCCTTGAGATGGGAGACCGTGAAGACATCGGCCCTTCTGCCAGAGGTTTCCAAATGACCAGAACAGGTGTTGAGAGTATATAGTGTTGCATGTCCCTTTATGCCAAAGATCTCAAAGAATTTAGGCTTGACCAAGGATCTGTTACTCTGCTCGTCTATTATGGCATACATCCAGGTAGCTTTCTCAGGTTATTCCTTTGGATATATCTTGATTAGACATACCTTGGCACAGCATTTGTGGCTTGACCCATCTCCACAGACTTCAGTACATTAATAAGAGACGTTTGTAGTAGCTGGAGCATGGCTTTGTTGCTCCCCGCCATGAATTGATGCAGGGTTCAATGCAGATGACTGCTGTGGATTGTCTGGAAGTCGAGCAGGATGCATAGCTGTAACGTGTTTGCCACTACTGCATTCTGTGCACTTGATGGCGACTTTACAGTTTTTAGCAAAATAGGAAGCACAGGACCCATAGTTAATACACTCAAAAAGATCCTATAAGTGCTACAACTAGAGCTAATGTCATTGTTAGGAAACGTAATATCCTCATGTGTGGATGTTGAAGGAAAACAGAGCTGCTGATGACCACAGGAATGATAAATAGTTTGATGCAAGCTGAAGACAGCACTCAATGGAACCTTCAAAGTCACTAGTACATTGTATAAAAAAATGGTTTATTAAACCTTGGATAGTGCATAGCAAGGAATACATAAAAACAAGAATCAATCCATAAACGATAAAAATTAAAATGGCAATCAGCAATAGACACCATGTTGGTAATAAGCCGGATGCTGGGTGAACCAATATACCACGGCTCTGGGGACCCAGACTGTGGTGACCTGTAAATGTCCTGGGTGATAGAGATGGGGCACTAAGGGATCCACAGCGAATAAAAAAAAAAATGCATGGGCAACAATGAGCTAGAATGTCAGCAATGGGTTGTCCCCACCTGTGGTGGCCTATGGAAAAGTGTGGATGGGGAGGACTGAGGCCTCAAACATGGATCTGGGTATAGTTATGGCTGGAGAGGAAACAGAGACGAGATGTAATGAGGCTGCCCCCTTAGGGAGATAACCGTGGTGCTCAGACATGTGGCTGATCGGATGGATGACTAACAAGTCCTGGTGACCGGAACGTACTGACCTGGGGATGAGTGTCGGCACGAACGGATGGTATGCAACGGGCAGTCAACGTGGGTCAGTGTTGTGCAGCCGACTGCAGGACTCGTATCCTAGGAGGTGCAATCCTTCCTGGGGTGGTGGAGTGCGATGTGTGAGAGCTGGGTCCGAAGGTTCAGACGCGCTGGGTGACATCAGCCCAGACACGATCAGGAGCTGTAGAGCAATGGGGTGACTCCTGCTGGTAGAAAGTGCAAAGCGGCTGCATGGTGTGCTGCAATTGGTGAAAGCCCGCGCTAGCCATGACTTACATGTTTCGAGCAGCTGCTCTTTATCAAAGTCACGGGATAGACGGCTGCCTCTGATTTATGTGAGTCAGAAGGGGGTGGGGGCAACCAGGGTTGCAATTAGAGCCTGGTATGATGATTAACCCTTCATATATACGGTCTATAAGTGTAATATCACATTAGTGCAAACATATTGCTAAATTGAAAAAGGAGGGGGGTGGGGGAAGCCATGGTAGGATTTGAAAGAACTGAAAGAATTAAATACTCACTATACATAAAAAAAAAATTGAAATACTGACTATACATTTAAAAAAAAAAATGAATACAAACATATACATCTTGTCAATGAAGGGTAATATGAGGAATCCAAAAGGAAATAGAATGGTGAAATTACGAACAGGTGGACTCGCAGAATGAGCAGACAAACACCATGAACTAAAAAATAAATGGTAACAATTTGTCATGTTCTTGACTATTGATGAAATGGTAAGGTGACAAGTTGTATATGACAATGTGTAGCTGCAAATAATTTGTACAATCGTATGTGTGTCGCCATTCGGCGAGAGGGACCCCAACAGGTAGATCCAAAAGGTCTCCCTCTTGCAAAGGAGAGAGTATCTCTCGTTCTCCCTGAGTGTCCCCCTCGGAATATCCTCGATGGCGAACACTTCTAAGCACCTGATATCCTTATTGTGCACCTGCAAAAAGTGACGTGGGACATTATGTTTATCCCGTCCCTTTTGGATAAGTCTGCAATGTTCCCCTATTCTGGTTCGTAGTGCTATCCAAGGTTTAATAAACCAATTTTTTATACAATGTACCAGTGACTTTGAAGGTTCCATTGAGCACAGGACCTATAGCATATTCCAAGTTTCTGGAGAAGCTCCCTGAGCTCTTGGATAGTGTTTGCCCTAAGCAATGACATTTCTTTAGAGGGTGAGGTTTTTTGTGAATAGGGCACTGACGATTTGAATCTTTATCTCTATCACCCGAATCACTCGTGAGCGAGAGATGACGGTTGCAATGATTTTTGTTTCCTATTTTTGGAATGTTTTGCAGTCCTATGAATAAAGCACTTTCTATGACTTCAGAGCAGCAGCAAGACCTGCATCTGGATAGTCAACATGTACTGCTCCCAGTCTTTTAACACGATCTGTAGATTCTGGCCCTAAGCAAATCAAGTTCCTCCTTGGCAGTAAGGTTGAGATCAGCAATAGAAGCTTTGAAAGTTGATCTCCAAGCTCTATAGGTCTCTGGACAGTCGTCAAACCCTGAAAGGCTAATGTTAATGAGCTTGCGTCGGATCATATATCTGCCGAAGTTAGACAGGTCTGATCTCTCACTCTTTGGTGCCAAAGTAACTTGTGGGAGCCCTTGGGCATGAAAGTTCTCTGGTGAATAAGGATGAGGTTTACCAGGATAAAATGAAGTTGCAAGTGCATTTTTTTTAAAATAATCTTTATTTTTGTTTTAAAGCGTACAGAGAATACATGCAGATATACATTCTGGTAATCCATGTGTCGTTACAACATAACCAAAGCCATTTATAACATCAGCGGGCTACCAGGGCAGCCTTAAACTGCGAAGCGGGGTGGGAAGTCCGGGATGCCCGGCAGTGCCCCCACGTCCCGAATTTATGTGCCGGCAAGCAGATCTCCGGCACAGCCGCAACCCATGCCGTCCCTCCCCGACCAAGAGGGGGGGCCCAGAGGGCCTCCTTCATACCCTCTCTGCCAGGAAGGTTGCCCGTGGGGCTGACTGGCATGAGGCCACGACTTATTGGTGGGCCTCTCCCCCCTGCCACCGGGGGGGGAGGCCACCTCTCTTTATAGGGACAAAGGGCCTCTGCCAACCACCCCAGATATAGCTCATCACTTCTCTGTCCTGGTCAGCCTCTACTGTCTTGTGTTGCATTTGTGCATGGCATATTTGCGTATCTGCAAACCTTACTTAAATTTTCAAGGAGAAGGATAATCAGAAAAAAAGAAAATACAGTAGAAATGTGAGGAGACAAAGGGTAGGGGATAAGAAGGGGTGAAAACAGAAGACAGATAGACATGGGATAAAGGGAGGTATTTGGGAGTTACACGAAAGAGTATATGATTGTCTGCGGTTCCCTACCAGCAACCGTCCAGCAACTTACTGTGTGTAGGGGGTACCGACGTCACCGGATCCCATTAAACAAAAGCTCCAGAGTAGGGCATCTCACCCATGGTCGAGGTCTGTGCTCTTTCTTTCCCTTGGGGAGGGTTCCGCTAGTTCTAGTAACGCTATGTCTAAACTCGATGGTACCCGAGTGTTGCCAGAGGTGTGGTCTTGCCACTGTTCCCAGATCATAGTAAATCTTTCCCTTCTTCCATTACATATAGCTACCCATTCTTCGGCTCCCCTTATCTCCTCCACCTTCTTTTTCCATTCATCAAGGCTAGGGGTCCGAGTCTGTTTCCAATAAAGTGGAATCAGCCGTTTAGCTGCGTTAAGGAGGTGCGGGAGTATTGAGTTCTTGTATCGGCGCACTGCCATAGGGGGGATGTTTAGGAGAAGATGAATTGGGGAGGATGGAATCTCTATGCCTATAATTGTGGTTATGTAGGAGTTGACCTCTTTCCAAAATGATTGGATTTTGGGGCATTCCCATCATAAATGCAGGAGGGTGCCCTCCTTTCCACACCCCCTCCAGCAAGGGTAAGTAATTTGTAGTTGGTTTCCTGGGTTCTCGCCTCTATCGTGCTAGAGTGGGTCAGTCGGTACATATGTGTTATTTGGGTTTCGGTGAACTCTAGCTCCAGGTCTCTTTCCCACTCCCTAACGAAGGCTGGTTTAACTGAGGGTCCCACCGAGCCCAGAAGCTGATACAATACCGAGATCATATGTGGCGTGGGTTCGTCTACGAAAAGCCTTTTCGAACGGCGTTAGAGAGTCGAGGTTTCTAATCGAGTGGGTCTATGTAGCAAAGAAGTGTGTAAGTTGTGCATGTCGCCACGAGTCCATGGGGAAGTTGCCGAGTCTATTTCTGAGGGTCGCTAGGGGGGAAGTTTACCATTTTCCAGCAGTGTGCCACAGCACACATGTCCGTCCGTGGCCCACTTCCTGAAAAAAACCCTTTGTTCTCCTGGAATGAACCATCGGAAGCCCCCCAACGGGGATGTCTGCGGGGCTAGTGCGAAAAGTTTATTAGTTCTGTCCAAAACTCGCATCGTCTGTTGTGTAAGGGGTGATGTGTTTAATGAAAAACCCCTGCAGGCCGTGGGCAGCCAGGGGGCATATGCCAAGTCCCGCCCTGCCAGACACTTCTCCAGTCTGACCCATCCCCTGTCGGCCGTGTGGAAACGCCAGTTTAGTATCCTTTGTAGGGCAATGGCCCTGTAATATTGTTTCAGGTCTGGGACACCCAGACCGCCATTATGTTTGTGGTGTTTCAGTACTTGCATAGCAAGTCTGGGTTTTTTGTCGTTCCACACGAACCTCGTCAGGAGACTAGCCACCCCGGAGAAAAAGGAGCCCGGCAGTGCGATCGGGACCATCTGCATATAGAAAAGTATTCTTGGGAGCACGTTCATCTTGATTATGTTAACACGGCCTAACCATGTGAAGGCCGTTTTTGTCCAGTTGGCGAGGTCATTTTTAATTTCTGCCAACAAGATAGGGTAATTGTTATCGTATAATGTCTCATACCTATCTGTGAGTTTGATGCCCAAATATCTTATAGCGGATTTGGCCCAGGTGAAGGGGAACTCGGCTTGGAGGCTGTTGATCACGTTTCTCGGTATCGTGATTGGCAATATATCCGATTTCGTGTAATTAATTTGGAAGTTGGACAGATTGCCGTATCTTTGGAATTCAGCCATAAGATTAGGTAACGAAATCCGAGGCTGTGAGATATAGAAAAGAATGTCATCGGCGTAGGCCGAAAGTTTGTGCTCCGTATCGCCCACCATTAGTCCTTTGACATTAGGGTTGGCACGAATTGTTCGTAGCATGGGCTCTATCGCAAGCGCAAAAAGAAGGGGCGACAGCGGGCACCCCTGCCTAGTGCCGTTCCTAATTGAGAATCTAGGGGAAAAAAACCCGTTCACCTTCACCTGGGCCTGTGGCTGTGAGTACAGAGCAAAGATCCATGTCAGCATTTTTGGGCCTAGCCCAAGATGCTCTAAGACCCCTCGTAGGAAAGGCCATCCCACCCGGTCGAAGGCCTTCTCCACATCCGTGGATAGGATGAGATGGTGGCCCCCGACCGGGTCGCCCCATGCCCAGTTAATGAGGCTTATAGCTCTCAGCGAGTTGTCCCTGGCTTCTCTCCCAGTCACAAACCCAGTCTGGTCAGTGTGTACCACCTCAGGGACTAGGTGTTTTAATCTGTTTGCCAGAATTTTCGCGTAAACCTTGACATCTGCGTTCAGTAAGGAGATTGGTCGATAACTCTGTGGTTGTGTTGGGTCCTTCCCTTCTTTGGGTATTACTGTTATATGTGCCAGCAGCGCTTCGGGGGGGAAACCCCCTCCTTCCGCCACCGAATTAAAGTAGCTATTCATTGGTCTCAGAAAGAGGGGTAGAAAGGTAGAGTAATAATTCCTGTCTATTCCATCCGGACCCGGGCTCTTCCCATTAGGCAGTGATTTGATCACCCCCTCGACCTCGACCAGCGTAATCGGGGTCACTAATGTTTCTAGCTGCTCTTCTGAGAGGGGTGGGAAACCTGAGTCTTTTATATACTCCCTTATGTCTTTATGTTTGTCTGGGTGGTCGGATGTCGGGCTGTGATCGTCGATTGAGTATAAACATGCGTAGTAGTCCATAAAGGCCAGTGCAATCTTAGATGAGTGGGATATTATGTCCCCCGTTGCGGACTTTATTTTATAAATATGGGACTGGGCTCTCCGTTTCCATAGGGCCCTTGCCACCATACAGCTGCATTTGTTTCCCTGCTCATAAAATCTGTGAGCCTGAGATCGCCATTGTTTGCGGATTTTTCGGTCCAGCAGACGGGAGAAAAGTTCCCTCAATTCTAAAATTTTTTTAAGGGTGTCTGGGTGGCTGTTTCTTTTATGGCAAAGTTCGGCTTTCTGGAGGTGTGCTAGCACTCGCTGAAAATCTGCCTGTTGTATTCTTTTAAGCCTGGCGCCTTGCGAGATTAGTTCGCCCCTGACTACTGCCTTGTGTCCCTCCCAGACAACGCTTTCTGACACCCCGACATCTGTGTTTTCTGCAAAGTAGTGTCGCAGAGTTTCGGATTCCCTCGAGACCACCACGGAGTCATCTAGGAGGTTCGGGTTTAGTCGCCAAGACCATGGTTTGCCCCTATTCTGAGATTGCTGTAGAGTAATTGTGATAGGAGCATGATTGGAAATGGTTATTGATTCAATTGTGGTCTCCTGTAGTAGCTCGAGGGTATGGTGGTCCACTAATAGCATGTCTATCCGTGTGTACACATTGTGCACCGCTGAACATTGCAAGTGCATTTAGCTTAGAGTCTAAGGTTTCTGCTGGCTGTTGCGTGAACTGTGGCTTGTCGCTGGCAGTCACCTTGTCGTTGACAGGAGGTGATGTGGTTTGCTGTGCGAATACACTTGCTTTGTGAATTTAAAGAGGCTCAGGCTTGTGCGTGTTAGAGGTCTTTGTGTTAAGAGTCTGAACAGTAATGTTAGTAGGTGGTACAGGAGATGATTCTGTATCATTGCGAACACTATGCCTTGGCACATATTCACTGGTGCGTTCAATTGAATCTTCCACTTCTGCTGGAATAGACCAGTCTGAGTTAGTACTATCTCCCATTGCTTGTTCAAGTACCTTCAGCCTTGCTAGGGCAGCTGCTTCCTCCCTTTCCATTTGCAGAATCTTTATTTGGGATTCTGTCTCTGCTTGGTGAGCTTTGCTCTGAGCTTCTATTTCAGCTTCCATTCTGGCACACTTTATTTTTTTCCAGACTTGCACGGGCCTCTATTAGCTTGTCACTTATTGTTGAACTTCTAGGGCAAGAAGATCTAGAAGAACGTGTTGTGAGCTTAGTAGATGTGGATTTATGAGATCTTGTCTCCTGCAGTTTAGCGATGCAGAGTTCTGCCTTATCCTTGGCATCTTGCACTAAGAGTTCTCTTTGTTGGTTTAGTTCATCAGTCTTAGTCAGTTCTGCTAAAGAGCCCTCTATATTAGAGTCCTTTAAGAAAGCTGTGTATTTTACAGACAACCGCTGGTAGCGTTAATGCGCTGCAAATAGGCAATCTGTAGAATTTCATAATTCAGCTTGTTGATTGCAGCGTGGCAAGACTGACATGCAGTGAGTACTTTTCTCCCACAGTTCTGACAGATTGCTGGAGAACTCATCTTTAGTGGTTTCGTAGTTTTCTCTAAGTTTCTGTGTTGGTATTATTGTGCATTTGAGTCTTACACTTTGCTCTGCAATATCTACAGAATCTGCTCCTTGTACATCTGTGTGGTCTGAGGCATGATGTATCTGTGTACATTCAGCAATAAAAGAATGTTTGGAACCTTGTCTAGACGGTTTTCAAGTTTTGCAAACAATGGTTACTGTCTCTTTAAAAAGATAAACAGCAGCTTAAACAGGTGGGATAACACAGTTCAATGCAGGGAAACAGTTTTCAACATTCACTGATAAAGTGCAGTAAGCTTGTGCGACCATGTGCTTTCACAAACTGGAGGATGGCACTGAGCTTGATTGCAGATTAAACATACACATCTACACAGCAGGCTGCAGGAATTCTGCCACATGTTTTGACTGTTCTGACTCAAACAGTTTTAATGGTGACTTATCCCTTGTTTTGACCTCTATGCCTGGCCTGTATAAGCAGTTATATTCACAGCGGACAGTCTTTATATCAGAAAGCTTGAACTCACCAGACACCGTTTCTTCCATAAGCATGGGTTTTATTACAAGCAGCAGGTTTAGCAGACAACAAAATGTGGCAGATGATTGAAAGATGGTATCTGCAGATCAAAACATGGTAATGTGTTCCCGAATGCGAGCAGATTGCAAAAGGCCTAGACATAAGTGGCCATCTTCTCCCTCAAGAGACAGAGTGAACCAGGAAAAGAAAGTACATCACAGAATGGGAGGGAACACTGATAATAAACAGAATAGGTTAATGCAATAACGAAAATGACCACAAGATGGCAGTATAATAACCAATATATAAACATTAACATAACTATGCATAGCAGTACAATTTATGTAACAGCACTCTTTCTTTCCTTTCCTTTCTCTTCTTTCTTTCCTTTCTTTCCTTTCTTTTCTTTGTAAAAATGTTAAAGCTTGTAAAAGTATGTGAAATTATCAGTAACAGTAATGATTGAAAGTGTTCTTAATGTTTCAAAATTCTTACCAAATTTATACTGTATTTACCCTCTTATAATATGTTTTTATTTATTAGGTCATTTTGGGGGGAAAGAATGTAGAAGAAGGATTTGGCATTGCTTTTAGGGTCATTCAGGTAAAGCTATATATACTGTATATTGTTATGTCTCTAATGGTAGTGTATACAAAATGCACTCATAACTCTCACACTCCCTTCTAAATAGTATTTAGCTTTCTACAAGTCTTACCTTCTTAAAATTGAAATTAAATGTAATCTCTTCCATCACACAAGAAACTAATCTATTTTAGATCAAAGGTTCTAAGTCTAAGGTTCAGCCACAAAATGTCAGCTTACTTAAATTGTACTCTGTTCCTTTTTATTTTATTGAAAAAACTGGTCTTTTTTTTTCAGCTAAAACTAGGCCCAGGCACTCTGCTCCCTGCTCACTACTATCACTTATAAACACAGAAGTCCAGCTGCTGTGTTTACAAGTGACAGCTTTTGCCCAATGACTCCCACAGATCCGATCTCCTGAGGGACTCCCACTGAGTGCAGGATGGGGAACAAGGGAGTTGCAGGTGCCCTTGGTGAAGTGAAGATTCTGACACCCCACTGGATGATCTACCTGCAAGTGAAAGAGGCAGACCCACCTACAGTGTTCAGGGATGTACTAGAAGGGGGGTTTCATGCAGAAGTCAGAGCTGCAGAGGGGTGAAAGTGAGATGTGGATAGGGGGTGCAGAGGTAAGTAGCTGTGGATGAAGGCTGAACTCTGCACTCTGTAGTGCACCCCTAAACTCTGCATTCTGTGTGCAGCTCATCCCTGAACTCTGCACTATGTATGCATGGCTGGTGCAAGGATTTTTGACACCCAAGGCGAAACCTCATTTTGCCACCCCACTTGGCTCCACCCCTGACTCCACCCCCTTTGCCCTGCCCATGTTTGTACAGGGATACTTTCTCACCTCCTTGCCAACATTAACTCCATTAGTGGGGGCAGTGTGTAGTGGGGCAGCATGTACTGGGGGCATTATGAAGTTGCACCTTTGGGAGCAGTTCCCTGTTGTTTGAGAGGAGGTGGGAGAGAGAGGGGGTGGGAGAGAGAGAGGAGGTGGAAGAGAGAGAGAGGGGTGGATGAGAGAGGGGGTGGGTGAAAGTGACCCCTTCTCCCTGCCCGCAGTCCCTCCTCTGCCCCCCAGTCCCAGCCCCTGTATGTGTGTGTGTGATGCACCTACCTCTTGCCCATCCTCCTCCTCTGGGCCCTCGGTCAGCCTGTCTTCTTAAGGAAGGTGCCGGGGACGCTGCACTCACTGCCGCTCAGGGTGGCGCGTGGTGCTGAGGTCTTCTCCCTCCCGGGATTTTCTAGACAGCCTCATGCTGCTTACCGGGGCTGCCGCTCGCTGTTTAGAGGGTGCTGCTGTCGGCGCCGACTTTGCCTCTGCAGCTCCGCTGCCCTGCACTCCGCCATGAGCCTAGACAGGCTCATGGCATGACAAGGGTGTGGCGGCAGAGCTCAGCTCAAGGGGCTGGGCAGCCGCTTTAGGCCCCAGGAGCACTAGCGCAGAGGAGGGGGAATTGGAATCCTCCTTCGCTTTGAATGCTGGGCAGGGAGGGAGTCGCGGCCATGACGTCACTGGTTGCTAGACGCCAGGCGGCTCTAGCAACCAGTGGCCAGGATTACAGATGGGTGGAGGTGGAGGCGGAGGCGGAGCCGGAGCCAGCACTATGGCGGCTCAGTCCGCCCCTGTTCCCTGAATTCCTGACTGTTCACAGTGAGAGATTCATTCCGGGACACTGTATTGTCCCGGATTGAAGGTGCCAGGAAATACGGGACATGTGAGCACCCTAGGCTGCAGTGCACCCTAAGCAGCTGCCTAGTCCGCCTAGTGGTAGCACCGGCCCTGTATGCATGTAGCGCACTCCTGAACTCTGCACACCGTGCATAACACCCCCCAAAACTCTGCACTCTGTAATACACTCCTGGTATTTATTGCCCCTTTAAAACCTTTTCACTGTTGTCTAATAATCCAACCCGATTGTCTGGCCGTTAGTGCGCATGATTCAACAGCCAATTTCCAATTATTGTCCAACAGAAGGTGTCTGAGAACACTAGAAAACTTTTGTTGGCCAACAAGGCATTGGCCAATTTCCAGCTCATGTGTACAGAAGTTGGACCAACAAGAGTTGTAAGTACAAACACACATGCCCGGAATCCAGGAAGTGTTAGGTCGTGTAAACCTGCGTTCGTAATTCACAAATCACATTCACCTGAGCTTCCTCTTTATACGCTCATAACACATCACTACGTTCGGCTTTGTTGGACGATTACTTGACTACCATCAGTACGCTAGACAAAACCACGGACAGCTAATTTGGACAAAAGTTGGACATGTGGTTGTACGATAATCGGCGCGTGAGTACGAGGCTTAAATTTCAGGCTGCAAAGCAACAAAATGTAATTTTTTTTAAGGATATTTTCTATATCCACTCTATCTAGACCAATAACATAGAGCATACAGGAGAATAGGCTGGCATTCCTGCTGCAGTAGGTTTCTCACTTCTAGCAGGAAGGCCTCTGCTTTTTTTGTGAGCTGCGTAATCTGATTTCCTATGGTGTATTTAGGGTATGATACATGCCCTGGGTGCCTCTGTTATAGGAGATTAAGCCATTGAAACCCATCTGTTAGCATATACAGTATGTTCCAACAAGGTGGGACCACACTCACTCAGGCTACAGAATCTTTCAGAATTTTGTGCAAAAAAGGGAAAGCCAAAAGCCACCTTAACAAGATGCTGCCAAACGTTCTTTAAATATGAAAAAAAATTGTGAAATCGCTAGCCAGCACTTTGTGTAAACACAGCTGTATCTACTGTATACACCCAGTCAAAAGATAGTTCTTTCAAATGCTTGTGTGAGACCCCGTATAATTTGTTCATTACCAATAGGAACCATCACTTTGAAGCCTGACTTGACCATATCCGCTTCTGCATCTCCTCCTCAGACCTTCCCAGACAGACCCCTGAAGAAAATACCCACCTGGAGGCCCCACTAACCTTGAAGAATTCACTTGGATGATCGTGAATCCAAAAATGTGTAAAGCTACCAGGGGGCTGACAGACTTAACCTCCAATAATTCAAACTCCTACAAGATCATTCAGTATCACATTTCTTACGTGCATTTAACCATATTACTGGAGAGTATTATTATTTGGTGCTCATGTTACTGTCCTCTTAAAAAAGAGGTAAGACCCAAATATTTGCCCCAACTACATGCCCATTCAGGAGCCATCTCCTGGTTTGGGAGATGGAGTATTCTTAAAATGGACATCCTCCCCATGATTCTATACCTCTTTCAGACTCTCCAGATACGGATCCCAACATCCTTTAGCGAAACCAAAACGGCTTTCCTACAGTTTGTCTGGGCACATAACCCAGCCATATTATGTCAGTCAGGATGGGTCTTAGTCCCTGCATCCTTTCCAAAGGAAGAAATCACCTGCTGCAGTGCGTACAGGGCTCGCACCCGCTTAATCTGCCCCAGGGCGCTGGCGCTCCTTGTATATTGGTGTCAATGGAGTACAGGTTGCAACAATTTAGGAGGTGTTTCATTAACCATGTATGAGAGCCACTGGCCATTTTAGTTTGGCACCCTTTTCCTGGCAGACCTCCGTCACATTGGGGTGATACTGCGCCTGTGCAGTCTTGATGTCAGTAGTCTTACTGAGCATATGCATGCCATTTTCCTTCTCTATAAGCACTTTCTCACAGCTGGCAGCAGACACAGAACAGCAGTCCCTGGATGCAGCAGCCTGCAGTGTCTGACACAGAAGGCATAACCCGATAAAGTAGGACAATTGGATTGGGACTTTTAATGACACGTGGTAGGAAAAAGTTGAATATGGATCATTATAAAAGATTTATTTAGGGTTTCATAATAAGGAATAAAACATTGTACATATAAGTATTCAAAATAAAGACAGCAGCATGATTGTAGTGTGTCAAAAATAGACAAAACCATGATTGTACAATATCATAATAAATATAAATATAACAATTCATCATATGTATAAAATCCCCCGACCGTCTATTGTCTATACATACAGTAGAAGTGCACAGATAATGATCTGTGAGATGCCATTGCCCGATGATGCCCCCTTAGGGGGGTTGCCCCAATGACAATTAGAAGGATACTAGGTAGAACAAATATAAGCAATAGATAGCTCTACGCATTTCATGATTTGAAATCACTCATCAGGAGCATGCTTGTAGTTCATCTGGAATAGATGTTGAAACACATTATTGACTAATGCATATCATGGGATTTAAATTGAGGGGTGAGAAATCCATCCCCCAAAAAAAGGGAGCCCATGAATGGGGCTTACCATATCCGCGTGTCCGCGGTATGCCTGCAGGGCACACGAAAGCCTGGGAGCATCTGTGCCGGGAGCTGAGGCGGGAGGCATGGCGACGGCCCCAACCAGGGCAACGCCCAGCACGGTAAGGGAAAGTCTCCAGTAGTGTGTACCTGTGAATGGTGATGGCAGTGAAAATTGAGTGTATGAGTACATGACTAAACTGCATGTGTTTGGAGAGAGCGTGTGAAAGAAAGTGAGTGTGTGTGAGTGAGGGGCTACGTGACAGTGAAGGGAGATAGACAAGTTAAGAATGAGAAGAAATAAGATAAATGAACAAGGAACGGGAAAGGAAGGGAGAAAGAGTGAAGAGAAAATGAAAACAAACTGGATAGATAGAACCAATTGAGGGCAGAAATGAGTGAATAGAAAGACCCACCACCCCACTGAAGGGCGGTGGAAGAGAGATGAGAGTAAGGAGATAAATTGCATAGTGTGTGTGTTACTTGTGATATTGTGCAAGCCAGGGTCCATGACTCAGACTCGGTAGTGTATGCAGCATACTGGAGGCGTCCATTGCCATGCTAGGCGACGCCTGATATAGGCGCCGCCGCCCATCCGCCCGCCAGCGTCACGCACGCAGCTCCCAGACCCGATGAACACCAGGCGACCATGCGGCCCAAACAGGCCTGTCGCCCACAGACATGGATAGCAAGATGGTAACTGCAAAATAATGTAAACATAATATATGATATTGTATGAAGGCGTGGGCCATTTGAACATTAAACATGGTTGTGTTGCTAGCTATTCGCCACCACGTGTCCATCCCTATTGAAATTAGGAGGGGGTATGGGGAAATTTCCCCATGCCCCCTCCTTTTAATTTCAATAGGGATGGACACGTGGTGGTGAATCCATAGCAACACAGCCATGGCCCAGTTTTTAGTCCCCTTGGACTCCTATGTGGCCCCCCTGTATTTATAATTTTTAATGTTAAAATGGCCCATGCCTTCATACAATATCTTATATTATGTTTACATTATTTTGCTGCCACCATCTTGCTTTCCATGTCCGTGGGGGGCGGGGCGTGATTGGGCCGCATGGCGGCCTGTTGTTTGTTGGGTCTGGGAGCTGCAACGCACACCGGGGGGGGCTCCCTCTGCCCCCGCCCCTTCGGGCCGGGGGGGCGGTTCCTCCTCACTGTGCGTTGGTACCACGTCACCCATGCCTGCGCTGCATCCTTTTGGAGCGCGGCGTTGGCTTGGTACCCACGCTCGCGGGCGCAATTGGGGGTGGACCGCCATTCCCGTGCCAGAACCGGATGTCTCCTCTCCCTTCCAGGCTGCTCGCACATGCGTGATGCTGGCGGGCGGATGGGCGGCGGCGCCTATATCAGGCGTCGCCTGCCGTGGCAATGGACGCCTCCAGTATGCTGCATGCACTACCAAGTCTGAGTCATGGATCCTGGTTTGCACAATATTACAGGCAACGCACACACTACGCAATTTATGTCCTTACTCTCCTCTCTCTTCCACCGCCCCTCAGTGGGGTGGTGGGTCTCTCTATTCACTCATTTCTGCCCTCAATTGCTTCTATCTGTCCAGTTTGTTTTCATTTTCTCTTCACTCTTTCTCCCTTCCCTCCCCTGTCCCTTGTTCTTTTTAATCCTATTTCTTCTCATTCTTAACTAGTCTATCTCCCTTCACTGTCACGTAGTCCCTCACTCACACACACTCACTTTCTTTCACACTCTCTCTCCAAACACATGCAGTTTAGTCCTGTACTCATACACTCAATTTCCACTGCCATTACCATTCACAGATACACACTACTGGAGACTTTCCCTTGCCATGCTGGGCGTCTACCAGATTGGGGCCATCGCCATGCCTCCCGCCTCAGCTCCCGGCCCAGATGCTCCCAGGTCTTCGTGTGCCCTGCAGGCATACCACGGACACGCGGATATGGCAAGCCCCATTCATGGGTTACCTTTTTTTGGGGGGTGGATTTCTCACCCCTCAATTTAACTCCCATGATATGCATTAGTCAATAATGTGTTTCAACATATATACCAAATGAACTACAAGCATGCTCCTGATGAGTGATTTCAAATCACGAAACGTGTAGAGCTATCTATTGCTTATATTTGTTCTACCTAGTATCCTCCTAATTGTCATTGGGGTAACCCCCCCTAACGGGGCATCATCAGGCCATGGCATCACACAGATCATTATCTGTGCACTTCTACTGTATGTATAGACAACAATAGATGGTTCGGGGAATTTTATACGTGTGATGAATTTTTTTGCCTATTTTGACACTGTACAATCATGCTGTTGTCTTTATTTTGAATACTTATATGTACAATGTTTTATTCCTTATTATGAAACCCTAAATAAATCTCTTTTATCATGATCCATCTTTAATTTTTTCCTACCACATGTGTAATTAAAAGTCCCAACCCAATTATTCTACTTTATCAAGTTATAGGGATGGAAGCGCATGACCCTAATAGGTCATGGCTTCATGTAAAGTCCCAATTTCCCCATACCCCCTCCTTCCAGAAGGCATAACCCTTCCTTCCACAGCAGCAGAGGTCTTGAGTATCTCTCTAGGGACACTTTTACACAGCACTTAGCAGATCACAAGCAGAGGTAAAGGATCATAGGGTTCAGAACATGGCTCCAAGAGCGTTTGTCTATCTCTACAGGGCCCTAGTACCATTTGTTCTGATAGTTTTGTCCAGTCTGATTCCCTGCCTTTCTCTAGGCATTCACCCATCCTCCTACTGTATTTAACTAGGAAGGACTTTTCTGCCTGAATTTCTGATTTTCGTAGGGAGAATGAAGGTCCGTTTAGAAGCTTAAGATAACTGGGATCACAATCACGCCCTTCAATCTCCCCTCCTGGGTCAATTTCTTTCTTTGCCCTGGCTGCATATAATCTCCTTCTAAGGAATCTAATCATTATCAAATTTCTTCCAAGCTTAAAGTGGATGTAAACCCACCACCCACCCAGTATAAACTAACGGCACAGTGTTAATGTATATATACATGCAAGCCTCCTGCATTTATCTCTACCTTGCAAATGTCCTTTCTGTAAGCAGTTGCAGCTGTGTAAAACCCTGAAATCTGTGGGTGGCTCTGTTTGCTGGAATTCAGTGGGTGGAGTTGTGATGTCACAAGCCTCCCCACCCACCTCTATACTGAGAGATTGAGGAGGGAGGGAGAGGGGAGTGTAAAACTTTCTCTGCTCTGTGAAGGAGATAAGCAAATTGCTTATCACTCACAGAGCATGGGGCTGATACGTCTGTGTATTTCCCTGTTAGTCTGACTTTCTCTTCCTGAAAAAAGTTAAGGTCATTACTCACTATTGGATTAACTCTTTGTGGCAAGACTCGGCACAGATTACATGACATGCTATACTCTACCAGGCAGAATTATTACTTTTTTTTGGGTTTAAATCCACTTTAAGAATACCATTGCTACCCTTATTGACACTGTACACTGTTCAAACTGAGTCTACTCATCTCAGGGTCTATTTCATGGGGTCTCTACATTTTACCCAAGCCTGCTAAGAACTTTCCAGTGCACTCATTCTGAAAGTCCATCCTTCAGCAATATCCTACCAAGGATAGCGTCAATGTTGAAGTCCCTACCGACTTTTGTATAACAAGTTGCTTACTGTTCCTGTAGAGGATACTCTTGTGTTCAAGGACTCCATGGAGAAAAGGTTGGAGGCCCACTTTAAGGTCCTTCTTGGCAAACCTTTCCATGCAACCTGAGGTTGCTTCATTGGCATTTTGCTAGACCATTGCTGTGTGGACTCATTGGCTGAGACCCTAGCTCCATCCTAACTGATCTAGAGCTTTTACCTGAAGCCTTATGCTACTGCATGGACACCTTGGGAGATACACTCTGCCAGATCTCTGGATGAATCTTCTCTCTGTCCATTCGCAGAGGATTCTTTGGCTCAAATGCTGGTCAGCTGAACTCCATGAAAGAAACACCTAGAGCATCTGCCCTTTGAAAAAGAACACCTATTTTGGTCTCTCCATCAAAGGGGCAGTAGTACTGACCTCCTCAATATAAAAAGCCTTACACTTCTGCAGCTTTACTTTCCATCCTCAAGGTTAGTGAAATTTCCTTTTGGTCTCTCAGGCCTCTAGCTCCAAACCAAAGTCTTCATTGGAATACATGATAATTTAAGCCAAGCAAGCCTAGCTCCAAGCCCTCTTCCCAATGAAGATGTGTCCCACTTGTCAGAGTAGGGGACATTTGTCAGCCTTCTGGTCCCAGGAAATTTCAAATGCCTGCGTACAGAACATTATTTCTAGGGGCTACAAACTGGAGTTTTGGACTCTGCCTCCTCCCTGTTTTATGCCGCCCAAATTGCCACTCTCTTTGTAAAAATGGGCAGATATTCTTGCTGTTGTTTAGCAGCTACTTTTTCAGTGGGTCAGTGCCCCAGTCGCAACCAAAGAATGCATTTAAAGTTTCTACCTGAACAAAGTTACATTTCCCAAGTGAGATGGAAGAGTTTGGCTCATACTGGATTTAAAAACTCAACTAGTTCCCACATGTTCAACAGTTTCATATAGAATCAGCCAGGTTACTCATTGCCTCCCTTCATCTGGGGGATTTTCTGGTTTCAATAGACATCCCGGATGCTAACTTGCACATTCTGGGCTTTCCTTCTCATTGATGCTATTTGCCTTTTGCAGTGGTTGATCAAATTGGTAATTCTTTGTTGTCCTTCTCTTTGGTCTGTCCACTGCCCCCCAGGTCTTTACCAAGGTGCTTACCCCAGTCTTAGCTTTGCTCCACTCACAGGGGATAAACATCATGGGTTACCTGGATGATCTCTTGCTAAAGGTTCCATCTTCCCTATCCCCATTATTGCATTAGATATGACCCTGTCCAGGATCCTCATGCCAAGTGACAAACTTCTCTTTCTCCTTTCTCATGTCCAAGCACTACAGTTCCAGGGCCAGCCCTCAGCATGTACCTGCATGGGGGTCTTAGGCCTGATGGTAGCCTCCTTCAGGGCAATGCCATACACCAAGTTTAATGTCAGACTGTTGCAAAGCAACATTCTGGCAGTGTAAGATAAACAGACCCTATAATTGAACCACACTATGCATCTGACCTGCAAAGGCTAGACTCTCCCTGTGAGATGGATTTCCAACCTGCAGACGGACTCATGAAACCCTTTCCTCCAGGGTTGTGGAATGTTCTCATGCTGGATGCCAGTCTGTCAGGTTGTGAAGGAGTACTCAGTGCAGGTTACTTGGATATTAGAAGAAGCCCAGCTTCCCATCAACATCCTTGAATTTAGGACACTTTTGTTTGTCGCTTCACTACTGGACCCCTCAGTTATGGGGTCATTAAACAAGAATCCAGTTGGCTAATAACACAGCTGTTGCTTACATCCACTATCAAGCAGACACCATAAGTTGCGTTGTTGAAAAGTGGATTTGAGACTCTCTTGGGCAGAACATCAACATTTTGGCACTGTTTGCATTCCATATCCCAGGTGTGTGCATCTGAAACTGCTTCTCATTGAATGGTATGCTTCAGGGCTTATTCAACTATTATTCCTCACTTCATAAAATGGACTTGAATCGAGCGTCAATTTGCCTTGTTGCCCTCTCAGGACTATGGGTAGCCTTCTATGCACTGCAAAACAACAACAAAGAGAGGGTGCACCGGCCTAGCTCATTGCCATAGTAAATATTTATTGAAAGGTCAGGTCAGTCAGGGACTTGGAGATGGCACCATAATTAGGGACGAACCTGCAATAGTGGTACCCAGAAAGGCTAGCACTTGAGTATTGGTATGCGGTGTGGGGCACTTGGCTACTGCTTCAACTTTGGCAGGCTCGGGTCGGTTTCCCACACGCTGTCCCAGGTACTGAACTTCAGACATACCGATGTGGCATTTATCCGGTGTAACAGTCAGCCCTGCTCCCCTTATCTGATTTAATACTATCTCTATGTGGTGGAGGTGTTCTTCCCAGGAATTACTGTAGATGGCAATATCATCTAGATAGGCGGAGGTAAAATCCTGCAACCAGAGGTGTAACTAGAACCTTCAGGGCCCCGGTGCAAGAAACTATGAAGGGCCCCCTGACCCCTGGTCAGGGCCCTTCCCTCTTCCCACTGATACTGGGGCCCTTTACTCCTATCGCGGGTCCCTTTATTACCCCTGCTCTACAGCATCTGGCAGGAGAGAGGAGGGAGGAAGACAGCAGCTCTGTGGGGGGACCAGGGAAGCACACAGGGACCCTGGGAACAGCAGAAGACAAGTAAACTGGATGAAGGAAAATGGAGGAGATTGGGTCCTCTAAATACCACACCCGCCATCCCTCCTATTCAGGTGTACAAGGGAGGCAGATGGGCCCCCTGGACCATGGGGCCCGGTTGCAATTGCAACCCCTGCAACCCCTATCGTTACGCCCCTGCCTGCAACCCATCCAGTAACCTATCCGCCATACGCTGGAAAGTGTTGTATGTGTTTTTCATTCTGAATGGCATGACCCTAAACTGGAACAGGCCAAAGGAAGTGATAGACAGATTTAGGGATGGCCTCTGGGTCTAGGGGAATTTGCCAGTAGCCCTTGCAAAGATCAGTGGTAGTGAGGAAGCGTCCCCAGGCAATTCTGCCAAAGAGTTTGTCCACACAGGGCATGGGATGGGCATCAGTCACGGTACGGTCGTTCAGTCGCCTATGGTCCACACAGAATCTCTTAGTGCCATCTTTCTTGGGGATTAAAACCACCAGAGAGACGCCAAATGGCTTTCCAAAGGCTGTATGACCCCAAGATCCAACATATCCTGAATTACTTACTGCATCCCCTATTGTACAGCATCCAGGAGGAGATATGCCATTTGCCTCAAGGGGGCTAGCCCTGGTGTACGGCTATTGAAGTATAGCCTGGATGGGATGCGAGCATATCCCAGCACTCATGGAGCAGCTGCTCGGCCTGTTCTCGGGGGTACTGGCCCAACCCTTCTCCTAACCGCACCTCAGCTATCCCTGGTTCGGACTTCATCTCCCCAGGCAGTCCCGGGAATGGAAGATTCTCTCCCTCCTCCATCTCCGGGGCGCATATGGTGGAAACTGCTTCCTCTCCATCTTGATATGGTTTCTTTTGATCCTTTCATCTGAACATCGGACGACTACATAAGTGGTATTGCAGAGCTGTTCTACAATGTTATATGGTCCCTGCCATGAGGCCTAGAGCTTGTTCTGCTTAACCAGTTTTAGCGCTAACACTTTTTGACCAGTCATAATACCTCTTCTGCTTCCCTTGAGCTGCTCACAGATTGTCCCGCATGGTGGCAGTCAAGCTCTGAAGGCAGTCCTGTAATTCCAGGACGTAAGCCACTATAGAGGTTTCTTCCTCAACCAAGGTACCCTCCCAGTTCTGCCGAAGCAAGTCTAGGGGTCTCCATAACCTCCTACCATAGAGCATCTAGAAGGGAGAAAAACCTGTAGCCTCCTAGGGTACCTCCCAGTATGCAAAAAAGTATATGGGGAAGGGGAATTTCCCAGTCCTTATATGTCAAGGCAAACATTCGAAGCATCTGCTTCAGGGTGCTACTGAACCTTTTGTAATGCCCATTGGTCTGTGGGTGATACGGAGAGCTGTAAAGGGGCTTAATCCTGCACAACTCCCACAACTGCTGGGTAAGTTTGGCCTTGAACTGCGTCTCTCTATCGGACAGAATGCCCTGTGGGAAACCCACTCTGGTGAATATCTGAAGTAGGGCACCAGCCATAGTCTCAGCATGAATGTTTCCCAGAGCAACAGCCTCTGGATATCGGGTGGCGTAGTCTACTATGGTCAGAATATACTTCTTACATGTAGGACTAGGCATAGTTAGGGGACCTATTATATCCACCACTATCCAACTGAAGGGCTCCCCGACTATGGGTAGGGGTCTAAAGGTAGCCCGAGCGACATTCCCGTGCTTCCCTTCTCTCTGACACACCTCACAGGTCTCTAACCTCTCCCGAAAGTCGCAGCCAAGAAGAAGTTCCTAGTCAGGTGGTGTATTGCCGTTTGTGCCCCAGATGACCAGCAGGAGGGATATTGTGTCCAATCTGTAACAGATTACACCGGTATTTTCAAGGCATTACCAGCTGTCATCAAGGAATCTGGGCTGCTCCCCTCCCTACTCCCCCAGTGATCCTATAGAGGTTCCCTCGGTCCCATTCAAACCGAACGTCCCTCACTCCACCCGGATCCGTCCTGACTTTCTGTCTATATGGGGCAAGGGTAGGGTCCTCCAAGGTCTTCCGTTCAAAGTCTTCCGGCGAGTGACAAGTCGGGATGGATAGGGCAGAGTCAATGTCAGAGGTAGTGGATCTTACCTGAACCTCGTTGGAGTGGGATGAAGCAGCTTTCCATGCCTGTAGTCGGGTGGTGACTGGATACACTCTGTTCTCTGCAGCAGGGGTAAACGCAGAAGTCAAAAGTCCCAGGTCATTGCCCAATAGTACCTTGGCAGGTTAATCCCTCATCAGCCCAACTTCAGTGTCCCAGCCACCGGCTCCCCAATCTAGGTGCACTCGAGCAGTGGGTATGCAGTACACATGTCCTCCAGCTACCCACACCGCGACAGTGTCCAGTCTTCTTTGGTTCACATATCAGTTGTGGTTGGACCAGTGTAAGGGTGGCCTCTGTGTCCAGCAATCCCTGGGCCACTCGACCACTAATCCATACAACCTGCCTTTGGTGATGTCTATTGTCCTCAGAGGCGTAACTAGAACCTTCAGGGCCCCGGTGCAAGAAATTATGAAGGGGCCCCTGACCAGGGCCCTTCCCTCTTCCCACTGATCCTGGGGCCCTTTACTCCCATCGTGGGTCCCTTTATTACGGTACTGCAGTGGGGCCCTTTCACAAGTTCTGCAGCAGGCCCCAGGGGGACCAGGGAAGCACACAGGGGCCCTGGGTACAGCAGAAGACAAGTAAACTGGATAGAGGAAAATGGAGGAGATTGGGTCCTCTAAATGCCACCCCCGCCATCCCTCCTATTCAGGTGTACAAGGGAAGCACATGGGCCCCCTGGACCATGGGGCCCGGTTGCAATTGCAACCCCTGCAACCCCTATCGTTACGCCCCTGCCTCAGCCACTGCTTGTACTGGATTGGCATCATACCGGACTCCAAAATCTTCCTCCCCTACATTGCTGTCCCTGCGAGACAGGTAACAACAAGGGGTAGATTCATCTTCTTGATGCACACAGTAAGCTGTAGCCCTGGCTGGATTTCTGGTATGCCATGATGGGGGACCCCTACTGTGATTTTGAGGGCACCAATTTATTACACTGTTAGCATCTCGGCCCCGTTCGTCGGGATTCTGCTGCTGGCATGGGATAAGTGGCTCTCCCTGGTTGCCCCGTAGGTGGTGACAGAGCCACAACCGGTCAGTGTGGCGGCCTGGCTCCTGCTGGGCTATGCCGCCACGGATCCCCTCCAGGTATCCTGGAATTGCCTTCTGCAGGGCTAGCAGCTGTTGGTCTCTCACCCAGTCACAAACCTCCTGGGGAACACTATTAAAGAATTGTTGCAAAAGAATAAGCTGGAGCACCTGCTCCACCTTAGCTGCCTGGCAGCCCTGAATCCAACTTCTTAGGGCATGCTGTAGATGATGACCCCACTCAGTGTAGAAGTCCTTATCCCCTTTTTTCAGACTCCGAAACTTGATTCGATATGCCTCTGGGGTAAAAGAATAGTGGGCCAGTATCTGTTCTTTGACTCGATCATAGATCATACAGTCCTCATCGGCTAATGCCCTGTATGCTTTGGCCGCTTGACCCATCAACTTACTGACCAGGACGGTTACCCAGTCTGTAACCGCTATCTTCTGGAGGCGACTCTCAAAATCCTGTAGGAACCCATCAATGTCTCCATCAACCTCAGAGAAGGCGGCATACGGCAGCTTCTTTTTATCGGCCACCCAAAGACACTGGGTGGTGTGGATCCCCCCAGCCACTGCTGCAGCTCTGCAACTCGTTGCCGGATGGTTTCTGCTAGTACTGAAGAGATGATCTCAGCCGATGAGGAGGGTCAGTACAGGGCTAATCGCCACTGCACCTCCTTCTGGAAGTCAGAGGCATCCGACTCTTCTGATCAAACAGTGCACACCTGATCGTCTTTCAGGAGCTCTGCACTGAATGCTGCTTTAGGTTTGTTACTGGCGATTCTGCCTCGAGCTTCCACCAGATCTTTGAGGGTCATTCTTTTAAGTTTGTTGTAGTGATGTTCCGTTCACTTCTTAATTGCCTATCATTTGATAGCGAGAGGTAGACCACGGTGGTAGTTTGGATGTGTCCACAGCAAGAGTGTGCAGGTATTGGGTGTTGTTACTCACCGAGGTGCAAGGTGAGGTTGATGGAGTGCAGGTACTGGATCCTGACCAGCATGATCTGGCCCTGCCACCACGCTGTGTCTGCCTGGTTGTTGTAGTTGGTGAGGAAGTCTGTGCTGGAGGTGGGGCTGTCCGCTGTCACAGAGTTGGCAGGACTTGGGGACTCTGGTCTGCGCACAGTACTCCTCCAGGGGGGTGCCGCATGTATTGGTGGCCACCACCGTCATGCTGAAGGCAGCATTGACAAGCCCTGGCTTACAGTGCTGTGGCCAACCACCCTTCAGCAGTAGAAGTATGGACAGGGTGATCAGACCGCATCCTCCACTCCATGGGCTCTCTGGAGAGGATTGCTGTGTGATGGGAGATGAGCCTGCAGTGTCCTCCTGGGAGCCGACTCTCAGAGGGCTATTTGGGGAAGGTTGCATCGGAGGGTTCCACCTGCGCTCTGTACACGGGGAGGCATGGAAGAGACCCTGGGGGTCGTGGGACACTGGATTGAGCTGCACTCTATGGAGCATGGGACAGGGGCTGGCCAAAGATACGTGGTCAGTAATGGGAGAGCGCAAAGCAGTGTGGGCTGGCGGAGGCTCAGGCACTAGGGTGCAGTTTCTGGCTGCTGTAGCCACCTGGTGCCTGGGATTTGTCGAGCCCTGTATTAGGGTTCCCAGAGCCTCCCTTACATCAGAGTACATTAAAGTGCAAGGGAGAACACTGCACACTCTGGTGTAAAAGGGAACTCTGATGTAAGGTGGTCTCTGGTCACCAGAGCCCCTTTACATCAGAGTCTGCTGTGTTCTCCCTTACATCACAGTCTGCTGCATTCCCCTCTACATCACGGTGTGCAGTGTTCCCCTGTACATTACGGTCTGCAGCGTTCCCCTCTACATCACGGTCTGTAGCTTTCCCCTCTACATCACGGTCTGCAGCGTTCCCCTTTACATCAGAGTTCACAGTGTAAGGGTAGGGCAAGGGGGAACTCTGTTTCAAAGAGGGACTCTGTGGACTGTGGTGTAAATGGAAACTCTGATGCAGGGGTGCCCAGAACAGAGCCCCCTTTCTTACATTAGCATATGCAGAGTAAATACACTATGATAAGGGGGGCACGGATGTAAGAGGAGTGAGGACACTGATATAAGGTGGAACTTTTAGATGAGTGTTCCTCTTTATCATAGGTTCTCTACTCCCCTCTTATATCAGAGACCCCCTGCAGATTCCTTTCAGCAGATGGCAAGGCAGTCTATCTGTGGCGTGGAGCATGTGCTGACCTAAAGTTTCTGGTGCAGTCCAGGGCTGGGCAGGAATGGATCCTCTTTTACTCCTGCTCCCCCTCCTTGCAGTGTGTTTAAAATGTGTGGAAAAGGTGCCTTTATGTCACAGTGTGCACCAGGTCAGCGGACCAACCCGCCCCCTACCCGAGCCGTCCCGAGCTCCCTGTTTTTTTACACAAACATAACTTTGCTCTGGCGGGGGTTGGTTTAGACACCACAAACCCCACCCCTTATCTATGTCCCTGAATTTTGTCCATGATGTATTTAGTTGTGATTTTCTTTCATTAAAAACTTTTATGAAAAAAAAGCACAGATGTGGGCAATCCTAAATATGCAGAGCTTTGCAATTGCCTAAATAGATATACATTCTAAAATATTATATTGTTTTGTAAACACAATGCAAAGGTTTTTAAGAGCAACGTTGATAATGGGGACATTGATTCCTCCAGTAATTTTTTTACAACTTTTATTTTTTGTTATTTTAGGACTTTCAGCTGGATGCCTCCGTGGTGTACAGTAAAGTGTGTAAGCAGCTTGTATATCGACAGAATTACTCAGAAATCTTGCAACTTGTCAAGTGTGTTAATGAGTCTGGTATTGCGGCAGAAAAGGATTGCGATCAAATATTGCTAAGATGTATTGAAGAAATGGCAGAATTGCCTTCAGATGTGAGTTTTTTTCACTTTTTTGTGTATACAGTAAAATGAGGATATTGAAGTGTAAGCTTATTCATTAAAAATCATATAGGATATCCGTGCTAAAACATATAAATTACAAATGAGCAGCCGCTTAAGCAATCCGTGACACTAAATGCAAGAATTGAAAGATGAATATGCAGTATCTCACAAAAGTGAGTATACCCCTCACATTTTTGTAAATATTTCATTATATCTTTTCATGTGACAACACTGAAGAAATTACACTTTGCTACAATGTAGTAGTAAGTCTACAGCTTGTATAACAGTGTATATTTGCTGTCCCATCAAAATAACTCAACACACAACCATTAATATCTAAACCGCTGGCAACAAAAGTGAGTACACCCCTAAGTGGTAATGTCCAAATTGGGCCCAAAGTGTCAATATTTTTTGTGGCCACCATTATTTCCCATCACTGCCTTAACCCTCTTGGGCATGGAGTTCACCAGAGCTTCACAGGTTGCCACTGGAGTCCTCTTCCAGTCCTCCATGACAACATCACGGAACTGGTGAATGTTAGAGACCTTGCGCTCCACTACCTTCCATTTGAGAATGCCCCACAGATGCTCAATAGGGTTTAGGTCTGGAGACATGTTTGGCCAGTCCATCACCTTTATCCTCAGCTTCTTTAGCAAGGCAGTGGTAACCTTGGAGTTTTGTTTGGGGTTGTTATCATGTTGGAATACTGCCCTGCAGCCAAGTCTCCAAAGGGAGGGGATCATGCTCTGCTTCAGTATGTCACAGTACATGTTGGCATTCATGGTTCCCTCAGTGAACTGTAGCTCCCCAGTGCCAGCAGCACTCATTCAGCCCCAGATCATGACATTCCCACCACCATGAGCACAAAGGTGCACACCGCTCTATGCTGTCCTATAGCAAGTTCAATCAGAGGAAATCCCAGTCGGCATACCTGCAGCAGGTGCTCTGGCACTGGACGTCCCTCCCACGTCCTGGAAACAATGTTTAAAATGAAGAAAAGAGCCGGCACTCCACATCTGCTGTTACGGGAAATTTATTGATAGTAGATCATGTACAAATATGCACAAATGCGTTTCGGTGTGGTGCAGTGAACAAGGCTACACGCGGATATGCGTTTCTGCATTTTTGTACAGGATATACTATCAATAAATTTCACATAACAGCAGATGCGGAGTGCTGGCTCTTTTTTTTTCATTTTATACCCTCCCACCACCATGCTTGACTGTAGGCAAGACACACTTGTCTTTGTACTCCTCACCTGGCTGCCGCCACACGCTTGACACTATCTGAACCAAATACGTTTATCTTGGTCTCATCAGACCACAGGACATGGTTCCAGTAATTCATGTCCTTAGTCTGCTTGTCTTCAGCAAACTGTTTGCGGGCTTTCTTGTGCATCATCTTTAGAAGAGGCTTCCTTCTGGGACAACAGCCATGCAGACCAATTTGATACATTGTGCTTCTTACGGTCTGAGCACTGACAGGCTGACCCCCCCACCCCTTCAACCTCTGTAGCAATGCTGGTAGCACTCATACATCTATTTCCCAAGGACAACCTCTGGATATGACACTGAGCACGTGCACTCAACTTCTTTGGTCGACCATGGCGAGGCCTTTTCTGAGTGAAACCTGTCCTGTTAAACCGCTGTATGGTCTTGGCCACCGTGCTACAGCTCACTTTCAGGGTCTTGGCAATCTTCTTATAGCCTAGGCCATCTTTATGTAGAGCAACAATTCTTTTTTTCAGATCCTCAGAGAGTTCTTTGCCATGAGGTGCCATGTTGAGCTTTCAGTGACCAGTATGAGAGAGTGAGAGTGATAATACCAAATTGAACACACCTGCTCTCCATCTCATCTTTAAAAGAGGCTTCCTTCTGGGATGACAGCCATGCAGACCAATTTGATGTAGTGTGCGGCGTTTGGTCTGAGCACTGCCAGACTGACCCCTTCAACCTCTGCAGCAATGCTGGCAGCACTCATACGTTTATTTCCCAAAGACAACCTCTGGATATGACGCTAAGCACATTTACTCAACTTCTTTGGTCAAGCATGGCGAGGCCTGTTCTGAGTGGAACCTGTTCTGTTAAACCGCTGTATGGTCTTGGCCACTGTACTGCAGCTCAGTTTCAGGGTCTTGGCAATCTTCTTATAGCCTAGGCCATCTTTATGTAGAGCAAAAATTATTTTTTTCAGATCCTCAGAGAGTTCTTTGCCATGAGGTGCCATGTTGAACTTCCAGTGAAACATTAGGGGAATACAAAGACACTGAATTTTAAGAGAACCAACTTCCATAAACTACACTCTTTGCTGGAAGATGTTAGTTGAGATAACATTCTAGGAACAATGAACACAGAGGAAAATGGGAGTGCTTCAAGAACACACTAAACAAAGGTATTAGCCAGTGTATCCCAATGGGAAATACATTTAAAAGAGCTAATAAAAGAACAGGATGGCTTAACTCCGACGTAAAAGCACACATAAAAGCAAATGAGAAGGCATTCAAAAAATACAAGGCTGAGAGATCTCTGTCAGCTTTCCATCTTTATAAGCTACGCAATAAGTAATGTAAGGGTGCAATCAGGACGGCTAAGGTAGAACATGAAAGACACATAGCTGAGGAGAGTAAAAGGAATCCCAAGAAATTCTTTACGTATATAAATAGTATATACTTAAGATCAGATCATATTGGCCCCTTAAAGAATGATGAAGGTAATCTGGTTACAAAGGATGGAGAAATGGCAAAGGTGTTAAACTTCTTTTTCTCCTCAGTATTCACGAAGGAAATGGGGGGCTCAAGTATCCAGAACTACAATGTTGGTCGTCATGACATGTCACAGGAAGTACCCTCATGGCTAACCGAGGATAAAATTAGGCATAGACTTGAAAAACGTAACACTATTAAGTCATTGGGACCAGATGGCTTACACCCGAGGGTCATTAAGGAACTCAGTCAAGTAATTGCCAGACCATTGTACCTAATCTTTAAGAGCAGTTTACTGACTGGTATGATACCAGCAGATTGGAGGAAAGCCAACGTAGCACCAATATATAAAAAAGGACCAAGATATATCCCTGGGAACTACAGACCAGTTAGCTTAACATCAATAATTTGCAAACTCTTGGAGGGAATAATAAGGGAGTATATACAAGATTATTGTAATGAAAACTGTATCATTGGCGGTAATCAACATGGTTTTATGAAGAATTGTTCTTGCCAAACCAATCTATTAACCTTCTATGAGGAGGCGAGCTGCCATCTAGACAAAGGAAGGCCTGTAGACGTAGTGTATCTACATTTTGCAAAAGCATTTGATACAGTTCCCCACAAATGTTTACTGTACAAACTAAGGTCTCTCAACATGGATCAAAGGGTGAGTACCTGAAATGAAAACTGGTTACAGGGGCGAGGCCAGAGGGTGGTGATAAATGGGGAGTACTCGGAGTGGTCTGCTGTTGAAAGTGGGGTTCCCCAAGGTTCTGTCCTGGGACCAATCCTATTCAGTTATTCATAAACGATCTGTAGGATGGGATAAACAGCTCATTCTCTATATTTGCGGATGATACCAAGCTAAGCGGGGCAATAACTTCTCTACAGGATGTGGAAACCTTGTAAGAAGATCTGAACAAATTAATGGGGTGGTCAGAGAAGTGGTAAATGAGGTTTAACCTAGAAAAATGTAAAATAATGCATTTGGGTACCAAGAAAATGAACGCAAACTACTCACTAGGGGGAGAGCCTTTGGGGGAATCTAGGATGGGAAAGGACCTAGGGGTCCTAGTAGAGAACAGGCTCCGCAGTGGCAAGCTGCTGCAAGCAAAGCTAACAAAATGTTGGCATGCATCAGGAAAGGGATTAACTCCAGGGATAAATCAATAATTCTCCCACTATACAAGTCTCTGGTGAGGCCGCCCCTGGAGTATGCCGTCCAGTTCTGGGCACCAGTCTTCAGAAAGGATGTCCTGGAACTGGAAAGGGTTCAGAGAAGGGCAACAAAGCTAATTAAGGGATTGGAGGACCTTAGTTATAAGGAAAGATTACAAACACTGAACTTATTCTCTTTGGAGAAGAGATGCTTGAGAGGGGATATGATTTCAATGTACAGATACTGTACTGGTGACCCCAAAATAGAGACAAAACTATTCAGCGCAAAGGAAACAAAGACACTAAGCCATTCACTAAAACTAGAAGACAGGCGATTTAACCTTAAACTGCGTAGAGGGTTCTATACGGTAAGGGCAGTGAAGATGTGGAATCCTCTTCCACAAGCTGTGGTTTCTGCTGGGAGTATAGATGTCATGAAACCAGTAAACATTCTGCCATGAAACTACGGCAAACATTCATGTCTTATCTGTTGCCCACCTTTGCTGCATGTGTCCAGATAAAGGCCAGGCCTCCCTCACCTATGTGCTTTAGTAGGCCCTCCTCAGCTGGTCTCCACCCCAGGCCTTAATTGGAAACAGGATATAACATCTGGCAGTGCAAGGCTGCATTGCTGATCAACGTTTGTCCATGTTTGACTTGTGTGTGGTTGTCTCCTTTGCTCTTAGTCTTATCCATGTACCGATCTTTGATTAGTCTGACTATCCCTTCCTGCCTGATACCTCGATCTTTGGCTTGTTCTTGGTTTCTCCTGTCTGCTTCTAGCCCTGACCCTTCACTATCCCTCTGGCTATTCTTGCTTTTCCTGTGCTGCTACTTCCCCTCTACCACCTGTAGCCAGCCCAAGCGTGAGCTAGGGGACCCCGGGGGCCGCAACCTGGATCCAGTTGCAGCCAAATCCATCCTCACCACTAGAGGCTCTGGTGAACACCCACTGGCTCTTAGATTCCGCGCCCTGGGGAAACCGATGCACTAGCTCCCTGTGTTTAAGTGTCCATGCTCTAGGGGCCCTCTCCCTGTATCAGCCGGAACTCATTAGCAGCAGTCAGCCATAGGTCCACAACCTTGCAGTGCACATCGCAACCTTAGCGTGCGCTCCGCACTTCAGTAGTGCGATTCACACTCCTGCTGCGCGCATCTGTCACCTGACCTCAGGTGCCGTGACAATAGATAATTTCAAAAAACTATTAGATGCGCACCTAAGGGGACCACAAAATTGAGGGATATACAATGTGATACTGACATAAAAACACACACATAGGTTGGACTTGATGGACCTGTGTCTTTTTTCAACCTCACTATGTATCAGAAAGTAAGAGCGATAACACCAAATTTAACACACCTGCTCCCCATTCACACCTGAGACCTTGTAACACTAACAAGTCAAATGACACTGGGGTGAGGGAAAATGGCTAATTGAGCCCAATTTGGACATTTTCACTTAGGAGTGTACTCACTTTTGTTGCCAGCAGTTTAGACATTAATGGCTGTGTGTTGAGTTACTTTGAGGGGACAGCAAATTTACACTGTTATACAAACTGTACACTCACTACTTTACATTGTAGAAAAGTGTCATTTCTTCAGTGTTGTCACATGAATAGATAGAATAAAATATTTACAAAAATGTGAGGGGTGTAGTCACTTTTGTGAGACACTGTAAGCTGGCTTATTATAGCAATGTGTGCACCTCAATCTTCTTGTTCAGTCCCCCTGGTGCAAGAGTGTTGAGGGAATATATCCAATATGTCTCCTGCTGGCATAAACATTTAAAACATTCTGCTGCACATAGACTCCCAGGGAAGGCCTCAATTACCCAGACTTTTAGGGCTGCTGTAGATTTCTGATGTTCTAGAAAATGTCTCGGAACACTGTACCTATTACAATCTTCTTTGATGAAACGTCTATGTTCACAGAATCTCTTGCTTAGGGTGTGAATCATCTTGCCTACGTAGATCAGCCCCCATGGGCATGTCAGACAATACACCATGTACTCCCTGGAGCAATTATAGAACTCTTTGATGGCATATGTCTTCCCCTTTGCAGTGAAAGTTTTTTGGCCATGCTGAATAAATTGGCACATGAAGCAGTTTTTTTCTTGCATTGATACATGCCTACTAATGGGATAAGTGGAGTATTAACATTGGTATGACAAGCATTTTTTATTTTACTGGGTGCTTCTCTGCTTTTGATTATTTTGGCTTTGTGATAAGACCCTTTGGACTTCTGGGTGAGGGATGTTTTCAGGAAGGGATCCACAAATATGGACCAGCGTTGCATAAAATATTCTCCTTTTTTTATGTTGACTATGAAATTGGGTGGTGAACCACTTTGGTTTTATTCCACTGGATTCAACAGATTTCTGGGGAGGTTTAGTAGTATATTGCTGAAATTTAAAAGTAGAGGAGGTGGATACCCTTTGTCTGGAAAAAAATGGTTAGTCAGTAGCAGTGGCGGCTGGTGAACGTTTAGGATGGGGGGGCACCCTTCCTTCTGACCCCACACACTTCTCATAAGCCCCACCCCTTATAGTTTCCACCCATTGTGTCAGGAGTATACAGCCCAGCATCACCAGATAGGGTATACAGCATCACAGATAGGGTATACAGCATCACCAGATAGAAGTATACAGAGTCCCCAGATAGGGGTATACAGAGCCACCAGATAGGAGTATACAGTGCCCCAGATAGAGTATGCAGATCTACCAGATAGGGTATTCAGAGCCACCAGATAGGGTATGCAGAGCCACCAGATAAGGGTATACAGAGCCACCAGATAGGGTATACAGTCAACAGTTAGCAGTATACAGAGACACCAGATAGGAGTATACAGAGGCCAGATAGGAGTATACAGAGCCCCAGATAGGGTATACAGAGCCAAAAGATAGGAGTATACAGAGCACCAGAGTGCACTATACAGAGCCCCAGATAGGGGTATACAGAGCCTTAGATAGGAGTATACCAAGCCCCAGATAGGGGTATACCGAGCCCCAGATAGGGGTATACCGAGCCACCAGATAGGAGTATACAGAGCCCCAGACAAGAGTATACAGAGCCTCAGATAGCGGTATACAGAGCCCCAGATAGGTTATACAGAGCCACCAGATAGCAGTATACAGAGCCCCAGATAGGAGTATACAGAGCCCCAGATAGGGGCTTGCGGCACTGACAGACCCCCCCCCCCCCGAAGTCGGGACAAAGTCCCGCACTTACCCCATTTTTAAACAGGCGGGCAGTGTTGCGAAGTCCGGTGAGCGGGGAGCTTGCAGAGTCCGGAGAGCAGGGAGCGTGCTGTGTGTGCCCCGGCAAAATCCTCCTTCTTCTCCGAGATAGGCGTCCAATAGGATCGCCTGTCTTCTCCACCAATCAGGAAACTGGTAACATTCGGGGCTTCCTCACTGGCTGAGAGCGGTTCCCAGTTAGGCAAATTTTCATAAAGGGGCCGGCCGCATTAATGGGGAGGTAGTCATGGGCGGCCATGGATAGATTCATGCTATGCATGAATCTATCCATGGCATAGAGGGGGTGACAGGAGAGAGGGGCGGTGCAGTGCGCCCTGATGGACGGGCCGCCACTGATGGTCAGCTCAGGGGCAGGTCCACAGTCCACTTCCCTGCTGTGGGGGACCGCAAGTGGACGCCAAGAAAAGAACCAGAGGTTGCAGAGTGTGAGGAGCAGCAGCCTGCCTTGTATGCAGGTCAGTGATCGCCAGCAGCTTAGTACAGTATATGTTTTCGTCTGTAAGAGGCAGTGTGACAGTGACTGCTCAAGCACTAGGTGCTATAACCTATATATAGCATAACACTGATGTCTATATACTATATATAACACTGATAATATCACTGCCACCCAGTGTACAGATATCAGTGTTATACAGTGTCTTGAAAGAGTATTCATACCCCTTGATATTTTCCACGTAAATATATTTTTGGATTTTATGTGATAGACCAACACAAAGTGGCACATATTTGTGAAGTGGAAGGAAAATGATAAATGGTTTTCCAAGTTTTTTACAAATAAATATCTGAAAATTGTGGTGTGCATTTGTATTCAGTCCTCTTTACTCTGATACCCACCTGTGTGTAATTTCATCTCAGTATAAATACCGCTGTTCTGTGAAGCCCTCAGAGGTTTTTTAGAGAACTTTTGTGAAAAAACAGCATCATGAAGGCCAAGGAACACACCAGTTATGTCAGGGATAAAGTTTTGGAGAAGTTTAAAGCAGGGTTAGGTTATATAAAAACATCCCAAGCTTTTAACATCTTATGGAGCACTGTTCAATCCATTATCAGAAAATGGAAAGAGTATGGAATAACTGCAAACCTACCAAGACATGGCTGTCCACCTAAACTGACAGGCCAGGCAAGGAGAGCAGTATATAGAAACAGCCAAGAGGCTCATGGTAACTTTGGTGGAGCTGCAGAGATCCACAGCTCAGGTAGCAGAATCTGTCCACAGGACAACTATTAGTCATGCACTCCACAAATCTGGCCTTTATGGAACAGTGGCAAGAAGTAAGCCATTGTTGAAAGAAAGCCATAAGAAGTCCCATTTGTAGTTTGCGAGAAGCCATGTGGGGTACGCCGCAAACATGTGGTAGAAAGTGCTATGGTAAGATGAGCCTAAAATTCAAATTTTTGGCCTAAAACCAAAACGCTATGTGTGGCGGAAAACTAGCAATGCACATCACCCTGAACACACCATCCCTACTGTGAAACATAGTGAGGGCAGCATCATGTTGTGGGGATGCTTTACTTCAGCAGGGACAGGGAAACTGGTCAGAGTTGATGGGAAAATGTATAGAACCAAACATAGGGCAATCTTAGAAGAAAACCTGTTAGTCTTGTGCCAGCAGGACAACAACCCTAAAAATACAACCAGTACTACAATGTAATGGTTTAGATCAAAGCATATTCCTGTGTTAGAATGGTCCAGTCAAAGTCCAGACCTAAATCCAATTGAGAATTTGTGGCAAGACTTGAAAATTGCTGTTCACGGACACTCTCCATCCAATCTGACAGAGCTTGAGCTATTTTGCAAAGACAAATGGGCAAAAATTTCACTCTAGATGTGCAATGCTGATACAGACATACCTGAAAAAGACTCGCAGCTGTAAATGCAGCAAAAGTTGGCTCTACAAAGCATTGACTCAGGGGGACTGAATACAAATGCACGCCACATTTTCAGATATTTATTTGTAAAAAAAAATTGAAAGCCATTTATTATTTTCCTTCCACCTCACAATTATGTGCCACTTTGTGTTGGTCGATCACAATAAAATACATTTACGTTTTTGGTTGTAACATGACAAAATGTGGTCATTTTCAAGGGGTGTGAATACTTTTTGAAGGCACTGTGTATATAGGTAATAGCATTCAATGTATAGATACCAGTGTTCTATATAAGGAATAGGGGACATACTAAAATGTTTATGAAAATTGCTTAATGTTGCTTAACGTGTAATAAAGTGCCTAAACCTCAATCAATTGCCCTGAAACTTGGCACAACCTAAGTTCCCAACTTCCCAAGCCTATCCTGGAAGTTTTGTAGGATTTTCTCTCCCACAAGGCAAACTAGGGACATTAAGCTTGTTTTTTTGGGGCGCTTAATGTTGCTTAACGTACAAAAAAGAGCTTAGATGTTAACCGATTTCCCCCAAACTTCCCACAATACAAGAGCGACGGGACGGCAGCAAGGTGGCTCGTTATCACGAAACGCCGTCATCTGACGGCGGCCGCGATAACTAGTATTGTGAGCCTGCGTGCGCTGCTGGAGGCACGCTCGCGTGCTCACTGTGTTCGGGGGGGCCAGGGATCGGGTAGGGCGGACTAGATTGCCGCTGGCTACCCGCGATGGCCCCCCCCCCCGCAGTGAGAGAACGGAGGTCCGTGTAAGTAAACATGGATCTCTGTTCTCATAGAGGGGGAAGGGCGGTGATCACAGGCTTCCTGTATATGGAAGCTGTGATCACCCCCTTTCCCCAGCCAGGGCAGCCCACACACGCCCAGGGAACACTGTTAACCCTTAGAGTGCCTCCTGCATGTTAACCCCTTCACTGCCAATGGCATTTACACAGTAATCAGTGCATTTTTATAGCACTGATCGCTGTATAAATGCCAATGGTCCCAAAAAAGTGTCAAAATGGTCCGACATGTCCGCCCCATTATCGCAGTGCCGCTAAAAATCGCAGATCACCGCCATTACTAGTAAAAAATAAAAAACCCCAGAAATGAATTCTCATCATCCGTAAACGCGGCAACTTTTGCGCAAACCAATCAGTAAACGCCGATTGCAATTTTTTTTTTTACCAAAAATATGAGTAAGAATATAAATTGGCCAAAACCGATGGAAAAAAATGTTTTTTTATATTTTTTTTTTTTTGGATTTGTATTTTAGCAAAAAGTAAGAAATTTGTTTTTTTTGCAAAATTGTCGCTCTTCTTTTGTTTATAGCGGCGATCAGAAATGACACAGAGGTGATCAAATACCACCAAAAGAAAGCTCTATCTGTGGGAAAAAAAGGACGCAAATTTTGTTTGGGTACAACGTCGCACGCCCGTGCAATTGTTAGTTAAAGCGACGCAGTGCTGAATCGCAAAAAGTGCTCTGATCCTAAAGTGGGAAATTCTTCCGGGGCTGAAGTGGTTAATGTTGCTTAACGTACAAAAAAGAGCTTAGATGTTAACCAATTTCCCCCAAATGTCACACAATACAAGACTCTGTCTATGCCAACATATTCTAAAAATTTCAGATCATTTGGTAAATCGCACCAAAAATTATTTACATTAAGCTATATTTTAAAATCCTAAAATGTTTAATGAGAAGGCTGACCTTAAGGTCAGCCTGAATTTGCAGGAGGAGTCGGGAGGCTTATAAGCCAGCCCCTCTCTCCTCTCTGGACGGCGCTGGGCTTCGTGCGGACAGCTTCCGGGTGCCAGCGTGACGTCATTTCCCACGAGACGCGTGTGAGGCGGCAGCTTCGAACGGTTCATGTGAGATACGATTACAAGGCGGTCAGGAGCCACTGGGAGTGGTTATCCCCACGGGCTGGCAGTGTCATTCGGAGGGTAGACGTTTTGATATGGGGCAAGGAACCTCCTGACATCGGTCAGCCGAGGTATGGGTGTATAGGCATATCGATCGCTTGGGAGCGAGGAGGCGGTGAGTGGGAACAGGCACAGTAAGTGTTTTTTGCATACAGGCTGTTACCCCTTTTCCTGGAAACGGAGGGACCTTTATGGGCAGGATATCAGATGGTCAAACTGACATTGTTCAGATACGGGCTTATCTGGGCATTTAAAGTTTGCTGGCAATCAGGGTTACTGTTTTAGATAGATGATGGTATGTTGTTTATGTATCGCAGTTCAGAGGAAGCGTTGCTTTCGCCAGCACTGTTACGGACGTTATTGGTCACTTACAGCATTATAGGTACCTTTCTGGTTATCATTAATAGTTATGATTATTGCTTATTGTTTTAAATTAGCAAATGGTGATTTTGTATGGTAGTAGATAGATTTTGTCATTGGGACTAACGGTCGTTTGAAATTTACGGGTCTATTCGGGCATAGACTTGTTACAGTCAAACTGGTAGACTATAGGACGGGTATTTCCAGGGAGGCAAAGGTCCTTTTCCCCATTGTCGGACATACGTTTTTTGTGAATGACACGGACAAGGGTGAGTGGCGGAGGAGCGAGGGTTCGCTAGCTATACGGATATGTGGGTATGGAGCCGACTGGCTACAGTCCTCCAAGGAACGGGGTATAGTTTTGCAGATGGGAGGCTTACTGTGACGGTCGGGCACCCCTATTGGTGAGGG
>BLSH010233467.1:25756-40175 GCA_018402905.1 Glandirana rugosa | reverse complement strand
ACATCGGTCAGCCGAGGTATGGGTGTATAGGCATATCGATCGCTTGGGAGCGAGGAGGCGGTGAGTGGGAACAGGCACAGTAAGTGTTTTTTGCATACAGGCTGTTACCCCTTTTCCTGGAAACGGAGGGACCTTTATGGGCAGGATATCAGATGGTCAAACTGACATTGTTCAGATACGGGCCCATCTGTGCATTTAAAGTTTGCTGGCAATCAGGGTTACTGTTTTAGATAGATGATGGTATGTTGTTATGTATCGCAGTTCAGAGGAAGCGTTGCTTTCGCCAGCACTGTTACGGACGTTATTGGTCACTTACAGCATTATAGGTACCTTTCTGGTTATCATTAATAGTTATGATTATTGCTTATTGTTTTAAATTAGCAAATGGTGATTCACAGTGACAGTTCACATGTTGCAATAATTGCAAAGGCGCTTACAGGTCATTTCAATCGTTACAAATACGCATACAGGTCGTTGCAAAACACGCACACAGGTCACTTGCAATCGTTGCAACACACAATGTTGATTATGTATCATAGTGTCAAAGGAAGCGTTGCTTTCGCCAGCAACGTCACGGACGTTATTGTTCGCTTACAAATGTTATAGGTACCTTTTTCTGGTTATCATCAAACATTCATGATTATTGTTCATTCGTTATTAATTTGTGTTAAATATGATGATTTACAGTGATAGTGGCCAGGTCATCTGGTTTCATTGCATACATGCATGCAGGTTATACTGCAGCCCTTACAAACACGCTCACAGGTTCATCTTGCAATCGTTGCAAACACGCATACAGGTCATCTTTGCAATCATTGCAAACACGTACACAGGTCATCTTTGCAATCGTTGCAAACACGCATACAGGTCACCTTTGCAATCCTTGCAAAAACACGCATACAGGTCATCTTTGCAAACACGCATACAGGTCATCTTTTCAGTAGTTGCAAACACTCATACAGGTCATCTTTGCAATCGTTGCAAACAAGCTTACAGGTTATCTTGCAATTGTTGCAAACACGCATACAGGTCATCTTTGCAATCGTTGCAAACATGCGTACAGGTCATCTTTGCAATCGTTGCAAACACGCATACAGGTCACCTTTGCAATCGTTGCAAACACGCGTACAGGTCATCTTGCAATCGTTGCAAGCACGCATACAGGTCATCTTGCAATCACGCTTACAGCTCATCTTTGCAATAGTTGCAAACACGCTTACAGGTCATCTTGCAATCGTTGCAAACACGATTACAGGTCATCTTTGCAATAGTGGCAAACACAGCTTACAGGTCATCTTGCAATCACGCATACACGTCGTCTTGCAATCATTGCAAACATGCATACAGGTCATCTTTGCAATAGTTGCAAACACGCTTACAGGTCATCTTGCAATCGCTGCAAACACCCATACAGGTCATCTTTGCAATCGTTGAAAACACGCGTACAGGTCATCTTGCAATCGTTGCAAACACGCATACAGGTCATCTTGCAATCATGCTTACAGCTCATCTTTGCAATAGTTGCAAACACGCTCACAGGTCATCTTGCAATCGTTGCAAACACGATTACAGGTCATCTTTGCAATAGTGGCAAACACGCTTACAGGTCATCTTGCAATCGTTGCAAACACGCATACAGGTCGTCTTGCAATCATTGCAAACACGCATACAGGTCATCTTTGCAATAGTTGCAAATACGCTTACAGGTCATCTTGCAATCGCTGCAAACACGCTCACACGTCATCTTTGCAATAGTTGCAAATACGCTTACAGGTCATCTTGCAATCCTTGCAAACACGCATACAGGTCATCTTGCAAATGTGGCAAACACGCATACAGGTCATCTTTGCAATAGTTGCAAATACGCTTACAGGTCATCTTGGAATCGTTGCAAACACGCCTGTAGGTCATCCTTGCAATCGTTGCAAACACGCATACAGGTCATCTTGCAATCACGCTTACAGGTCATCTGTGCAATAGTTGCAAACACGCATACAGGTCATCTTGCAATAGTTGCAAACACGCGTACAGGTCATTTTTGCAATAAGTCTCAAACACGCTTACAGGTCATCTTGCAATCGTTGCAAACCTGCTTACAGGTCATCTTGCAACCACACTTACAGGTCATCCTTGCAGTAGTTGCAAACACATATACAGGTCATCTTGCAATTGTTACAAACACGCTTACAGGTCATCCTTTCAATTGTTGCAAACGCGCATACAGGTCATCTTGCAATCGTTGCAAACACGCATACAGGTCATCTTGCAATCACGCTTTCAGGTCATCCTTGTAATAGTTGCAAACACGGTTACAGGTCATCTTGCAATCGTTGCAAATACGCTTACAGGTCATCTTTGCAATCACTGCAAACACGCTCACACGTCATCTTTGCAATAGTTGCAAACACGCTTACAGGTCATCTTGCAATCCTTGCAAACACGCATACAGGTCATCTTTGCAATAGTCTCAAACACGCTTACAGGTCATCTTGCATCGTTGCAAACACGCTTACAGGTCATCTTTGCAATAGTTGCAAACACGCATACAGGTCATCTTGCAATCGTTGCAAACACGCATACAGGTCATCTTGCAATCACGCTTACAGGTCATCCTTGCAATAGTTGCAAACACGCATACAGGTCATCTTTTCAATAGTTGCAAACACGCTTACAGGTCATCTTTTCAATAGTTGCAAACACGCTTACAGGTCATCTTTTCAATAGTTGCAAACACGCTTACAGGTCATCTTGCAATCATTGCAAACACGCATACAGGTCATCTTGCAATCATGCTTACAGGTCATCTTTGCAATTGTTGCAAACACGCTTACAAGTCATCTTTGCAATAGTTGCAAACACGCCTACAGGTCATCTTGCAATCATTGCAAACACACACATAGGTCATCTTTGCAATCATTGCAAACACGCATACAGGTCATCTGGCAATCGTTGCAAACACGCTCACTGGTAATCGTTGCAATCGTTGTAAACTCTCACTGGTCATCTTTACAATAATTGAAAACACGCATTCACGTCATCTTGCAATCGTAAACACGCATATAGGTCATCTTTTTCAAATCATTGCAAACACACTTAACAGGTCATCTAGCAAGCATTGCTAACACGCATACATGTCATCTGGCAATCTTTTCAAACACGCATACAGATTATCTCGCAATCGTTGCAAATACGCGGATAAGTTATCTTTGCAATCTTTGCTATCTGCATACAGGTCACACTAAGATCGTTGCAACACGCATACTAGTATCGTGCAGTTGTTACAAAAACATATATAGGTCATTTGCAATCGTTGCTAAAACACTCACACGGGTTACACGGCAATCATAACCATACGCACACAGGTCATCCTGCACATACTGATCATCTGGCAATCGTTGCTGGTACACATACAGGTCTTCTTGCAATTTTTGCATACACGCTTACAGCTCAGCTGGCCATCTCAGCATTCGGTTCATCTTGCAATTAATGCAACACCCATACAGGCTATATTGCTAGCTTAATAAAGTTCACAGGTCATTTCAAATTACAGTCAAACGCATAGGTCAGTGCAATAGCGGGAATATACATTCATATCCTCCAAAAGGAAAAAAAAAAAAAAAAGATTCTTCATGCTTCAGTTGTATTTACAGATCTTGGCATGGTTCCAAGCATTAGTTCCATACGTTATGTTTCCATTTCCGTAGCGGCTTCAGTTCTGCAAGGATCATTTTGTTTTCGCTTAATAACTTACTTCAGCACAGGTTAGGTCTCAAGCGGCGGATATCGAGGATTCCGCTTCTGTTCCTCCATCACCTGCTAGGGGTTCCGTACATGGCAGCACGCCTTCGTTAAGAACATGTACAATCTTCGACACACACTTCATATTGATGCCCCAATACGGAACCACCAACATTACCTGGCATACCCAGATCTTCAAGTTCATTCCGGCTCCATCCCAGTCGGGAGCATGTGACAATTTGGGTCGGCCGATTCAGTTCCTAGGCAAGTCACAGATTTGCACCTCAGGTATGGTCGGATACGGCAGCTTCCAAGGGCTATACAGCAATTTTTGGCCCTCATTGGATAGCGGGGCCTTGGCTTGACGAGATTCTGGTCATTCCCAGGTTTGCGGAAACTTCAGCTTTGTTTGAAGTGTATCCTATCCTGGCAGCGGCACAGGTTTGAGGTCATCACTGGGTCGGGCAGATGGTCATATTTTTCACGGACAACCGGGCAGTTTCAGAAACAGTGAATACGGGCAGATCCAGGTCCTTGCTCACCATGTCCTTACACGTAGACTTACAGGGTTGTCCCTCCAGTATCACTTCCATATTCAGTGTAGGTTGTTAATGGCACAAATAATGCAGTAGCCGATGCTCTATCCAGTTTAATTATCCGTCATTCTTTCGGCAGGTCCCCGAAGCCAATATCTGCGCAACTCCATCCCCGCAATTCACTACTCTCCGGATGGACTAGATACCCATTTGATGGAAGCGGCCCAATTGATAAGCCAGTCTCTCTCCGTTAACACGCGCAAAGCCATGATACGGCTTGGAAAACTTTCCAGGCATTCCAACGAAAGAATCCCGGTAGAGATAGTCGGGATATCCGCTTCATACTCGCTTTTGTTGCGTTTTGTAATTCGCAGCTCAGACTGTCCCATAGCACTCGTTCATTCAGGTAATTACTATCTTACGTATCTCAAGACTCCGAGTACAAATGAGAAGGCTGACCTTAAGGTCAGCCTGAATTTGTAGGAGGAGTCGGGAGGCTTATAAGCCAGCCCCTCTCTCCTCTCTGGACGGCGCTGGGCTTCGTGCCCCACCCACCACTCCCCTTTGATACACATTCTTGTCAGACCATTATCATGGGTATGCCCACTTTTAGGCTTACCGACCACGTGATTACGGCACACTTCAAATCACTCGTTCATTCAGGTAATTACAATCTTACGTATCTCAAGACTCCGAGTACAAATGTAAACTGCTTAATGTAAAAAGTGCTTAACATACCTTAATGTGCCTAAACCTCAATCAATTGCCCTGAAACTTGGCACAACCTAAGTTCTCAACTTCCCAAACCTATCCTGGAAGTTTCGTAGGATTTGGCTTGGGAGGAGCTGATCATAGGACACATGGGGTAGGGGGGACTGTCAGTGTAGCTGGAAGTGCTCTGGAGTCTCATCTCACAGTCTACAATCCTACAATCATCATTATACAGTACAGGCAACCACACTAAGACCCCATTCACACTAAGACGCTTTACAGGTGCTATTTACCTAAAAATACCGCCTGTAAAGCGCCTCAAAAGTCACTCCCTATCCACCCCAATATGAAAGCCGGAATGCTTTCACACTGGGACGGTGCACACACGCAGGACGTTACAAAAAGTCCTGCAGGCCGCATCTTTGGAGCGGTGTGGTGAGCTGTAATATACCGCTCCTCCACCACCCCTGCCCATTAAAAACAACAGGGTAGCGCTTCAGAAGCGGCTGCACACCACCTCAGAAGCGCGGAGAGCCGGCACTTTTAACCCCTTGTGGGGGGGTTAAAAGTGCATCTCTCCCTCTGCCGTAGCGCCGCTGTAACAGCGGTAAATCCCTACTGTGACTAGCGGGGATTTACCGCTAACGCCCCACCGCCCCCCAGTGTGAAAGTGCCCTAAGTCTACATTTACACTAGTGCGACTTTGGGCACAAAGTCGCATGACAAGTCACAGCCCATTGATTTCAATAGAACCCATTCCCGTCTATGATCCAACTTTACACTCTCTGGATCAAAGTTGCATCAAAGTAGTGCAGGCACCTTTTCAAAGTCGCTGATTTTCAAAGTCGCATAGATGGGAATTAAATCAATGGGCTGTAACTTGTCATGCGACTTTGTGTCCAAAGTCGCACTAGTGGAAACGGAGCCTTAAACTCATTACTCACATGTAATAAGCAATAGAGATGGATCTGTACACAGTGTCCATCCCAGCCATGCAGAAATAACCACATGGTTGCATGTTGCATTGTAATCCATCATATAGTTTCTAACAGTGTGTGTGTTACGTGCTGCTGGAACCATGAAGAGAGCAGAACATACTTCCAAAGCCTGCCCCCCCCTCTTAGGGGATCATATTCTCTGAAGGATAGAAATGATGAGGGTGGGGCTGGGCATTTCTGTCTAAGTAGGAGAGACAACCTTATCAGGAAGTAAAAAGATAGCTTAGAAAATTCAGATAACAGGAAATAGAGTTGTCCCTGAAGAACAGGAAGTAGCTGGTTGTCTGCCTTATATTAGACTTTCTAAGCGAAACAATCAGCTAGCCAGAAAATGAACAATAACATAGATAAAGAAATTTAACATACTATTCATAGGAAAAATGTTATTTTTGACTGGACTTCCACTTTAATTTAAAAAGTGCTTAACGCACCATAATGTGCCTAAACCTCAATCAATTGCCCTAAAACTTGGCACAACCGAAGTTCTCAACTTCCCAAACCTATCCTGGAAGTTTTGTAGGATTTGCTCTCCCACAAGGCAAACGAGCTTGTTTTTTAAGCTTGTTTTTTGGTGCGCTTAATGTTGCTTAACATACAAAAAAGAGCTTGGATGTTAACCAATTTCCCCCAATCCTCATACAATACAAGACTCTGTCTTATGCTAACATATTCTGAAAATTTCAGATCATTTGGTAAATCGCACCAAAATCTATTCACATTAAGCTATATTTTACAATCCTAAAATGTTTACTGTAAACTGCTGAATGTAAAAAGTGCTTAACGTACCATAATGTGCCTAAACCTCAATCAATTGCCCTGAAACTTTGCACAACCTAAGTTCTCAACTTCCCAAACCTATCCTGGAAGTTTCATGGGATTTGCTCTTCCACAAGGCAATCTAGGGACATTTTATACTTGCCGACCAGCCGCCATCTTTTCTGATTGGCATTCTCAATTCCTTGGATATCTTTATATCCCTTTCCTGTTTTATACAGTTCAACTACCTTTTCTCGCAGCAATTTTGAAGCATGACATGTTGGGTATCATTTTACTCGGCGTAATATTATCTTTCATAATATGGAAAAAAATTGGCCTAACTTTACTGTTGTCTTATTTTGTAACTAAAAAAACTGATTTTTTTTTTTTTAAAATTGCGCTTGTAAGACTGCTGTGCAAATACGGTATGACATAAAGTTTTGTAACAGCCATTTTATTCTCTAGGGTGTTAGAAAAAAATATATATATATAATGTTTGGGGGTTCTAAGTAATTTTATAGCAAAAAAAAACTGATTTTAACTGATGTAAGCACCGAACTCCAAAAAGAGGCTCGGTCTTAAAACGGTTAATGTGAATAACTTTTGGTGCAATTTACCAAATGATCTGACATTTTCAGAATAAGTTGGCATAGACACAGTCTTGTATTGTGGGAAGCTTGGGGGAAATTGGTTAACATTTAAGCTCTTTTTTGTATGTTAAGCAACATTAAGCGCCCCAAAAAACAAGCTTAATGTCCCTAGTTTGCCTTGTGGGAGAGAAAATCCTACGGAACTTCCAGGATAGGTTTGGGAAGTTGAGAACTTGGATTGTGCCAAGTTTCAGGGCACTTGATTGAGGTTTAGGGACTTTATTACACGTTAAGCAACATTAAGCAATTTTCATATTAAATGTTTTAGTATGTCCCAGAAATAGCACTCGGTGTATAGATATCAGTAATATATGCACTCTGCACTCTCCTGCACATACTACCCACCACTGCACACTCCGTACCCCTCTCCTGCACATACTACTCACCACTGTACACTCAATACCCCTCTCTTGCACATACTACCCATCGCCGTACACTCTGTACCCCTCTCCTTTTCACATACTACCCACCGCCATACACTCTGTACCCCTCTCCTGCACATGCTACCCACCGCCATACACTCCGAACCCTTCTCCCTGCACGTGCTACCTACCACCATACACTTTTCACCCCTCACCTGCATATACTATCCACCACTGTACACTCCACATCCCTCTCCTGCACATACTACCCACCGATGTACACTCCGAACCCCTCTCCCTGCACCTGCTAGCCACTGCCATACACTCCACAGTGTACATTCCCTATTTATCATTACCACATTGTGCACTATGTAGGTCACCTCACATACTATTTAACCACACCTCTTTAAGCCACACCCAATATTTAGTGTAGTTTAAACCACACCCACTTTTTGCAGCGGCGCACTCCATATTTATTTCCCCTCAACTCCTAGGGCCCACTTTTTGATCACACGCCCAATGATTTCATGGTATGCCCCTGCCTTTGGGTATATTATTTATCTATTATAGACGATGACAACTTGAGGTAGGGATGTACCCATTTCTATTGGTCTTTTTAAAGAAGGTTATTGTATTTTCCCATCACTTTTATAAATCTCTTAATCAAGGAAGTGTACACTCTCACAGTTACACTCCCCTGTGAATGACATAGTACCTCTTATCTTACCAAAAATAATTACTTTCCATTGCCAATTCTAATCCCTCCAAAATTAGTTGTATTTGTATGTTGGTGCCCATTCCACCACCTTCAATCCATCCAGCATAGGGATTAGATGTTTACTATCCTGACACTTTAGGCAATATCATGGGAGAGACCCCTGGGGGTTGTTTTTTCACTGTATAGATAGGATCAATGATCATTGGAGAGGTAATAATAAGAAAAGGGAGGTCTCAAAAAACGAGACCTGATGCATTTATGAACTGAACACTTTGGTACTGGGTGGGGGGGGGGCTAAATGTTTATATAGATTTAAACTGCTTTAAAGAAGATGTTTGTTTTTATATATAATTTCTAAACTGGTAGATTTCTAATTCCATGTACGTTTTAACAAACTTTGGAGGTGGAGTTCCCTTCTTAACTGTATGCATTCGATGGATGGATGAGTTCCCCCTTAAGAACATAGTTCTTGCAACAGGAGTTTCCTGTGGGACATTTATTGGGGCTAGTATCTAAACTCCCCTTGTTTAGTTACATACCTTGTGCCAATCCAGCTTTCCAAATTAAAAAAAAAACTGTAGAGTCCTCCTTTAAGGAGTTGTATTCATGTATTTTTATACACATTTTCACATATTTTTTATATGTACTTGTTTTTTTTTTATTTATAATGGCTCATTTTTATATTTTTATTTTTGTACACATATCAATCGAGGATTAGGTAGAGTTCCCCTTAATAAGTCCGGTATTGCCACACAGTCTAACGAGTGTGGTATTAGTAACTGAGGGGATTGGCAAACTATTGTTCCCTTGAAAAGGGGTTAATTGAGTTGAGGGTATATAAAAGGCGGAACATGCCTGGCACTATGGAGCCGCTCCTGATGACAGCGTGCCGAAACATGCTGGGCGGGGCTTGTTGGCATCACTTCTGCTTCTTCACTTCCGGCCCATGGAGCGCAGACGGACATATTGCGTCAGTAGTTTAACCACGTGTATTTGCCTTGTGTAACGCTAGCATTATTATTATTATACAGGATTTGTATAGTGCCAACAGTTTTGCAGTTTGCTTTACAACATGAGGGCAGACAGTACAGTTACAATACTGTTCAATACAGGAGGAATCGGAGCGCCCTGCTTGTTAGAGCTTACAATCTAGAAGGTGAATGGAGCCAAATATAGGGCAACCTTAGAAGAAAACCTGTTAGAGTCTACAAAAGATGTGAGACTGGGGCAGAGGTTCACCTTCCAGCAGGACAACAACCCTAAAAATACAGCCAGAGCTACAATGGCATGGTTTAGATCAAAGCATATTCATGTACTAGAATGGCTCAATCTTGTGACAACTCAACAATCTTTTTATCAATGTAGGATGAGCCACCGTGGGACACAAGGCAGGATGTGATTCCACACCAGGGGCAGGCTGGTCACATCAAATCCTGCTTTGTGTACCACTGTGGCTCTCCTCACTACCTGGAACATTGGACTTGGTTTCCTCACTGACAACTGTTTGCTGTCACAAGCGGCTCTTCTGGTGGATTGCTTCCATCCGATGTGGCATGGATGTAGATAAGCTCTTTGAAATTATATTTCAGTGAATTTGCATTTGGCTTTTTAATCATAATAAACCCATTGATGCTGCAGTTAGCTGGTACCCCCTTGTGTTCCTTGTTTTGTAATTTCAGAGATTTGCACTTGCCCTTGTGTTCCATCTCAGGTGGAGCTACCTACTGAAGTATGTCACCCTCCCTATGGAATTTTTATGAACTTCTTATGAACATTTTTTTTAACTACATATGCTACACAAGCATATCTTTACATCTTAGGGGGGGGGGGTAGAGGCTTTCTTATGTGGGTGGTGCATTAGAATTTGTTTGTGCCACAATTTCAATTGTTGTTTATTCTAAAGAGAAGAGAGTTGCCAACACTCTGCAGACCGTAAATATACACCATAGAAAATAAAGGCAGAACAACATCAGACAACTGTTACAACTGAAAGGGTGTACAACATAAGTTACAAATATGTCTGCATTTGGTCTACAGAATAAGAACAGCATGAGGTAGCTTTAAAAGTAGTCACACATCAGATCTATCTTGTGGAATAAGTAGCACTACCAACTCCGCCATAGTACCCAAAAAAGCTGATCTGATCTAGGTGAAGAAGCCTGAAGAATACTTAAAATCTAGTACTGTGCAACAGGTAGTACAACGAAAAAGAGTAAAAAAAGAGTATAAGGAGAGAGGGGAAAGGGAAGCAATAAGGGATAGTGTCGAGAGGACGAGGGGAAAAAAAGGGGGGAGGTGGCAATAAAGAAATAATAGCCGGAGAAACAGGAAGGAATCAAGATACGTATTCCAAATTTGGGTCTGAGAGGGCAGTGCCTTCATCAGAAAATAGAAACATATTCCATTTAGTCCACATGGTAGAGTAAAGCTCATGTGGGTTGTGGGCAGAAAGCATTAGGTCCTCCATGTTATTTAGTTCTTCCACTCTCGTTAGCCAGTGGGTGACAGACATCGTATTGTATGTCATAGGATGAATTTTTTATAGGTTTTGACAGGTACAGCCGAAAGAAGCAAAAGGAAGAAGGTCATCTGGGAGGGTATATTCAACAAACTTCTAGGAGAACTTTCCGTTTACCTGGAAGCATGATGCTATTACCTACTTGGGCATTCAACTACCCACCTGTCTGTCTAATATTTTATTCCAAAAAATTTTTGTCCATCTTAGGCACAGTGACGGAAAATCTCTGTAGGTGGGACAAGCCTATTCTCTCAAGGTTCAGCAGAGCAGCCATTCTAAAGATGAATGTTCTACCTCACTTGCTTTATCGCTTACAGGCAATCCCGATATGACTGCCTCCTTCATTTAGATTCTACAGAAGACTTTTTGTAACCTTCCTGTGGCAGCATAAACGGCCCAGAATCAGTTATGACCAACTCACCCTTCCCAAACAGGAGGCATGGGTCTCCAAAATATACGGAAAAGGGCCTGCCACCTTTTGCGTATAGTGGACTGAAATGTTTACGGCCAGGTAAAGGGCTGGGTAACCTTTGAGAATTCCTTCTTGACTCTCTCCCTAGAGTCTACTCTTTGGTTGTTAACGTCACATCCCCTCTTCTCTTAGGGATCACCCACTCTTTGGTCCTATGCTAGCATGTTTTTGAGAGGTCAACTTGAAATATGGCATCTCCTTGGTCTGGGGACCCATGAAGCCTGTTCGCTTTAACCCGGACTTTCCGCCCAGGATGTCCAACAAATTCCTTGAGGGTGCGGCTCCCAACCCCTTTCTCTGTGCTTATCATTCCTTCCACAATGGCAAAGTAGTAGATAGAGCAGACCTGATCTTGCAATGGCAAAGAGTGGTCCTACTTTCAGGTGTGCCACTTTCTTCGCTCCTTGGACCCTACAAATGCAGTTTCTCTACCCCTTACTCCCTACGAAATCTTGTGTTCCAAGAACACACCCCAACAACATCTCATCTCCTCCATTTATGCCCTATTCTTTCTGAACAGATCCCCTACTATAGGGAAGGCTTGTACAGGCTGCAAACGGGATATTGATACAGCCCTCTCTCCCAAAGACTAGAATCACATTTTCACTCATACGCACAAAGGTTTTGTCAATGTAACAATGCAGGAAAACCACTATAAACTTATATCGAGATGGTAATGGACTCCTGCTCTCATGCATAAAATCAATTTGAACCTTCCTAAAGATGCTGATGGCATGCTGTTGCATATATGGCGGGCTCCCCCCGAATACAACCCTTTTGGTCCAGAGTACACTCTGTGATCTCCCGTGTGACGACCTACAGCTTGGACTACATACTTGCGTAATTTCTTCTTCACCACAAAGCCTATCATAAAACCCTCGCCATGTGTATACCGATTCATTGGAACGTGACTCATATTCCTTCACTCTCAGAATCTTTCATATGCCTGCAGAAAAATGAAGATATGTAAGAACTTATCAGCTTGGCAAAGGACTCCCCCTCCAAATTCACAGCCACTTGAACATGCTGGCTCCATTATCACACCACTGATAACTATAAAAGCCTTGTAGTCTCCCAGGTTTAACCTTCAAATAGGCAAATGATCTCCATGCCTAACACTGCACCCCCCCCCTTTTTCTTTTTTCTTCTTTTTTCTTCTTTTTTTGGGATTAAGCAAAAGTCCTCCTGTGTGATCCATCTGTAACACCCCTCCAACTAGAGGAGAAGATTGGAGGTCGGAGAGATCTCACTTTGGTCTATCTTCCCTCCTTACTCTTAACATATCTCTTACTCTCTATCTCCTCCCCCCTGTACTATTAGTCCCTATTAACTCAAAGCACCCCTTCCCCTTTATTTTTATTTTTTTCCCCAGTTCGGTTATTGATTTAGCCACCGCCAGGAGGGTCTCATTGGCCATTGCAACTAGTCTTCCATTTTGCACTTTTTGTACCCTTGACAAACCCTCCTACTTCAACTAAACGTCTTTTGCACTTACTTCCCACCGCTCCCTCTCCACCCTTTATTTTTCTTCTTTTTTATGAATCTTTAAATACCCTCTTTAGTATTTACTTGTTTGGGCTTTATTTGTTGTTCATTGTCAGATGTTCTACACATGCTGCCTTCGTGCATTAACAATTCCCTGGCTGGCTTAATGTATCTATCATATTCCTCATGCTGGTTTTCACAACACACTACTTGTATAACAATATGATTGACATATTCTTATACTGTATGCACCAGATTTTTTTTCAATAAATCTTGTTTAGAAAATAAAATAAAACTTCTGAGAGATCCTGCAGACCTCGGACCAAAAGGACGTAAGTTTCGAACAAGACCAAAATATATGGAGCATAGTCCCTCGTTCCTCCAGGCATCTCCAGCAATGATCTAAGACAGTTGGAAAATACTTAGAGCACCGTAGGCATACAGTAGCGCCTGGTCAGAATTTTAAAATTATTTTCTTGTATTCGTGTGCAGATAGAGGATTTCAATGCAAATCATATAATGCATTGTTGTTGATCAGCAGAGAAAACTCTATTCAACTCCCCCTCCCATTTAAATAAATGTGTGGATTGAAAACCCAGATGAGAACAAAGGAGAAGAGCATATATCTGAGAGAGGACATAGGGAAGAGGGTCCTCGTTAAGCGCAGAACTTTTCAAAAGGAGTCAGAGGTCACCAAAAGCTGAGGGAGGGATTCCAATAAATGTTTTAGTTGCAGGGCTCTCCAAAAGTTTAGGCCAAAACACCCTACCGGTAGCATCAGATCCTCTACAGAGGGCCAAGCCACTGAGTTAAAAAAAAAATTAGAGGCTTGGAAGATATTCGCTCTCATCAGATTGCGAAACGGTCCTTCCTGTAGACCAGGGGAGAGACTCAGATGCTCCAAAATTGGGAAAAGAGGAGTGTGAGCAAAAGATATTACTCTTCCGTTCACTGACAGACGCAGCCTTCTTATGACACGTGGGGTTATGCTCATATTACTACAGGGAGTGCAGAATTATTAGGCAAGTTGTATTTTTGAGGAATAATTTTATTATTGAACAACAACCATGTTCTCAATGATTCCAAAAACTCATTAATATCAAAGACAACAAGTTATTATTTTAATAAGGAGTTTTTATGTTGAACGGATTATTAAGACGTGAGGGACATCATTATACTCGTATTGGGGTGCACAGTATTCTTCCGACGCAGACAGTCACTTGCCTTCTCATTATAGAAAACGAGTGTGAGGAGAAAAGGGTTAAAACCTCGTAGACTCAGAGAGGGGACCAGATGTCCTTCCTGGCAAAGCGTTAGACTACTCTCGCTTATAGAAGGTTCGGAGATTAAAAAAAAAATTGAGTCACCGAACCGGGAGACATCTCCTAGACTACGATGGCCATCCCACAAAACCGGATTTGAAAACCTCTCGGGACGTTGATTTTGTAAATAACCTTAGGGAGGGAGTCGAAAAC
>BLSH010233467.1:8152-21192 GCA_018402905.1 Glandirana rugosa | reverse complement strand
GGTGTCCTCCGGGTACAGGATAGAATTCATCTCTCTGCCCCCAGAAAGGTTCTTCCCTTCAAACTTGAGACTCCCTCAGGGGCGTCCGGAGACGCTTCTAGGCGCCGTTCGGGCGCTTGCCGAACAGGGGGTGATTGTACCGGTACCCATGGTTGAAAGATTTCATGGGTTTTACTCAAACCTCTTTGTGGTGCCCAAAAAGGGCGGTGTCAGGCCAGTTCTGGACCTGAAGGCATTAAACCGCTTCGTAAAGACGAAGAGATTCAGGATGGAGTCCATCCGCTCGGTCGTGGCCGCCCTGCACCAAGGGGAATTCATGGCGTCCCTGGATATCAGGGACACGTATCTCCATGTTCCAGTTTGTCACAGTCACCAGCGTTTTCTACGCTTCGCAGTGGGGGACCTGCATTATCAGTTTGTGGCACTTCCCTTCGGGTTGGCTTCATCTCCCCGAGTGTTCACCAAGGTGGTGGCCCCGATGCTGGCGCTGCTGAGACAGAGAGGTATCGCGGTAGTAGCATACCTCGACGATTTACTCCTGAGAGCAGAGTCTGCTGCGGCTCTGGAGGAGAACGTGACAATTACGGTGTCCACGTTAGAGGAGTTCGGTTGGCTAATCAACCTGCAGAAGCCATCGTTGACTCCATCCTGCCGGCAGGAATACCTGGGTCTGATTCTGGACACGGTGCAGGCAAGGGTGTTTTTACCATCAAACAAGCTCCTGACACTTCAGGCAGCAGTGCGAACCCTGTTATCACACCAGTGGTCCTCCTTACGGTTCTGTATGCGAGCGTTGGGGCTCATGGTGTCGACTTTCGAAGCGATACCTTACGCCCAGAGTCACACTCGGCTCTTGCAGAAGGCGATTTTGTCGCAATGGGACAAATCTCCCCTATCCCTAGACTGACTGATCAGGTTGGATCATCAGTCCCGAGGATCCTTGATTTGGTGGATTCGGGCTCCGGCCCTAAAGTTGGGAAAATGTTTTCTCCCCCTCAATTGGTCGATAGTAACGACGGATGCCAGCCTATCGGGCTGGGGAGGGGTCCTGGGTCAGTTCTCTGCCCAGGGTCATTGGTCAGTGCAGGAAGCTTGTCTTCCAATAAATGTACTGGAACTGAGAGCGATCAGACTTTGTCTGTTCTGTTGGTCAGAAAGGCTGCGAGGCCTCCCTGTCCGGGTTCAGTTGGACAATGCCACGGCTGTGGCATATGTGAACCATCAGGGCGGAACAAGAAGCTCGGTAGCAGCCGCGGAGGCGGCTCTGATCCTCCAGTGGGCAGAACTTCACGTGCCAGCTCTCTCTGCAATCTACATCCCAGGAAAATTGGCAGGCGGACTTTCTCAGCCGCCGGACTCTCAATCACAAGGTACAGACCTTTGTGTGCAGAACAAAAGATCCGTTGGCGGTCGCCTCGGACGCACTGGTAGCGCCCTGGGTCGGTATCGGCTACCGTACATCTTTCCTCCTTTAAAGCTTCTACCTGCGCAGGATAGAAGCAGAGGGAATCCCGACAATCCTGGTAGCTCCAGATTGGCCTCGGCGTCCTTGGTACACCGACGTACGGATGGTGACAGATGTTCTGTGGCGTCTTCCACTTCGCGAAGACCTACTGTCTCAGGGGCCCATCTTGTACCCTACTTTACCCTCGCTGGCTTTGACGGCTTGGCTATTGAGTCCCATGTGTTGAGGAATAGGGGTGTCTCGGACTCCATGATCCCTACTATGATTGAAGCACGTAAAAGTACCTCACGTAAGATTTATCATAGGACCTGGAAGGCCTATATTACCTGGTGCGAGGCAGGGGGTTGGAACTCCCGCTCCTATGTAGTGTCCAGAGTACTGGCTTTTTTGCAGCAAGGACTGGACAAGAACCTGGCGTTAAGTACGCTTAAGGGTCAGATTTCTGCCCTGGCGGTTCTTTTTCAACGGCCCTTGGCGTCTCATTCATTGATCCGTACATTTGTACAGGGGGTACGTCATGTGGCTCCTTGGATACGGTTGCCTCTGGCACCGTGGGATTTGAATCTGGTGCTTCTGTGCTTCAGAAGCCACCATATGAAAAGATTAGGGACATTCCCTTGCGACTGTTGTCGCAGAAAGTGACTTTTCTGGTTGCTGTCACATCCGCTAGGCGGGTGTCTGAGTTGGCAGCATTATCCTGCAAGTCACCTTACTTGGTCCTTCATAAGGACAAGGCAGTTTTGCGACCTTCCCCTTCGTTTCTTCCGAAGGTGGTTTCCTCTTTTCATTTAAATGAGGATATTGTTCTTCCTTCATTGTGCCTGCACCCGTCGCATCCCAAAGAAGTTGAACTGCATTCTTTGGATGTGGTGAGGGCTTTGCGGGTGTATTTGTTTTTTACAGCTTCTTTTCGGAAGTCTGATTCTTTATTTGTGCTGATGGAAGGGTCGCGCAAAGGTATGGCAGCTTCGTCAGCTACCATTTCTCGTTGGATAAGGAAGACCGTGACTCATGCATATGAGATTCGGGGCCTCGGTGTCTCATGTGTGCAAAGCGGCTACTTGGGCCTCAGTGCACACGTTTACTAAGTTTTACAAAATTGATGTTTCAGCATCTTCGGATGCTGCTTTTGGCCGCAAAGTATTACAAGCGGCAGTGTAGGTGCGATTGGCGCTGCCTGAGAGGGCTTTTTCTGTTGGGTACAGTTGTTATAGTTTGCCCACCCCTCTTGATTGGCACAGCTTTGGGACGTCCCCACGTGTCATAAGAAGGCTGCGTATGTCAGTGAACGGAAGAGTAAAAGGGATTTTATTATAACTTACCATAAAATCCTTTTCTCTGAGTTCACTGACAGACGCAGCACCCACCCCTCTGTGTTGAGTTTGTACGGCTTGTTACAAACTGATGTGCTATGCAGAGCAGGGGGATTATATGCTAAGGTGAGGACGCCCCCCTGGGAGGGGCCAACCTATGCTTTTGTTTTATTTTTGCCTAGTCCCAGTAATATGAGCATAACCCCACGTGTCATAAGAAGGCTGCGTCTGTCAGTGAACTCAGAGAAAAGGATTTTACGGTAAGTTATAATAAAATCCCTTTTTGAGAATTATGGCAAGTTCGGGCACCAACCATCAATGTGGGGTCTAAGGTTGGATGGGGCTTCAGCTAAGAGGACAGATCTCTATAGCTAAGGTGCCCTGCAGAACAGTATCCCACTTTGTGATTGCTCGATCCGTGGCCAAAGCTTCAGATCGGAGTGGCAACACCAAGTCCACCTTAAAACTAAAATCCCTGCATCTATAGACCAGTGTTGCCAACCTACCAGATTGAAATTTACTGGCACAACACCCAAAATTTACTGGCACAGCCAAGTTTTTACTGACATTTTACAAAAGTTACGAAATTACAGTTTTCAGTGCAAATTTCAGTATATAGGCTACAAGCAAGTGCACTGTGCAAATAGCAATGTGATTAAAGGTAGATAGCAAGGTAAAAAAAACATATTTCTGTTATTTTCAATATAATAAGGGCAGATTATTTAGTCCATCAGTTTTGTCACCTATGTCAAATTGTAGAGATTCCCCCTTAATTTCTGTTCCATAACCACCACAGAAAGTGAGGTGAAATCCCTGGTAGCCACTAGGTTCACCAGAATTTATGTCCCCACTTCTAAAGACTTCCTGTCTCCATCACCTACTGTTTTATCCCTCCAGTCTCCATCCCTCCATCACCCCTCTTCTCCATCACACCATCCCCATCCCTCCATCACCTCGTTTCCATCAAACAATCGCCCCATCACTTCCTGTCACTATCCCTCCATCTCCATCACACAATCCCCCCCCCATCACTTCCTGTCACTATCCCTCCATCTCCATCACACAATCCCCCCCCCCATCACTTCCTGTCACTATCCCTCCATCACACAATCCCCCCATCACTTCCTGTCACCATCCCTCCATCTCCATCACACCATCCCCATCACCTCCTGTTTCCATTACACCATCCTTCCATTACCTCCTGCCACTTATCCAGTGCACACTGCACTCATACATCGCACACTGCACTCATGCACTACACTAAGAGAGAGAGACTCCGGCAGCCTGGCTCGCAGCTGTCTGTTAGAGTGAGCAGAGACAGTGTGGGTGTCAAATAGTCCCACACTCACTGTCCCGACTCTTTTTGGCTGGCTTGAAGAGGAAGCTACTGCACTCACCACTGTCACCAGGAGCGCTGCAGGGTCAGCCAGAGCAGGGAGGCAGGCAGGAATCAGAAGGATCCATCCATCCGGAGCGTCTGCTCCGGTCAGGTGCTGGCTGGCGGTGGTGTGGTGGGAAAATGCAGTAACCTCATTTGAGGGTGGATGGGCTGGGCAGAGGCACTAGCTGGCAGCAGGAGGAGAGGTCGTCCAACTTGTCTCAGGGTCAGGATCGGATCTTCTCACTTGCCGCTTGGGGATTTCCGTAATTGCACATACGCATCTCTGACCGGAGCCAATGGCCGCCGTTTTTACTGGCACTTTTCGGCTGCTACGGACTTTTACGGACACCCAAAAAAAACTGCCCTGTTTTTACTGGCTGTCCGTAAATTTACGAGCGGTTGGCAACACTGCTATAGACATCTACGATCTAACACTAACCTATCTAGCTCTGGAGGCGGGTGCAGAGGACACATCCGACAATGGTAGCCCCATAGTAAGTCTATGGATGACGTCACTCCCCATTCATTTCACAGCTGTTGTCGGCTGTGTCCTCTGCAGAGCTTCCCCTGCTGGAGATCGGCTTAAAAAAAGATGTCTATACTGATTTTTCTTTACGGGGATAGATAGGTTAGTGTTAGATCATGGGTGTCTATAGATGCAGGGATTTTAGCTTTAGGGTGGACTTCTACTTTAAGTCAAACGACTTAAGGTAGAAGTCCACAGTAAAAATTTAAAATCGTTGTAGTCTAGGTTTTTTAGTGGCCCAGATCAAGTCAGTGAATAACCTGTTGACTTGACAAAAAAGGCAGCAGGTATAGAAATGGGAAAAGTTTGAAATAAGTAAAGAAACTTGGGTAATATAGACATCTTCAGTATGTTACAGCGCCCAAACCAATAAAAGAACCCCTTACATCATTTGTTGAACAGATCTCATGCCTGGGTCAATAAGGGGGGAACATTGTTAATGCAAAGGTTTGACCTAATCTTGGGGGGATCAGAGTGCCCAAGTATTTTAAAGATTTTGTAGTCCATTTAAATTTGAAATTCTGTTGTAGACACAAGAATATAAGGCGCAAGCTGGTAGACTCATATGAAGTATACATGTGAATGTTCAAAAGAAAAAGGCAAAAAGAGTCCTAAGGACTATGTGGGAAGGGGGAGGGGGAATAAAAGGATCAAATCCTTAGGTTTGTAGTCCACATATAAAATTATGGCAGTCTATAAAGTCCTGTAACAATAAAAAGTCCATCCACAAATGGTAGCCTCCAGGATAGGAATCTGAAGCAAGTTCCAGCTGATGCTGAGGAAATTTGTGAAAACCACTTTAATGGAAATAAAACAATCGGCAACTCAGATAATATGAAGTAAAGATAGGCACATAAAAGTTGGCGCATCCTGGGTAAGCTGTCATCAGTGACTGTATGCCATGATGGTGGTTCCTGCCATGACAATCCTTCGACCTCTAATAGGAAGTTGGCCGTGAGCTTAGGTCGAGGCTTGGTGTGGTGATGTCACTGATCATGCAACGTGTTTCAGAGCATGCGTCTCACGCATGTGTATCGGCAGTCGTGCTCCTTCATCAGCCCAGGGTGCTGGAACTGCTATATGTAATGACCGGGCGCATGCCGGTGCTCAATAGAAGGGCATCTGGGAGCACCTCTTAAAAGTCGCATATAAAATACTAGTTATGAAGCTAACAAGTAATAACAAAGTGGGAAATATTTTTTTAAGATACAGTCAGGTCCATAAATATTGGGACATCAACACAATTCTAATCTTTTTGACTCTATACACCACCACAATGGATTTGAAATGAAACGAACAAGATGTGCTTTAACTGCAGACTTAATTTGAGGGTATGCATATCCAAATCAGGTGATCGGTGTAGGAATTACAACAGTTTGTATATGTGCCTCCCACTTTTTAAGGGACCAAAAGTAATGGACAGATTAACAATCATAAATCAAACTTTCACTTTTTAATACTTGGTTGCAAATCCTTTGCAGTCAATTACAGCCTGAACTCTGGAACGCATAGACATCACCAGACGCTGGGTTTCATCCCTGGTCATGCTCTGCCAGGCCTCTACTGTAGCTGTCTTCAGTTCCTGCTTGTTCTTGGGGTATTTTCCCTTAGGTTTTGTCTTCAGCAAGTGAAATGCATGCGCAATCTGACTCAGGTCAGGTGGATTGACTTGGTCATTGCATAACATTCTACTTCTTTCCCTTAAACTCTTTGGTTGCTTTCACAGTATGCTTCGGGTCATTGTCCATCTGCACTGTGAAGCGCCGTCCAATGAGTTCTGAAGCATTTGGCTGAATATGAGCAAATAATATTGCCTGAAACACTTAAGAATTCATAGAAAAAGAGGAAAACAACCCGCGCTCACTCAAACATAAATAAGAATATATAATGATTCGTAAAAAATGATTCAGAAAATAATTTAAAGAGGCAGCACGCATAAAACAACCGATCTAAAAAACATACCCCAGATGACGGCCCTTTGAGCCGAAACGCGTCGGTTTCCTCCATCTCCTGCCTTTTTGATGAGCTCTTTTGTTACTGTGAATATGTGAGTATATTTTAACCCGGTTCTGTAATAAACCTTGTCAAACGGTATTACACGATTGTGGGTTTTTCTTTCCTACCCATGCATTTTGGATACTGGGACACCCGAATACTGGAAGTGTGACCTGAGGATTCTTTGGAGCCCTCCACCCCCCCTCACTAATCAGGAGGAGCGGATCACCAGGACCCAGGACCATCCCCCCACGGCACCCGAGGTCATCTTTGGACGGATTTCACCCTCTTCCTGCCACCAGTGGATGTGATGAGCTACAACCTGGTTGACCATTACTAACACTGTGCATATTTTACCAACATCTGGTAAGCCTCCATCTATTCCTTCCTTACATCACGATCATTATAAGGATAATTGATATGATTATATGAATTCCATGCTTCAATTGATGAACTGACATTTATCTACCTCATTCGTATTTTTGGCGCTGCATATGTTGCTTTTATACTTCAGAATTCATCCTGCTGCTTTTGTCAGCAGTCACATCATCAATAAATAAGAGAACCAGTTCCATTGGCAGCCATGCATGCCCACACCATGACACTACCACCACCATGCTTCACTGATGAGGTGGTATGCTTTTGATCATGAGCAGTTCCTTTCCTTCTTCATACTCTTCTCTTCTCATCACTCTGGTACAAGTCGATATTGGTCTCATCTGTCCATAGGATGTTGTTCCAGAACTGTGAAGGCTTTTTTAGATGTTGTTTGGCAAACTGTAATCTGGCCTACCTGTTTTTGAGGCTCACCATTGGTTTACATCTTGTGGTGAACCCTCTGTATTCACTCTGGTGAAGTCTTCTCTTGATTGTTGACTTTGACAAACATACACCTACCTCCTGGAGAGTGTTCTTAATCTGGCCAACTGTTGTGAAGGGTGTTTTCTTCACCAGGGAAAGAATTCTTCGGTCATCCACCACAGTTGTTTTCCGTGGTCTTCTGGGGCTTTTGGTATGCTGAGCTCACTGGTGCGTTCTTTCTTTTTAAGGATGTTCCAAACAGTTGATTTGGCCACACCTAATGTTTTTGCTATCTCTCTGATGGGTTTGTTTTGTTTTTTCAGCCTAATGATGGCTTGCTTCACTGATAGTGACAGCTCTTTGATTCTCATATTGAGAGTTGACAGCAACAGATTCCAAATGCAAATAGCACACTTGAAATGAACTCTGGACCTTTTATCTGCTACTTGTAAATGGGATAATGAGGGAATAACACACACCTGGCCATGGAACAGCTGAGCAGCCAATTGTCCCATTACTTTTGGTCCCTTAAAAAGTGGGAGGCACGTATACAAACAGTTTAATTCCTACACCGTTCACCTGATTTGGATATAAATACCTTCAAATTAAAGCTGAAAGTCTGCAGTTAAAGGACACCTTGTTCATTTAATTTCAAAACCATTGTGGTGGTGTATAGAGCCAAAAAGATTAGAATTGTGTCGATGTCCCAATATTTATGGCCCGGACTGTACATAATACACTAAATGCTCATAGGTAAAATAATACAAAAGAAAAATGCACAAAATGGTAATGTAATAAATTAGAAAGAAGTACTAGATAAAAATACTAAATGACCAAAAGTGATTGCTGGATAGACTATAGCAATATCATATAGCAAACTCAGATTTATATTGCATAATGGTGATTCAGGGAATAAATATGTAGAGATTATAATACAAAATATATGCACAAGGTTAAGATGACTAAATAAACATACTAGGTGACCAAAAATAAAAAATAAATGTAAAAAGGTTTCCAGTAATAAATTGGATTTTTGGATACATACTTACCTGTAAAATCCATTTCTTTCTTTCTAAGGACATCACGGGACACAGAGCAGGCTTTATATTTATATACATACTGGTTTATGCGCCACCTATAGGTGAATGGACACTGGTAATCAAATAAAAAACAAACAGGAAGTTCCCCCTCCTATTTAACCCCTCCCAAACTGGGAGCACTTCAGTTTTCTAGCAAGTAATGAACTCCACAAAGACAGAGAGGGGAGGGACCTCTGTATCCCATGATGTCCTTCTAAAGAAATGTATTTTACAGGTAAGTATGTATAAAAAATCCAATTTTCTTTCTCTGACATCACAGGACACAGAGCAGGCTATATATTCATATACATACTGGGAAGTCCCAGAGCAATGCCTGAGGGGAGGGAGACACAATACCAATTAAACCGCAGCCCTTAATATGCTGTGGCCAAAAAGCAGAATCCTCGAATGTTCTAAAATCCACCTAATAGAATCCTGCGAATGTATGTACTGAGGACCATGTAGCAGCCTCACAATATGTGCCACCGATGTCTGGTGACAGAAGCCCAGGAGGTCCCTGTCTCCTGGTGGAAAGAGCTCTCACCCTGAATGGGGGAGTTCTCCCCCTTTAACCATAAACTTGAGTAATCAGCTGGCTAATCCACAGCGAAAACAGCGGTCTTGTATGCCGTCTGACCCTTCCTAGGGCCTTCAGGCAACAAAAAAAAAGAAAAGACATCAGTCCTACTGATGTCTGCAGGTCTCTTCAGATCGATATTAACAGCACTCACCACATCTAGAGAGTGCAATCATCTCTCCTCCAGTGAGGAGGGCTGAGAATAAAAAGAAGTTAATGTAAGAGAGCTGGGGGGCGTGGCCTAACCGTGGACCGAGATGGACACCTAGTTCTTCTGCTCCGGCTGACAGAGGAACAATATACTGCATAACAGAGACATAACAAATGCCCGATCCAGCTAAACATGGGGAAACCAAACAGGAGCCGCTCCACATCCTGCTCTAGATCACCGCTGGGCGCAGGTTCACATCAGGGCTGACGGGACATGGAGAAACACCAGGCTTCCGCCGCGGCCCACATGTCTGCCCCACATCCTCCAGCAACGGAGCCAGCCACAGGCAACATACCAGCACAGCAACCCCCAGGCACAGTAAGAGAATCCACCTCTGCACCAGCCCTCATACAGCCACCACAATCTACCCTCTGCCTAAACAATCTACATGCTGTGGCTAAAGATATTAAAGAAACACTCACAGCAGCCTTTTCTACAGCAATAGCAGAGCTCCGACATGACATACAGGACATCTGACAGCATACAGGAGATTGAAACCTCTGCAGCCCAGCGTGAAGCACACATAGAACAACTTTAAAACACTCAGGACACATATGCTTTGCAAATGAGGGATATGCAAAGACAGAAAGCATACAATCGGAGGTGCAACAGGCGCCGATAAAATAACAGATTAAGTGACACCGATGTACATATCAGGTATAGGATAATTATTCAATCAAGTCTCTGCCCCTGCGGTTACAAGTTTAAGGAGTTATGGTCTACCGTGAGGATAAGACTCCAGTTCGCACCTTTACTATTTGATGTTGGAGAATGGGAGAGGCACACCTAGCTGGCTCCCCCAGGGCTCTGGTGGAAATTGGTGTATGTGGGCACTCAGCCCACTCAAGGATATAGAAGTGTGAAAGCAGTCCTATGCTTCACAGGTGGAGGGATTGTCCAGCCACCTATCCCAAATTTTGTGATATTTGTTCAGGCAACCCCTGTGTATATATAGTACTTCCTTGTAGGGTAAACTGGCGTCTCCCCAAGCCAGACCCTAGCAATCATCATTCTAGCCATGAAAAGTGTTTCTTGTAAGAAAATGTGAAGGTGCCTGTCTGTTTCAGATGTGGGAAGAAGGCCCAGTAGAGGGTTAGAGGAGAGCCCATTTGATTTTGTAGGAAATTGACCACCTGACACCAGTCTTCTTACCAGATAGCAAGGAATCATGAGCATGTTTAGTCACATTATCCAAAAGTCAGGAACACTCTCTCCAGGTATATGAAAAATGACAGCCACCCTGCAGTGATCATTCTCACAACCAAGGTTCACCAAACAATTGTGCCAACGGATAAAAGATAACAGACGGAGCACAGATTGTGAACCTCGTATAAAAAAAGTTTAATGATTAAAAGGAATTGCACTTACAAGCTTCCAAAGGGTTTCACAGCATATAGTGTCATCACAAAAAGCAATCCACACATAGGAGACATGAACGTGCCTGCTTGCAGCTGTACCACGTGACCAGTTTCACGCCAATGAGCATCATCAGAGGCGTGGTCAGCTGCACAGGCACCAATAGGGTTTATAAAGGGGGCGGAATGTCATGTGTAACGCAAAAAAAGGAACTTCCTGTTTTTGGAGTGCATCACATGACCAACAGAGCACTCCAAGACCAGGAAATACTCCCCTATACTAAAAAGGAAACCCATCTCCACCCCAGATGTGCTATGAACTCAAAATCAGGGGTTCATGAACATCAGAATTCAATATAAGATGTTATACATCTAGAAGGCTTATACAGCGGCACTTCCTGTCAGTGGAACACGCCATGTGACCAGTGATGCACTCCAAACACAGGAAACAGCCCTATCCCACAATGCAATGCAAAGGGAAGCTACATTAGGGAAACAACATGCAGGCCCCAGGACTTCCGGTTTGAGAACCATGAAACCAGAACTTCTGGTCTGTGGAGCACATCACATGACTGCTCCCAGACCAGGAAATAATCCTCAATAACAAAAAGAGCCCATATGTCATTCCATTGTGCTTTGAACACAATAAAAGGCTTCCACAAATGGGAAGTAAGCTAAAAATATAACATAATATGTATATGAATAATCTTAAACCCAAAAATCAAAAAGGCATCTAATCCTTATGAGTCTGATGGGCTGTCAATGTCTGTGGCAGGGTCGCAAAACAGACATGATTCCACCGAATCCCATTTAAAGGATCCCCTTTAACAATTATACAATTGTTAAATTAATAATAATAATAATTAAATTAATAATAATAATAATAATAATAATTAAATTGGGCAACAAATATAAAAAACTACCAATTTTCACCGAATCCCATTTCAAGGGGAAGGGGCAGCAAATATAAAAAACAACCAGTTAAATATAGCAGTTCATACTATCTTCAAAGAGAACACATTACATTTCCAGTAATATATTTATAAGAATACAGTATTGATAAATTGTAAAATAAACCAGGACACACTTACTAAAACCTCAAATTGATACTATAATACCCCAAAAAAAATTTTTATAAAAAACTTCTCAAAAAAACTTCTTAAAGAGATATACCTTAAATAAGGTGAGACCCAGGTTTCAGCTGTTGTTGATAAAACTGTTAACGTCCCAGTCTACATTCAGACCATACGGGACGTAACACTTAACCCTATGTATCCACCGGGTCTCCAAGCGAGAAATCTCCCTCCTGACATTGCTTCCCCTCCATTTCTGGGTGAACCTATCTATTGCTACAAAGGTCGTCCCCGCAGGGTTCTTATCATGATGTTCCAAATAATGTCGGGAGACACTATGCTCTCCTAATGTTGCCCACATGTTCACTCAATCTTACATTCATCGCTCTAGTGGTGCGACCAATGTATTGCAATCCGCAAGGACAGGCGAGCATGTAGACAACATTAAGAGAGGTGCAGGTGATAAAAGTGCCAATATCAAATGCTTCCGAAGTAGCGTGAGAACTAAACTGACACACTTTCCTCCATTTATCAGCATTGAGTTGGCAGATGGCACACCTGCGACATGGATGATAGCCCTTGGAGTCCTGAAATAAGGAGACCCTGTGAGGCGCATCAAGGATGTTGGGAGCAATCTGCAGTCGCAAGGGAGGAACCCCTCTAAATATCAGTCTTGGCTGTTCCGGTAACAATGGACCCAACACCTTGTCATTCCTCAGCACCGACCAGTGCTTCCTTATAATGCAGAGATGGAGTATAGGTGATATTGCGCTAAGGCTTGTGAGGAGTGTGATGTATATACAACGTAAAAAACAAATAAACCAATAAATTAATATTGGGGGCGAGCAGCTACTACACAATCAAACAAATTGTAAATTCAGAGTAATATACAGATGTTATAGCGCTCAGCCAATCCAGTAGGAACAATCAATTGGGAAATATGTAGTGTGAGGAGTGTTCGGAATCGCGTTATAGTGGATATGAGGTAGAGACGTAATATTCCTTCGTGACCAGCCACGACTCCTTACTGTTCCACAACCCAGGTAACAATGGCCTTGTCGGTTCTGACTATAAATCTCCCCAAGGAGGGAACGCTGACGTCTAACGAGGGTTGTAGGAACTACGCGGAGTGTCCCAGAGGAATAAAGTCCTGAGGTTCCCGATAGTAGGTACAGCGTCCACACGGTAGACGGTTGAGTTACGACTATTTACCTCCTTTCACACAGTCAAATCAAGAGTGCGATGAAGCCTTCGTAAACTATAA
>BLSH010233423.1:51066-63767 GCA_018402905.1 Glandirana rugosa | reverse complement strand
ACTGGTGGTCACTGATGGGTGATGGGTGATGGCAGTGGTCACTGATGGGTGACTGGCGGTGGTCACTGATGGGTGACTGGTGTCTGGTGGTGGTCACTGATGGGTGACTGGTCACAGTCACTGATGGGTGATGGGTGACTGGCGGTGGTCATAGATTGTTGACAGGCCACGGGTGACTGGCAGTGGTCACTGATGGGTGACAGGAGACAAGCCAAGGTCAGTGACAGGTGACAGGCCAAGGGCAGTGACGGGTGCCAGGCCATGGTCAGTGATGGGTGACGGTTGACATGCCACAATCACTGATGGGTGACACGCCACAGTCACTGATGGGTGACAAGTGACACGCCATGTTTACTGATGGGTGACAGGCCACGGTCAGTGATGGGTGACAGGCCATGGTCAGTGATGGGTGACAGGCCACGGTCAGTAATGGGTGATGGGTGACATGCCATGGTCACTGATGAGTGACATGCCACGGTCACTGACGGGTGACACGCCACGATCACTGATGGGTGACGGGTGGCAGGTGCACTTTATGATGGCAGTCTGATGACAGGTGCACTTTATGGGGGCAGATGTGGTGACTGTTGGGTGACAGGTGCGTTGGGGGGCAGGGGTGATGTGACAGGTGTGTGTTTGGTGCTTTACAGATCAGTAACTCACTGATCCTAGCTCTTCCCTCCTCACACTGGAAACTGTGTGAGGAGAGAAGAGCTGGTAACAGTGAGTTACCACTCTGTTTACATTACATGTGATCGGCTGTGACTAGATCACAGCCTATCACAAGGTAACAGCCGCCGACCAGAAGCTGATACTAGTGCACCCGCATTGCGCTCCCGATCACATGCATGTGCCGTGCAAATGGGGGCAGTACCATTTGTGATCAGCCGTGAGTTTGTCGCTGTTCGTGGCTGTTCACCCCGTCAGTAATGCGGTGTGTCCCGGGACACGCCAGCACCAACAGAGCCAGTATGCGCGCACACGATCGCATGCAATCCTGGCTTAAAGGGCCAACGTCATATGACGTCCGCCCAGAACAATAGCCGTTCCGCTCCGCCGTCATTTGACGTTGGGCGGACGGCAAGTGGTTAACATTACATGCTATATTGATTTAAAACATTTGTAAGTGCATATCCTGAAAGGGGGGAATTTTATGGAAATGAAATAATTTTTGAAGTATTACACTTTATGAGTGCTCTTGTCATTTACATGCACTATGGATATACATTGGTATCTGACAAGAAGCATTGGTGGGTCCATCTCCAGTGAGAATTTCCTTTTGAACGATTTAATCATAGAGCTCTGGTGAGTGTATTGCCTTAGGGGAAAGGTCTCACGCGGTGTGGTGAAGGTGGATCGTACCAATTTTTATTTTTTCCTCCTACAATCAGATTGAACCGTGTATGGACTCTGGGGATTGCATTGTATGCATATGGACATTCACATGGGTGTTGTGGATTTAAAAGGAGCGCTGCTAGTACTTTGTGACTGTTTTGGCATTTGAATTAACTTTTAATTTAAAGCAGCTGCCCCTGATTACATTTACATGCATAACTGTTTATATTGTTTTTTTATAATAGCAATAGTCCTTGAGGGCTAGGAAGTAATATTAACTCGTTGGTGGAGTGAATATTACATATTGTTTATATTGAGTTATTTATTATTATTTTAAATATTCTTTCTTATTTCAGAATTTTGAAAATGTGGAAATTCAGAAATAAGGAATAACATTTGAAATAATAATAAATAACTATTAAATTATAGATATTGGAATTTCATTGAAAATGTGGCTGTTAGTGAACTTATATATGACATTTATCACTAACAGACATTATAGTTAATTAGTAGTTAGTTATTATTTCAAATGTTCTTTGTTATTTTCAAATTTTTGGATTTCCGAATTTTGTATTTTCGGCTGTTCCGATTGCCGAATTTCCAAATTACCGCAATTGCCGAATTACCGCACATTTCTGAATTACCGCAAATGCTGAATAACTGAGAATTACCGCAATTGCCGAATTACTGCAAATTTCCGAATTTTTGAATCGGAAAAACAAAAATTTGGAAATTTGAAATTCAGAATTCGTCCGAATTGCCAAATTTTGCAAAATTCAGTAAAAACGAAATTTGGAACTAAATGAATAGCACAAGCCTAATTAAGACAAGTCAAAGTGAAACTACAACCCCACTTCAGAGTTATATTGGAACAGGCAGTCAAAGTTCAGGCCAAACTTTGTCGCTGTAAAGCTGGTCATACACTAGAATAATTTTGTTCAAAAACTTTCATTTTGAGAACATTCATTTGATTTTCAAGTCATTAGTTGGGCACAAAATTTAAATGATTTTTCTTGAATGAACATATTTCTAAAAGTGAATGTGGCTTTCATTCAGATACTTACATCAATTCCATAACTAAATGTTAAAAGCAAACAATCGACTGTCAACTCTTCCTATTTACTGCAAGTCTCCATGTGCACTTAAAAATGCTGCTGATAACTCTGACTTTTATAGAGAGGTGCTGTCACATAAGACAAAAGATAACACTAATTATTGGCCCTTATAAGCCACCTGACCACATTTCAAAGCACAGGAAGTGCAGGAATAGCAATCAACTGCTATATAGTGAACGATCACATTAGTATGCCATTTTCCTAACTGCAAACAACTTGAGTTGGCTCAAATGCATGGTTCATGCTGGTGTATTAAGAGGTTTGATCTAGGGTGGTATGAGTCTTTTCATTGTATGATAGTGAGAAGACTAAAGCCGATGTGAATTTTGGATGACAGAAAGTCCATTTTTTGTTGGATGCTTGTCGCATGTCGAAAGTGAAGCGCGTACTAACAATACAAAAATTTTCGTACGACCAAATTCAACATCAGAAGTGATGTAATGTGATGAATATTTTTGTACTTTTTTCGTTTCTGAGCATGTGTAGTCGTGACCGTACCTTTTTTTTTCGTATGAAAACCGTACTAATGATACGAAAATCGGACATTGAATTTTTTATAACCTGCACATCCAGTTTTTTTTGTCCGAAAAATCTAAATCGGCTGTCAAAAGAAGCATAGTAACGGTAAGAATTTCGGACGACAGGCAGTTGAACGAAAATTCACTTACGAATTTTGCATCATATGTACGGGCCTTAAGTTACATATAGCTACATAGTTGGTAAAATTGAATAAAGACAGCAGTCCATCCACTTAAACCTGTGTGGGTATGTGTCTATGTTTCTTCTTTTTACGCTCCACTCATGGTCTATTTTCACTGTCGTGATCAAATCTCTTACATTTCTTATTGCATTCTCTGCATTGTTTGAATGCCGACAGTGACCACTAAGCCTTATATTTTTTAAAAGACAGTTGTTTCTCTTTCAGACCCCTTTCACACTGAGGCGGTTTTTAGGTGGTTTTGCGCTAAAAATAGCGTCTGAAAAGCACCCGAAAACTGCCTCTCATTCATTTCAATGGGTACTTTCACACTGGGGCAATGCACTTGCGAGGCGGTGAAAAAAGTCCTGCAAGCAGCATCTTTGATGCATGTTTGGATTGCTTTAAAAAGTGCTTCTAAAATGCCCCCACCCATTGAAATGAATGGGCAGCACTTCCAAAGGACGTTAAAAGCGCCAAAAAGTGTCTCTTTTTTTGCTTTGGTTAAGGTCACAATGTCACATGACCTTAAAAAAAGCGCTCCGCTAGCGCCACAATAGTGCCAAAATAGCACCGCATCAGCACTATAAAAACGGCGTTTTAGCGGCAGTTTTTGCAGTGCTTCAGTGTAAAAGGGGTCTAATATGTCTTTTTACGCATAAATTTAACCACCCGGGTTTAACTTTAGTTCTTTTATATTTGTTACCCATAGGAATAAATTGGCTAATGCTATTAGTTAATATGTTTCTAATGCACACCCACTTTTCCTTTTTTCAATTTTGTTTTTAGAATATTTTACAATTTAGTGTTGTGAAGTATGGAGTGCAGATTAGTAAAGTTGGTTATCTTGAAATGTATTGTTCTTGTCCTACTCTCATGTCTCCTTTTCCTATGATTTACTGTGAATGTTATTACCCTGTGATTGCTGTTTCCCAAACTATCCATTACTTTCAAATTAGCAGTCAGCTCTGTGTTGTTTGTAATTAATGAAGCGTGATAATGGGTTATATCTATGGTAGAGATGGTGACCTGTATTGGTGTTATGGGTAGGAAAGAGGTATAGAAAAGAGGGGAAAAAGAAGAGGAGGGAGCGAGGGTGAGTAATGTTGTTTGTAATTAATAGGTCAAGCAGAGCCTTACTTTACTCCACCTTACTCCTCCAACTTTCACGTGAAATCATCTTGCAAGACATTCAAGAAATGACAAACCTTAACCGAGGAGTTCAGTCTGCCCAGTCAATATCCAGATAATTTAAGTCCCCCATGATAATAACATCTCTTTGCCTCTCTGCCATTTTATTTTCAGAGAGGAGATTGGTCCCCTTGGTTTTTCAGGTTAGGGGGCCTGTTGCATACACCCATGATTATTTTCTCATTTGTGTTTTAATTTTAAAGCTCCAGCCACAAGGATTCCACCTTTTTCCTTGCCCCATTAGCAATGTCATCCCTTGTATTTACTCTCAAATCACTCTTGTCATATAGTACTTGCACACATCTCCTTCTCTTCTATCCACCCTGTCCCTTCAATACACAGAATGCCCCTGGACAGTCTCAAGCCTGGTGTGTTAGCTGGTAAACCAGGTTTCTGATACTCCCACAAAGTCGAAACCCTCCTCATGTATCGGTAGTTCCAGTTCTTCCATATTATTCCCCAAACTTCTAGTATTCATTTTATAATGGCACATATTTTTCCTTGTGTGTATTGGAGCTGCAATAGGATTTTGTCAGTTCATTGATCTTAGGTATTCTAATTACCCTACCAACACTGACCACAGTAGCACCCTTTGACCCATGCTCAATGCTTGGCGTGTCTTCCTCTGTTCTCTGCTCTCACAATCTAGTTTAAAAGTTCCTCTAACTTTTTGGCCATCTTCCCCTCCAACAAAGCTGTGCCCTCCCCATTTGGGTACAGTCTGTCCCTGCAATAGAACTGGTAACCAAGCAAATTGTCAGCCCAGTTCAAAAGGTACTCAAAATCCTCCTCAAATGAGATGAGTCATGTAAATAGGATAGTAGTTTGGAGACATATTTTTGAAGTTAAAAATTAGAGATGGATCGAATGACCCCCTGTTCGGTTCGAGCCAGAACTCTTGAACATTGCAAAGTTTTGGAAACAAATAACGAACCCCATTGCAGTCTATGGGACCTGAACAGGAGAAATCAAAAGTCCCCATTTTGAAGGCTCATATGCAAGTTATTGGCCATAAAAATGTTAAGGGAGCCGGGTACCACCCTGGGGGACATGCACCAATGCAAAAATAACTTTTAAAAAATAATGTTTTTAAAGGAGCAGTGATTTTAATGATGATTAAAGTGAAACAATAAAAATTCCTTTAAATATAGTGCCTATGGGGGCCCCTAAGCCTGCCTGTAAAGTGGCGCATCTGTACCATGTATAGAACCTGCTGCAGCAAAACTGACATTTATAAAGAAAAAAAATGACATTTAAATTGATTTTCCCTGCAAGCTTTCGTTATTTAGTAAACAATGGCTTGGGGAGCCAGTCTGATGAAGCCACATTTTAGTGCACTCAGAACAAGATTAATGATTTTTTGGATAAATTCTGTCTGTCTCTTTTGGCAGTCGGATATGATGTAATTGCGCATGACGCGACCATGTCACACTTGCGCAGTATAGCAATGCTGGGGATCATGATCAGTGCCATTCCTCACTGGACTCCACACAATGCAGATGCCCGCCTCAGTGGACAGATTTACCGCACTACAGGAAATGCACATTTACCAAGGCCACCTAGAGGTGATCCATAATTGAATTAGTCCCACCTTAGGTATGTTTATCCCTTGTTTGGCTTTCTTTACCTGACTCTAGCAAACACTAAGGGGAGTTATCCCCTTTAGGTGCATATACAGGGGAATGACCTTTCTTGAAAGGGTCTCCCCTGTTCTCTGAAGGGGTGATATATTATTCTTTTTGGCCTTTTTACAGTGTGGACGCCTACCCCGGTAGACGGGTTTACCGCACGTTCCAGAAACATGCAACTATAGAGGCTCTCTACATGAGATCTTTCTCCTTTTTGCTTTCACTCAAGGTATATCTTCTAAACTGTACTATACCCAATTTAGCCAATATTTAAGGGAGTTCTGTATCTTTCTGAGTGGGTTACCTCTCCATTTTGGTCTCTTTTCTATACCCACAGTACATGAAGCTTTTCAACTCCGATCTTTGGACATTGTCCTATTGGTCCTTGTGCAGCATATAAGGTTACACAATACGGGGTGTGAGGGCCTCATACACAGCAATATTGGGAAGATCATGGTCTATTTCCAGCATATGTAAGTTTGTAAACAATATTATGGAGGTTGTCTATGACTGTTTTTGATAATACAAGCCATGATTATATTGTAATGGGTGTTTATATTTAGAGAAGAGATAGTATCCCTGAGGAAGATATTGTTTTTTATAAAGTTCGAAACGTGTTGGATGTCCCCGGCACTGCAGCCACCAAGTCATCTGTGATACAGTACTCTACAGGGAATACCATCTCAGGACATGAAAAATCACCTCTATATTTTGTATATAGGCAGATAATATATTTGTATTATAGAATGGAGTGCACTTTGTCTACTGATGATATATTTTTAACTGAAATATGTTTACAATATGGATACAATAAATGAATATTTTTTATAATAACATAATTACCATTTACTTATAAAAATGTATTTAAATTGCCTTTAACCACTTCCCATTCACACCATAGCCGAATGACAGCTACAGTGCGGCTCTAAAATGCTGGGAGGCCATCAATAGACGTCCTCCCCTTTGGCTCATGCTGGGCGCGCTCCCGCTGGCGCTGTCCTCCGGAGACCTGCGATCTGCTCACAGAGAGCCAAAATGGGGAACCGCCAATGTAAACATGGCGGTTCCCCGCTCTGTGAGGGGGGCATGCCAGATCTACTGATCCCTGTCACTGGGATCAGTTAGATCTGTTATGCCCCTGCCAACCCCGCCCCCCCCCCCCCATAGTTAGAACACACCCAGGGAACACATTTAACCCCTTCACTGCCCCTTTAGTGTTAACCCCTTACCTGCCAAAGACATTTATACAGTAATCAGTGACTATTTTTATAAATGTCATTGGTCCCAAAAAAGTGTCAAAAACGTCCGTAATGTCCGCCGCAACATCGGAGTCCCGATGAAAAATCGCAGATCACCGCCATTACCAGTAAAAAAAATTAATATATAAAAACGCCATAGTTTGTAGAAGCTATAACTTTTGCGCAACCCAATCAATATATGACAATTGCGATATTTTTTTACCAAAAATATATAGAAGAATATATATAGGCCTAAACTGATGAATACATTTGTTTTTTTTATTTTTTATTTTTGGATATTTATTATAGCAAAAAGTAAAAAATATTGTCCTTTTTTCAAATAGTCACTCTTTATTTGTTTATAGCGCAAAAAATAAAAACCCCAGAGATGATCAAACATCACCAAAAGAAAGCTCTATTTGTGTGAAAAAAGGACGCCAATTTTGTTTGGGTTAAACGCCGCACGACAGTCATTCAAAGAGTGACAGCGCTGAAAACTGAAAATTGGTCCGGGCAGGAGGGGGGTTTAAGTGCCCAGTAAGGAAGTGGTTAAAGTCCCATTCATGAGGTACTTTGTCTAAATTCTGTAATTTAAGGGATGTGGCAATTACACGTGTAGTTTTTACGGTTCTTCTCCTTTTCTTTGGCAGACTTTGGATGGAAATAACATAGTTTTGCACCACAGTGAGCAAGCCTTATGTGAAGAAGCCAAATTATAGTACACTCAGGTCAAGATTAACATTTTTTTTTTTTTTAGATAAAGTCTGGTGTCTCTTTCGCAGACTTTGGATAGAAGTAACAGGTGCTGAAAAATTGGTCTTTATGTGTTGGTGGTGCCTTCACCCTATAACCCTATAGAGGTACTCTTGATGAAAGCAAGATTTGGCCTTACTGTAAAAAGTTAAATTTGACGCCCCTGTCACACAGTTGTGGAAAAATTGGTCTTTGGGTGTTGTTGGTGCCTTTGTCCTGTAACCTTCTAGAGGTAGCCTTGATGAAAGCAAGAATTGGCCTTGCTGTAAAAAAAATTTAATTTGACGCTCCTATCAAACAGTTGTGGAAAAATTGGTCTTTGGGTGTTGGTGCCCTCACCCCGTAACCTTCTAGAGGTAGTCTTGATGAAAGCAAGATTTGGCTTTGCTGTAAAAAGTTGAAATTTGATACCCCTGTCACACAGTTGTGGGAAAATTGGTCTTTGGGTCATGTTGGTGCCTTCACCCCGTAACCTTAACCTTCTGGAGGTAGTCTTGATGAAAGCAAGAATTGAATTTACTGTAAAAACTATTTTCCCCTGGTAACTTCTAGAACAGGGATATGCAATTAGCAGACCTCCAGATGTTGCAGAACTAAAAGTCCCATGAGGCATAGCAAGACTCTAACAGCCACAAGCATGACACCCAGAGGCAGAGGCATGATGGGACTTGTAGTTTTGCAACAGCTGGAGGTCTGCTAATTGCATATCCTTTCTCTAAAGGAACCCTAGGATTCCATGGAACCCTGATTGAGAAAACCGGCTTTAAAGTAATTTTTGGTGTCATATTTGGCAAAGTCATTGCTATATCTTTGGACAGGTCTTTTTCTTCTTGTTAGAAAATAGCCATTGTCATTCTCTGATGTTCTTGAAAGTGTCTAATCATAATCACATTCGGTCTTGCAAATATTTAAGCCAAATTAATTGTAAATAAGTAAAGTATTCCCACTACACATGAAATGCAGTATCTCACAAAAGTGAGTACACCCCTCACATTTTGGTAAATATTTTATTATATCTTTTCATGTGACAACACTGAAGAAATGACACTTTGCTACAATGTAAAGTAGTGAGTGTATAGCTTGTATAACAGTGTAAATTTGCTGTCCCCCTCAAAATAACTCAACACACAGCTATTAATATCTAAACAGCTGGCATCAAAAGTGTGTACACCCCTAAGTGAAAATGTCTAAATTGGGCCCAAAGTATCAATATTTTGTGTGGCCACCATTATTTTCCAGCACTGCCTTAACCCTCTTGGGCATGGAGTTCACCAGAGCTTCACAGGTTGCCACTGGAGTCCTCTTCCACTCCTCCAAGATGACATCATGGAGCTGGTGGATGTTAGAGGCCTTGCACTGCTCCACCTTCCGTTTGAGGATGCCCCACAGATGCTCAATAGGGTTTAGGTCTGGAGACATGCTTGGCCAGTCCATCACCTTTACCCTCAGGTTCTTTATCAAGGCAGTGGTCATCTTGGAGGGGTGTTTGGGCCATTATCATGTTGGAATACTGCCCTGCAGCCCAGTTTTAGAAGAGAGAGGATCATGCTCTGCTTCAGTATGTCACAGTACATGTTGGCATTCATGATTCCCTCAATGAACCGTAGCTCCCCAGTGCTGGCAGCACTCATGCAGCCCAGGCTATGACACTCCCACCACCATGCTTGACTGTAGGCAAGACACACTTGTCTTTGTAATCCTCACCTGGTTGCCACCACACATGCTTTAACCACTTGCTGACCGCCAACCGCAGGTTGACGGGGACAAGATGACTCCGCTAGGCAAATTGCCGTCATATGACGGCGGCCGCGATCAAGAGTCTAGGGCGCGTGCCATTCGACACAGGGCCGATCAATCTACAGGGCCAGGCCAATGATTTTTGGCCTGGCCCTTCCGATTGGTCCTGCCAATGATAGGGCTCCTCTGCCTCTGTAATGTAAACAGAGGCAGAGGAAGTAAGCTCCACTTCCTCCCTGAAGCCCTTTTCGGTTTCAGCGAGGAAGAAGGATCATCAAAAACGTGAGTTGCACCAACACCACACTGACACCAGGTCACATAGGCACATTTAACCCCTTAATCACCCCCAGTTAACCCTTTCACTCCCTTCCCTGTCACCCCCTGTCACAGTATAATATAGTGCAGCGATCTGATTTTTACTGATCGCTGTACTTGTGACCCTTGTGACACTAAATCAGTGCTAGGGTAGATAGTATTAGGCCTAGTTAGGTGAAAATACCCCTCCTTGCCCCCCCCAATAAAGTTTTTAACCACTTGATTGCCCCCTGTCACCTGTGTTCACCGTATAAGTGTCACGGGTGACGCTAGCTAGCTAGATAGTTTTTTTTTTCAAACAGATTACCCGTCATATATTATTTTATTTACCTTTTATAGGTTTTAACCCCCCGATCGCCCAGCGGTGACCCCAGTTAGGTTTTAGTGTGCGTTAGGGTCAGTGTAAACGCCAGGCAGGGCCAGTCAGCGAGGTACTCTGACACGCAAGCACGCACATTAGGTAGGTGTTAGATATTATTGTAGTATCTGATCAGATCAATATCTGCGATCTGATCAGATATATATTAGCGGTCTCACTAGATTAGGGTTCTAAAAAACACAGTGTTAGCGGGATCAGCCCAGATAACTGCTAGCACCTGCGTTTAGCCCCTCCACCCAGCCCAGCACACCCAAGTGCAGGATCAATAGATCGCTGTCACTTACAAAACACTTTACACATATATGCAGCCTTTGCAGAGATCACTCCCGATCCCTGCAAATTCTGACAGTGAATTTGGTAGCGTTTGAAGCAGGCTCTGACAACCAGGTGCGCTTTTTTGCCTGTGAGTCATGCTAGTGTACGTTTCAAATTTAGAAAAGTCCAAAATGTCTGGCCGCATGTACACTAGTGAAGAGGCCTACAATATGCTGAGTTTGACAGATCAGAGCGATGGGGAAGACTCACTGTCAGAATCAGGCTCAGCATATGAACCTGTAGACAGCAGCGGCACCCTGTCAGATAGCTCTGACAACGGAGTTGTGGTCCCTGCTAGAGCCAGGCATACCAGACCCCGTTCTGCTGTCGCTGATGTGCATGAACCGCAGGGCTCCCGTATGCAGCAGAGAGCCAGTACTAGTGCTGCTACCCGTTCTGGTGACCTGGCAAGCACCAGCGGCCTAGTACCCCCTGAACGTAGATGAACCAGCACTGCAATATCACGTGGTGACGTGGCGAGTCCCATAAGTGCAGTACAAGCTGGTGTGGCTAGCACGAGTAATGCCCCGCAGTCACGTAGAAGACAAACACCGGCCCGCAGAACCCATAGTGCCCTTCCTGACATGCTTGCAATCCCTGATTGGCAACCCCCCACTGATGCAGCGCCCGTACTTCCCCCATTCACTGCCCAACCCGGAATCACGGTGAATACAGCTGATTTTACTGCCATTGATTTTTATTCGCTGTATTTCACGGAAGATCTCTATAGATCTATTGTGGACCAAAGCAATTTATATGCTGGTCAATTCATCGCCATAAATCCCCATTTGATACTTGCCAGAGACTGGAAACCAATCACGGTTCCAGAGTTTAAGACCTTTCTGGGCCTTTCCTTCCTCATGTGCATAACTAAAAAATCTCAGTTGCGGTCATATTGGTCCATGCACCCAATTCACCATATGCCCGTGTTCTCTGCTTGCATGTCCAGGGCACAATACGAGCAGATTTTGCGGTTCATGCACTTCAGTGACAATGAACTCAGTCGTCCACGGGGTGACCCTGAATTTGACCGGCTCTACAAAATTTGGCCCCTCATAAACCACTTCAACCAGAAGTTCACTGCACATTTTTCTTCCCAACAAAGTTGTGTGCGTGGATGAGTCTCTGGTTAAATTTTCTGGCCGTCTTGCTTTCAAGCAGTACGTCCCCAACAAGCGTGCCAGATACGGGGTCAAGATGTATAAGCTCTGTGACAGGGCCACAGGCTATACACATAGTTTCACGGTTTATGAGGGCAAAGATAGTCACGTAGAGCCGGAAGGATGCCCAGACTACATAGGGGACGCTGGCAATATTGTGTGGAGCTTGGTGTCACCCTTATTCGGAAAGGGGTACCACTTGTACGTGGACAATTATTACACGAGCGTGCCACTTTTTAGTCACTTGTTCGATCATCAGATTGGCGCATGTGGTACCGTGCGACCTAATTGCCGGGGCTTCCCCCGATGGCTTGTAGAATCCTGTCTTAGTCGGGGGAGAGAGCCTGCGCTAAGTGTAATAATTTGCTCGCGATGAAGTGGAGGGACAATCGGGATGTTTTCCTTCTGACCTCCCTCATGCAGATACGACAGTGCAAATTTCTACGGCAACTGGTCTTGTGGAGAAACCCCTCTTTGTCCACGAATATAACCTAAATATGGGAGGGGTGGACCTCAATGATCAGTTACTGGCGCTGTACCTAATTGCCCGTAGAGCGAGACACTGGTACAAAAAAGTGTCTCTATAACTTTTTCAATTGGCTTTGCTGAACGCTCATGTCTTATACAGAGCGTCAGAACTGACAGGATTCTTCCTCAAATTCATAGAAGAGATCGTCACAGCCCTTCTATATCCAGATGGTGCTGCACCCCCTGTTCACAATGTGAATGTAGTTAGCCGGCTGCATGGGAGGCACTTTCCACTGTGGACCTTTCACGGAGGGTACGTCGGCCGATTGATGTAAGTGTAACACTTGTCCCCCACGTCGTGGTAGACCTA
>BLSH010233423.1:10816-28703 GCA_018402905.1 Glandirana rugosa | reverse complement strand
GTTTGCCCTTAGAAGCCATCACAGCCATGCCTACTAATGGCATGGCTGTGATTGGCCAGTGCATCATGTGACCCAGCCTCTGTATAAGCTGGAGTCACATAGTGCTGCATGTCACATGCTCTCAGGCTAGTGTAGGGAGAGGATGCTGCCGGCGCTGTGAGGGACAGATTGCAGATATAATAACATCTCATCCTGCATTACAGAACGATCTGATTCTGGACTAGGTAGAGATTACTACTACTACTGCTTTGAGGGACAGATTGCAGATCTCATCCTGCATTACAGAACGATCTGATTCTAAGCTAGGTAGAGTTTACTACTCCTGCTTTTAGGGACAGATTGCAGATCTCATCCTGCATTAAAGAACGATCCGATACTGGACTAGGTAGAGTCTACTGCTTTGTTTTTTTGTTTTTTTTTCACATTCTTTTTATTGAGTTATGTTTTAAAACAGCCAGAGACAGGTCTGTTATATAACCCTCACAAAAACAACAGATCAACCAACTTATGCATTATTACTTCCATTTACATAATCATGAGTCTCTTGTGGTAGTTGTATATATACATTATAAGCATTATATGAGCTAGGTGGGCTCTTCTCAACCTCCCCCCCAAAAATCGAACAGAGAGACGGGGAAGAGAGAGAGAGGAAAAAAAAAAACAGTCTCTGTGACACAAAGAGACAGGTATCTATTCACCTGTGTAAGAGTGGCCTCATATTCGCCACAAAATTCCCCCAAAACCACCCGTGTATAAAAACAAAAAAAGAAAAAAAAAGGAACCAGTCTCCGTGACACAAAAAAAAAAAATAGGTGTCTATTCACCTGTGTAAGAGTGGCCTCCTATTGGCCTCAGAGTTCCCCCAGAACCACCTGTGTGTGAAAAAAAAAAATAGGCATCTATTCACCTGTGTAAGAGTGGCCTCCTATTGGCCTCAAAGTTCCCCCAGAACTACCCGTGTGTGAGAGAAAAAAAAAAAAAAACTGTCTCCATGACACAAAAAAAAAATAGGTATCTATTCACCTGTGTAAGAGTGGCCTCCTATTGGCCTCAAAGTTCCCCCAGAACCACCCGTGTAAAAAAAAAAAAAGGGAAAACTGTCTACGTGACCCAAAAAGATAAATATCTATTCACCTATGTATCAGTGGCCTTCTATTGGCCACAGAATTCCCTCAAAGCCTCCCATGTAAAAAAAAAAAAAACCCTATCCTGTCTCCGTGACTCAAAAGATTAGTATCTATCCACCTGTGTGGGAAAGGCCTCCTATTGGCCACACAATTCACCCAAAAACACACGTGTATAAAAAAAAAAAAGGGAAAATTCCTAGAAAATAAAACATTTCCTTCCTCTCCTCCTCCCTCCTCTCCCCCCCTCCCCTCCGTTTAAGGTATGAAAGAGGGGGTAGTGGGAGTAACCCCAGCATCCATATTAATCATCAACACACATTAACATTCGGTCCCCCTTTGCTATTTTCCTCTCCTTTACTTTCTCCCCTGCCCACCAGACTCTTGTATATTGGGGATTGTTTAAACTCAATCCACCCTCTCCAGATGTTATAGAACCTTAGCCCCTCCTCCTTTTGTAGTCCTATTAATTCCTCCATCAATCTAACCTTGTCGATTTCCCTACACCATTCCTGTATTGTTGGAATGTCCTTTGTATTCCAATATTTCGGAATCAGAGCTTTTGCTGCATTTAACAAGAACGGGGTTAGGGATGATCTATATTTCTTCCTCGAATCCTGTGAAGCATGGAACAGACATTGCCAAGGATCAAGCTTAATCTCTACCTTGCTGATTCTTTTAATCATATTCAGTACTTCTTTCCAGTAAGTTTGGATCCTGGTGCACTGCCACCAAATATGTGCGTGGGTCCCCTCTCCCCCACATGCCCGCCAGCACATGGGGGAAAGGTTAGAATCTATCTTGTTCAATTTTACTGGGACATAATACCATCTTGTTAGCAGTTTATAGTTCATTTCTTTCATCCTTATATCTAGGGAGGTGGAATGGACATACTCCAACACTTTGCTTTTTAATACTTCTGGGACCTGGTTATTCAATTCTCTTTCCCAGCCCTCAAAAAGACCTGCCGGTCCTAGGCTGGACGCAGAAACCAAAAGAGCATAAAAGGCTGATAGCCCCTTTCTGTTTGTCCCCCCCTGTTCCACAAGCCTTTCACATGGGTGGAGATCCTGTGCTGAACGAAGGGGTTTTGAAAGGGTCCCCACGAAGTGCTGGAGTTGTCTATATCTCCAAGCATCCCAAGGGGATGGGCCGTATTTAGTCCGTAGTTCCGTTAGGGATGCTAAAGAGTTCCCACTCAAAACATCCCTTAATTGTAGACAATTAGCTGTGGACCACTTAAGATACATCTACTGCTTTGAGGGACAGATTATTGTTCTAAAATCATCTCCTAGTTCTATAGGGTCAGCTTCCTGCTCTTGCTGTAAGGGACAGATTATTGTTCTAAAAACATCTCCTAGTGCTATAGGGAGAGGTTCCTGCTCTTGCTGTAAGGGACAGATTATTGTTCTAAAATCATCGCCTACTGCTATAGGGTCAGGTTCCTGCTGTTGCTGTAAGGGACAGATTGTTGTTCTATAATCATCTCCTAGTTCTATAGGGAGAGGTTCCTGCTGTTGCTGTAAGGGACAGATTATTTTTCTAAAATCATCGTCTACTGCTATAGGGTCAGGTTCCTGCTGTTGCTGTAAGGGACAGATTATTGTTCTAAAATCATCACCTACTGCTATAGGGTCAGGTTCCTGCTGTTGCTGTAAGGGACAGATTATTGTTCTAAAATCGTCTCCTAGTTCTATAGGGAGAGGTTCCTGCTGCTCCTGTAAGGGACAGATTATTGTTCTATAATCATCACCTAGTTCTATAGGGAGAGGTTTCTTCTAGTGATATAAGGGACAGATTATTGTTCTAAAATCATCTGCTAGTTTACCTACACTGCCACGGTCACGGCCTAGTCAACCTCTAGGTTCCTACTCCACATCCACCCCCCTTCCCATTTTTATTTTTTTTATTTGATTTTGTTATTTTCCCTATCCCCATTCTTTTTGTAGGGCACTTCTCCTACTCTTACCCCTATTTTACTTCCTTTTGCAGCCCTCTAGCTCTTTCCAGGACTTTTTTACAGCCATTTTTATGCCGAAAAGTCCGGGTCCCCATTGACTTCAATGGGGTTCGGGGTCAGGGGTCAAGTTCGGGTCAAGTTCGGTACCGAACCTGAACTTTTTTGTGAAGTTCGGCCAAACCTGCCGAACCTGAACATCCAGCTGTCCGCTCAACTCTAGATGAGACCAAAAGAAACGTATTTGGTTCAGATGGCGTCAATCGTGTGTGGAGTACAAAGACAAGTGTGTCTTGCCTACAGCCAAGCATGGTGGTGGGATGGTCATGGTCTGGGGCTGCATGAGTGCTGTGGGCACTGGGGAGCTACAGTTCATTGAGGGAACCATGAATACCAGAATGTACTGTGACATACTGAAGCAGAGCATGATCCCCTCCTTTCGGAGATTGGGATGCAGGGTAGTATTCCAACATAACGACCCCAAACACATCTCCAAGAGGACCACTGTCTTGCTAAAGAAGATGAGGATAAAGGTGATGGACTGGCCAAGCAAGTCTCCAGCCCTAAACCCTATTGATCATCTGTGGGGCAACCTAAAATGGAAGGTGGAGGAGCGCAAGGTCTCTAGCATCCCTTGATGTCATCATGGAGGAGTGGAAGAGGACTCCAGTGGCAACCTGTGAAGCTCTGGTGAACTCCATGCCAAAAAGTGTTAAGGCAGTGCTGGAAAATAATGGTGGCCACACAAAATATTGACACTTTGGGCTCAATTTGGACATTTTCACTTAGGGCTGTACTCTCTTTTGTTGACAGCAGTTTAGACATTAATGGCTGTGTGTTGAGTTATTTTGAGGGGAGAGCAAATGTATACTGTTATACAAGTTGTACACTCACTACTTTACATTGTAGCAAAGTGTCATTTCTTCAGTGTTGTCACATGAAAAGATATAATAAAATATTTACAAAAATTTGAGGGGTGTACTCACTTTTGTAAGATACTGTAACTCCCTCGTTTACATGCATTTTTTGCTGGAGAGCACACGGGAACCCCCCCTCCTCCCCCCTTCTCTTTGGGATGAAAACTGCCACGCTACCCTATAAGTTCCTTGGCTGAGGCCATGGAATCCTGAGATGCAGCTGCCTCTCAGGCCTACCACTTTTTTTTTTTGTCAGACCTTTTTTTGGTCTGTAATCGTTACTGTGTGTTTTTTGGCATGCTCTCAATTACTGGGGACTTCTCTCACACACCAATATTTACCCTTTCTTAATGTGCATGCGCTGGCTTTCTATACTTGTTATGTTATAATGGCTTTATGAATAGCATTATATAATGTAAAGGGTTTCAATTCCATCAATAAAATGTGGCTAGCTTTGAAGGAATTCAAATATAGTCCCAATTCAGGAGACCCACTTGCGTAGTGGGGGTTCGTTCAAATTTGCTTCTAAACATTTCCCTACATTGTACGTCTCCTCAGATTTGTCTGGGAATGTGGCAGTATCAATTCTTATTCAGAAATTCTGCCCTCTATGGGTCAAGGACTCACACATTAACAAATAATGTTAGAAAAATGGGATAACCAAATACGTATTAAGGGGCTTGGAGGACACAATACTACATTATTAAGCAGTGTTATCTGCAGAGTATTGCACAATATCCCTGTGAGGCGGGTCGATATGAAGGTGCATTCTATCAGCTGCCTAACATTACATTTCAATCCCTCATAGCGGGTCTTGGAGGTTATACACTAACACCGGCATTTTTCTCTGCAGAACATTGCACAATATCCCCGTGAGGCAGGTCGGTATCCAGGTGCATTCCTTCAGCTATGCCAGGTGGAGTCCACTTTCACGGTGTGGTTCTTCTCATATTATCAGCCATCAGCTTAGTATTGTGGGGTGATCACAGGGATTATATACCCGGTGTTTAATATTATTGAACACGGTTAATTGGCTTTATTTCTCCAGTGTGACACCCATATTTTTTTACCCCAATTTTTTTACCTATATTTATTATACAGGATGGATTAATAGATGTATGACTGAACTGTAAGGGTGGATGGCGTCTAGATGTTCACTTTATAGACAATGTTATCTTTCTGGTGTGTTGGTGGTGGTGTCTGTGATTTTTGCTACATTTTAGATATATTTTTCAATAAATTTGTATCAAATTGTATTCATGTTTTTTATGTTTATTCTATGCTAGTATATTGATGGTGCTATATTCCTGAGGTTAGTGGTGCTTTGATCTTCCTATCTTGGGAGGTGCTTTTTATGTTTATACTCACACATTGACCCCCACGGCCACTAAATTGCCCTGAGCTGTGAGTATATGTCCTCTGCCTTCACTCTTATTAACGTGTATGCCCCGAATTCGGGACAAATTCAATTTCTTGAAGAGGTTTTTAGAAGTACCAACCGTTTCTCCCACCCTCATTTGGTTGTGGGCGGAGACTTTAATATGATTATGTCCCCGCATATAGATGGACAGATGCTTTTTCACAACACCCCTTCGCAGAAGTTATTGTCCCAGGCTGCTTCTTTCTGTAAATGTATTAGAGGCAAACACTTTACTTGGTCTGACCATGCCCCCATCCCCCTGGATATTTTTTTGTCAGCTTCCTCCCCTAAAACTTGTCACTGACGCATCAATAAATCCCTTCTCCAATTACCTACTATTAAGACAAAATTAACAAGGAGTTGGTAAAATTTCTTCAATTAAATGTGGGTTCCATGCAGGGGGGCTTCCACGTTATGGAAGGCACATAAGCCCTTTTTTCAGGGACTATGCATCTATGAGGGCTCTTGGTTAAAGGGGAGGCTACTTGCCAAAAAGCTACCCTAGTTAAGAAATTGTGAGCCTCGGAGGGGCTACTTCTGCTCTCTTCCACTATGATCTGCCACCGCACGGTCATGTCCCTTCATAATCGGCTTAATTGAATGAATTGACATGAATAGAATTGCAAAATCTTTGATGTGGGCTAATCAGAAATTTTACGAATTCTCTAACAAACCTCATACTATGCTGGCAAATAAGTTTAGACCCCAGCCCTTTCACTCCTTCCCTGATCTACTTATACAGGAAGACGGCTCCCCGATACCCCCCCATACTATGGCCAAGGTTTTCGAGAAGTTCTACCATAAATTATATAACTGTCTGACACCCAAAAATCATTTTCATTTTCAACAGGAGAAGTTCAATGAGTTTTTTGAGACCTTTAACTTGCCAAAATTATCATCCTCTTATATATGGATGCTTGATGCAGCTATCTCTGCAGAAGAGCTCTCACAAGTGGTTAAGCAACTCCCATTACATAAGTCCCCGGGTTCTGATAGGCTTACTTATACCTATTGCAAGACCTTTCTACCCACATTAGGCTCTTATATTTCTATCATTCCAAAACCTGGAAAGGATCCTTCCCTTCCAGACGGCTATAGGCCCATAGCTCTTCTTAATTAGGGCTACAAGATTTTTCACGAATATCTTGTCCAATAGATTGACCCAACTACTGCCAAAACGTATCAATTATTATTATTATTATTCAGGATTTATATAGCGCCAACAATTTGTGCAGCATTTTTCAAAATTAAGGCAGACAGTACAGTTACATCACAATTTGTTACAAGAGGAATCAGAGGGCCCTGCTCGTTAGAGCTTACAATCTAAGAGGGAGGGTCAATTGATACAAAAGGAAATATCTGTGGGGGATGAGCTGATGTAGAGTGTAAGACAGTGTATTAGATAGAAGCAGGATAGGCTTCTTTAAAGAGAGAGGTTTTCAGGGATCGTCTAAAGATGGATAGATTAGGAGACAGTCGGACAGATTGGGGTAGGAAGTTCCAAAGGATGGGAGAAACTCTGGAGAAATCCTGGAGACGAGCATGAGAGGAGGTGACAAGGGAGCTAGAGAACAGGAGACCTTGAGAGGACCGAAGAGGGTGGCTTGGTTGGTATTTTGAGACTAGGTTAGAGATGTAGCTGGGGGCAGAGTTGTGGATGGCTTTGTAAATTATTGTTAGCACTTTGAATTTTATTTGTTAGGTGAGTGGAAGCAAGAGAAGAGATTGGCAGAGAGGGGTGGAGGACACTGAGTGGTTGGTAAGGTAGATAAGTCTTGCAGCAGCATTCATTATGGACTGAAGGGGGGATAATGTATGCAAAGGTAATCCAATGAGGAGAGAGTTGCAGTAGTCGAGGCAAGAGATAACCAGAGAGGAAATTAGAAGCTTGGTGGTGTTATTGGTTAAAAAGGGGCGTATTCTAGAGATGTTGCAGAGGCTAAGGCAGCATAATTTGGACAGGGATTGGATGTGGTCCTGAAAGGACAGTTCAGAGTCTAGGGTTACCCCTAGCACCTTGGCATGTGGGGATGCACTAATAGTTGTGCCATTGATCTTAACAGAGAAGTCAGGGGAAGGGGCAGATGGGGGAGGACATATCATGAGCTCAGTTTTAGATAGATTCAGGAAGTGCTGTGACATCCAGGCTGATATGAAGATCAAGTAGGGTTAGTACCAGCTCGTCATGCTGGGGCTAACACTAGACGTACAATAGACCCTCGCCTCACCCTAATTTTAAGTCTCAATCAAACATAGAAACATAGAAAAGTGACGGCAGAAAAAGACTGAGTAGTCCATCGAGTCTGCCCCTTTTTATTTTATTTTTTTTTTATTTATTTTTTTATTTTTTATTTATTTATTTTTTTACATTAACCTTGTTGTCTGACTATAGATTTATGTTTATCCCAAGCATGTTTGAAGCCATTTACTGTTGACTGTCTCACAACCTCTGTTGGTAGTTTATTCCAATCATCAACCACCCTTTCAGTAAAATAATACTTTCTAAGATTAGGTTTGAACTTCCCCCCAGTTAGTTTGAGGTCATGTCCCCGTGTTCTTGATTTTGGTTTCATATTGAAAAGACTGCCCAGAAGACTTTTGACTGCCTCAATTGGCCCTATATGTTTGCTGCACTTTCCCATTATGGCTTTATAGGTTTTTTTAATGCATTAAAAGCCTCATGTTTTTGACCCATGGCCCAAGTCCAACTAGCCTCCCTCTTGTCGCCTGAGTTCCCCTTAGCTAACGACACCAGCCTTTTATCCCCTTTGCTTTTTATTCTCTGTCTTGAACCCCTGACTGAGGCCATCTGGTCCTCATGCGACAACGGGAGTATAAACTATCTCTTTTTGCAGATGATATCCTATTGACCAACCCCCTAATCTAATTTCCTTCATTGCGTGCCTTATTAACCTCTTTTGGTGCCCTCTCGGGATACAAGGTCAATACCACTAAGACAGAGGCTCTACCCATCCATATCCCTCCAGATCTCCTTGCTCAACTCCTGCATGCCTTCCCTTACCACTGGTGCTCTCAGTCTTTGAAATATCTAGGGGTCCATATTACCTCCTCATATATTACTTTATACTCAGCCAATTACACTTCACTGTTCCAGGAGATGGCATGCTCTTTGCACCAATGGGCTAAATACAAAATTTCCCTATGGGCAGAGTGAATGTTTTGCAGTTGTCAGTCCTACCCAGACTTCTTTATCTCTCTAAAACCTTACCAGTGCCTGTACCCTTGACCCATTTGAAAGCCCTTCAATGAAGTTTCTTAAAATTTAAATGGAATACTAGCATACTTGCCAACAGTCCCTATTTTCCCGAGACAATCCTGAAAATTGTTAGACAAAATAAGAAATATCCCAAATACAGTCCTCAGTGGTGTTCAAAAACCAACAGAAGAAAAGTGATCTCCATAAAGAAAAAAAACCTTCACCGACACCCACACAAACTGCATCTTACCCTCCTGAGATAACCCCTATTACAGAGGTCTCTCTGGCCTGTGTGTGGGAAACTCTTGAAAGAGGAAGGCAGGTTTTCCAATCTGTTATCCACAAAGGCCCATACATCCATGAACTGCTAAATCCACCTGATCTGTGATACTCATCACCAGTAACAGGGAAGAAAGCGCTGATAGTGTAATACGTTATGGCACAATTTAATGAAATAAAACAAAATACACTCACATGTAACTTCAGAATACATAGGCGTTGAAACAAATTTGCGGTCTGTTTTCAACCAAGAAAATGGCAGCCATGATCCAGAACTCAGTGACGTCACGCTGGCTGGCTCCAACCGACGCGTTTCGTTATCACTGACGTTGTCTGGGGCGTGGCCAGCACGTGACATGCATTCCTATATAGAGGCTGCTAAGGAATATCCTGATTGGGCAAAAAGGAGTCACATGATACCATCCAGAACAGGAAACAGGTCTCAACCTAAACCACAATAGAAGCAACACATGTGTTCCAACTCCCGGAAGCCAAGCCATGCAGTACCATTTGACCTCATCCATGTCTCCACTGGACTAGCTTACCCAAACAGAGCACCAGAGGCTTAATCAAAAATGGAAATGAATATCAAAAATTAACTTAATAGTAAGAAACATTAAAAATTACTCCTGAATAGGAAAAAATTATACAAATAAGCACAGATGCCCATGCTCCAGAGCGGACTCCATCTAGTGGCTGAGAAACAGATCGCAATTCCACAAACCATAATAAAAATGATGACTGGGTATGTATATGAAAGGGCAAGTAAAAATTAACACAATTAATAAAATAAATATAAAAATAAAATTACTATGCATCAAACTCAGTTAAATAAATTGGATAAAACAAATATATAAACCATAATGGATAGTTTCAAGATAATCAGACAAGTCCTTTGATACTATCATCCATTGTTGATGAAAGCGTTTACGTCCCAATCAACATTCATTCCATACGGAGCGCATGTCTTAGCTTGATATATCCATCTGGCCTCCAATCTGGAAATCTCTCTGACAATATGGCTACCCCTCCAATTCGCTATAAACCTATCAATCCCCAAAAAAACAGTGCCCCTCAGCTTTCTATTGTGCTTGAGGGCATAATGCTTGGAGAGGCTATGATCTAAAAAGCCCTTCTTGATATTAGCCACATGCTCCTTCAAACTAATGACCAATTTTCTTTTGGTCCGGCCTATATATTGTAGTCCACACAGACACCGAATAATATAGACCACATTCTTGAGTGGCAGGTTATGAAGGACTTGATAGGAAAATTCTGTTGTGTGGCCATGGACACAAAGGAACAAACCCTTCTGGACTTCTCATTATTGATGGAACAAATAGGGCATTTTCTACATGGAAAATAACCATGTAGTTGTTGAAAAAGAGAAGTCCTAGAGGAAGGTTCAATAATGTTTGGTGCCACTTTCAATCTTAAAGGGGGAGCACCCCTAAAGACGACTTATGGTTTCACAGGGAGAACATCAGCCAAAACCCTGTCATTACAGAGCACTTCCCAATGCGTATGCATGATACACCTAATTGATTGAAATTGGCTGGAAAAAGATGTTAAGAAAGCAAAATTAAATGAAGAACCCCCTCTATCTATTTTGGGTTTCAAAATAGCCTCTCTGTCGTTTGTTTCAGCTTGCTGGAAGGCTAGCTCAAGCTCTGCTGCATTAGAGCCATTCTCCAAAAATCTCAACTTTAAAATTTCAACCTCTAGAAAAATCATCCCTACTGGAACAATTCAGTTTAAGTCGCAAGAATTGACTTTTGGGAATAGAGCGGAGCCAGGAGGGATGACAGCTGGACACATCGATAAATCCATTTCGATCTGTGTCCTTGAAAAAGGTTGAAGTAGACACAACACCCTCCACCACTTTGATATTGAGATCTAAGAAATGGACCTCAGATCTGCTATACTCAAGCTGTAACACAATTCCCCTATCATTACAATTCAACTCTGCAAAAAATGAAATGAGAGACTCCTTAGAGCCATCCCATAAGAGGAGGATGTCATCTATGTATCACCTCCAGAACCGAAGTTCAGGTCTGGATCGGCCATAGATGACGTCCTCCTCCCACTTGGCCATGAACAAATTGGCCATACTGGGGGCAAATTTTGCCCCCATAGCCACACCCCTACTTTGTAGATAATATTCACCACAATACCAAAAATAGTTGTGGCTCACACTGAACTCTAAGAGGGACAACACAAAGGATCTCTGGCTGTCAAGCAGAGCATTATCTCGTAACAAGAAATGCTCTACTGCCTCCCGTCCCTGGGTATGAGAAATGATGGTGTACAAAGAGGCGACATCAGCAGTTGCCAAAATGCATCCATCTGACCATTCTACTTCACGTAAAGGATTAATGACCTGCAGAGACTCCTTAAGATAGGAGGGGGTACTGTACACTAGAGGCTGTACTTCCCCACCCTGGAAGTAACAGAATCCAAACCACTGATTATCGGTCTTCCAGGGGGGTTCTGCAGGCTCTTATGAACTTTCGGTAGGAAGTACATAATTGGAACTCGAGGTGCAATTGGGACAAAAAAGGACTTCTCTTTTTGGTGACAACCCCCTGATCTTGGCCAGATTGAACCAGCTCTAAAAGCTCTTTCTTGAAAGTACTCGTTGGATTAAAACTCAGAGGGGTATAGGTCTCTACATAAGAAAGGAGGTGCATCATTTCAGTGTGTTATGCACTCCTATCCATAACAACAATGCCCCCCCCCCCTTTGTCCGTGGGGTGTACAACAATGTCAGTTCGATCATTAAGAGATTTGAGGCCCTTAATAAACCTAGAATCTTGTCTAATCCCACCTATCTCTAGTCTGTCTAGGTCTTTAACAACCAGGTCTCTGAAGACAGTAATGGAAGGAGCTAGTCGACCCGGAGGGTTAAACAGAGAGGCATTAGACAAATGTGTGTCTCTCATGCCCTCTGTGTGCACTTGTGACCCTCGGATCAGATTGGTAATCATATATCTCTTGATGTTAATTTTACGGATACATTTTTGTATGTCCATAAAAGTGCAGAATGTATCTAGGGGTTTAGGAGGAGCATATTTTAAGCCCTTACTCAGAACCAGTTCTTCCTTCGAGAGAGATGTGGAGCTCAAATTGAAGATACCTGCAGAAATGATGTCCATCTTCTTTTTTGAGTGGAGCCGCCTCCCCCCTCTGGAACCTCTCTTGGTTCTACACACCTTTTTAATTGTGGACCTCCCCTGGGAAAAAACGATTGCCCCCTCTATAGTTGCCTGAATGAGGTGACCTATTTGAATGCCAATCATGTTCCCAAGAGCCTCCAGGGTATTGGTCCCTCCCCGGGGTATTTGGCTGATGGGAATTTGCATAAGCCTCTCAGTCGTTAGGATGCTGTGTGATATATCTCCTCTCCTCCTGATGCCGAGAGGCTAAAGGGGCATAGGAGTTGTATGTGTCAGTATATACCAAAGGCTGAGAATTACGATGACCCCCCCTAGATCTCCCCCTGCCTCTCACAGTCGTCACTTTCTTAAAAGGGTGCTGTGTCACACTATGAGGTGTGGGTAGGGGCTCCATTAGATCTAACTGGAGTTAGATCAGGTAGATTTGGCAGTTTGTGGATGTATGGGCCTTTGTGGATAACAGATTGGAAAACCTAACAGCCTTTCTCTTTCAAGATTTTCCCACACACAGGCCAGAGAGACCTCTGTAATAGGGGTTATCTCAGGAGGGTAAGAGGCAATTTGTGAGGGTGTCGGTGAAGGTTTTTTTTCCTTTATGGAGATCACTTTTCTTCTGTTGTTTTTTGAACACCACTGAAGACTGTATTTGGGACATTTCTTATTTTGTCTATATATTTTCTTTTAATTTAGCGCTGCACCTGTTTATACTAATTTGTTATGAGGTCTTGGTTCTGACTTTTTTGTGCTAGCTGCTTTAACTTACATTGCTGATTCAGCGCAGTGGTCTTTTTAGCAATCCTGAAAATTGGACCCTCATCCTGATCTGAGCACGTCCTACTCATAATCCTGATATTTTGAGTTTATCCCGGGAAAATCAGGACTTTGGCATCCTTGCCTCAGCTTCTGGCTTCTGAAAACATGGCTGCCCCAATCTCCTCCCTGCTAGCAGGACTCTTTCCCCCTGTGTTCAGTGGAGGGGAGAGGCCTCCGATCAGTGCAGCCAATCAGCGTACAAGTATACAATTTGCTTGTACACTGATGCCAGTTAGCTGATTGGAGGCCCCTCCCCTCTGCACTGAACAACACACAGGGAAATCTGTTCCTCACAGCACCACCAGGAACCTGTCCCTACTGCAGTATGAGATGATTTTAGAACTATAATCTGTCCCTAGCGACACCGACAGGACCCTGTCACTACTGCAGTATGAGATGATTTTAGAACGCTAACCTGTCCCTCACAGCACCAAGAGGAACCTGTCCCTACTGCAGTATGAGATTATTTTAGAACAATAATTTGTCCCTCACAGCACTGAGAGGAACCTGTCCCTCATGCAGTATGAGATGATTTTAGAATGATAATCTGTCCCTCACAGCACCGCCAGGAACCTGTCCCTACTGCAGTATGAGATGATTTTAGAATGATAATCTGTCCTTCACAGCACCACCAGGAACATCTCCCTACTCCAGTATGAAATGATTTTAGAATGATAATCTGTCCCTCACAGCACCGACAGGAACCTGTCCCTATTGCAGTATGAGATGATTTTAGAATGATAATCTGTCCTTCACAGCACCGACAGGAACCAGTCCCTACTGCAGTATGGAGATGATTTTAGAACAATAATTTGTCCCTTACAGCACTGACAGGAACCTGTCCCTACTGCAGTATGAGATGATTTTAGAACGATAATCTGTCCCTCACAGCACCAACAGGAACCTGTCCTTACTCCAGTATGAGATGACTTTAGAACAATAATCTGTCCCACACAACGCCGACAGGAACCTGTCCCTACTGCATTATGAGATGATTTTAGAGCGATAATCTGTCCCTCACAGAACTGACAGGAACCTCTCCCATAACCAGTATGAGATGATTTTAGAACGCTAATCTGTCCCTCACAACATCGATAGGAACCTGTCCCTACTGAAGTATGAGATGATTTTAGAATGATAATCTGTCACTCACAGCAACGACAGGAACCTGTCCCTACTGCAATATGAGATGATGTTAGAACGATAATCTGTCCCTCCCAGCACCGCCAGGAACCTGTTACTTCTCCAGTATGAGATGATTTTGGAATGATAATATATTCCTCACAGCAACAACAGGAACCTGTCCCTACTGCAGTATGAGATGATTTTAGAACGATAATCTGTCCTTCACAGTACCGTCAGGAACCATTCCGTACTCCAGTATGAGATGATTTTAGAACACTAATCTGTCCCTCACAGCACCGCCCGGAACCTGTCCCTACTGCAATATGAGATGATTTTAGAACGATAATCTGTCCATCACAGAACCATCAGGAACCTGTCCCTACTGCAGCATGACATGATTTTAGAGTGATAATCTGTCCCTCACAGAACCGACAGGACCTTGTCACTACTGCAGTATGAGATGATTTTAGAACAAAATTTTGTTCTTCACAGCACTGACAGGAACCTGTCCCTACTGCAATATGAGATGATTTTAGAACGATAATCTGTCCCTCACAGCACCGACAGGACCATGTCACTTATGCAGTATGAGATGATTTTAGAACAATAATTTGTCCCTCACAGCACTGACAGGAACATGTCCCTACTGCAGTATGAGATGATTTTAGAACGATAATCTGTCCCTCACAGCACCGCCAGGAACATGTCCCTAATCCAGTAGGAAATGATTTAAGAACAAAAATCTGTCAGACACAGCACCGCCAGGAACATGTCCCTACTCCAGTATGAGAGGATTTTAGAACAAAAAACTATCCCTCACAGCACCGACAGGAAACTGTCCCTACTGCAGTATGAGATGATTTCAGAACTATAATCTATCCCTCACGGCATCGAGAAGAACCTGTCCCTACTGCAGTATGAGATGACTTTAGAAAGATAATCTTTCACTCACAGAACCGAAAGGAACCTTTCTCTACAACCGGTATGAGATGATTTTAGAATACTAATCTGTCCCTCAAAGCACCACCAGGAACCTGTCCCTACTGCAGTATAAGATGATTTTAGTACCATAATCTGTCCCTCACAGCACCGAAAGGATCTTGTCACTACTGCAGTATGAGATGATTTTAGAACAAAATTTTGTCCTTCACAGCACTGACAGGAACCTGTCCCTACTGCAATATGAGATGATTTTAGAACGATAATCTGTCCCTCAAAGCACGGACAGGACCTTGTCACTACTGCAGTATGAGATGATTTTAGAACAATAATTTGTCCCTCACAGCACTGACAGGAACCTGTCCCTACTGCAATATGAGATGATTTTAGAACGATAATCTGTCCCTCACAGCACCGACAGGATCATGTCACTACTTCAGTATGAGATGATTTTAGAACAATAATTTGTCCCTCACAGCACTGGCAGGAACATGTCCCTACTGCAGTATGAGATGATTTTAGAACAATAATCTGTCCCTCACAGCACCAACCGAAACCTGTCCCTACTGCAGTATTAGATGATTTTTGAACAAAAATCTGTCCCTCACAGCACCGCCAGGAACATGTCGCTACTCCAGTATGAAATGATTTAAGAACAAAAATCTGTCCCACACAGCACCGCCAGGAACATGTCCCTACTCCAGTATGAGAGGATTTTAGAACAATACTCTGTCCCTCACAGCACCGACAGAAAACAGTCCCTACTGCAGTAAGAGATGATTTCAGAACTATAATCTATCCCTCACGGCACAGAGAAGAACCTGTCCCTACTGCAGTATGAGATGACTTTAGAATGATAATCTGTCCCTCACAGAACTAAAAGGAACCTCTCTCTACAACCGGTATGAGATGATTTTAGCATGCTAATCTGCCCCTCACAGCACCACCAGGAACCTGTCCCTACTGCAGTATGAGATGATTTTAGTACGATAATCTGTCCCTCACAGCACCGACAGGATCATGTCACTACTTCAGTATGAGATGATTTTAGAACAATAATTTGTCCCTCACAGCACTGGCAGGAACATGTCCCTACTGCAGTATGAGATGATTTTAGAACAATAATCTGTCCCTCACAGCAATAAACCGAAACCTGTCCCTACTGCAGTATGAGATGATTTTTGAACAAAAATCTGTCCCTCACAGCACCGCCAGGAACATGTCGCTACTCCAGTATGAAATGATTTAAGAACAAAAATCTGTCCCACACAGCACCGCCAGGAACATGTCCCTACTCCAGTATGAGAGGATTTTAGAACAATACTCTGTCCCTCACAGCACCGACAGAAAACTGTCCCTACTGCAGTAAGAGATGATTTCAGAACTATAATCTATCCCTCACGGCACAGAGAAGAACCTGTCCCTACTGCAGTATGAGATGACTTTAGAATGATAATCTGTCCCTCACAGAACTAAAAGGAACCTCTCTCTACAAACGGTATGAGATGATTTTAGCATGCTAATCTGCCCCTCACAGCACCACCAGGAACCTGTCCCTACTGCAGTATGAGATGATTTTAGAACAAAATTTTGTCCTTCACAGCACTGACAGGAACCTGTCCCTACTGCAGTATGAGATGATTTTAGAACGATAATCTGTCCTTCACAGCACCGCCAGGAACCTCTCCCTACTCCGGTATGAGATGATTTTAGAATGATAATCTGTCCCTCACAGCACCGACAGGAACCTGTCCCTATTGCAGTATGAGATGATTTTAGAATGATAATCTGTCCTTCACAGCACCGACAGGAACCTGTCCCTACTGCAGTATGGAGATGATTTTAGAACAATAATTTGTCCCTTACAGCACTGACAGGAACCTGTCCCTACTGCAGTATGAGATGATTTTAGAACGATAATCTGTCCCTCACAGCACCAACAGGAACCTGTCCCTACTCCAGTATGAGATGACTTTAGAACAATAATCTGTCTCACACAACACCGACAGGAACCTGTACCTACTGCATTATGAGATGATTTTAGAGCGATAATCTGTCCCTCACAGAACTGACAGGAACCTCTCCCATAACCAGTATGAGATGATTTTAGAACGCTAATCTGTCCCTCACAACATCGATAGGAACCTGTCCCTACTGAAGTATGAGATGATTTTAGAACGATAATCTGTCCCTCCCAGCACCGCCAGGAACCTGTTACTTCTCCAGTATGAGATGATTTTGGAATGATAATATATTCCTCACAGCAACAACAGGAACCTGTCCCTACTGCAGTATGAGATGATTTTAGAACGATAATCTGTCCTTCACAGTACCGTCAGGAACCACTCCTTACTCCAGTATGAGATGATTTTAGAACACTAATCTGTCCCTCACAGCACCGCCCGGAACCTGTCCCTACTGCAATATGAGATGATTTTAGAACGATAATCTGTCCATCACAGAACCGTCAGGAACCTGTCCCTACTGCAGCATGACATGATTTTAGAGTGATAATCTGTCCCTCACATAACCGACAGGACCTTGTCACTACTGCAGTATGAGATGATTTTAGAACAAAATTTTGTCCTTCACAGCACTGACAGGAACCTGTCCCTACTGCAATATGAGATGATTTTAGAACGATAATCTGTCCCTCACAGCACCAACCGGAACCTGTCCCTACTGCAGTATGAGATGATTTTAGAAGGATAATCTGTCCCTCACAGCACCGCCAGGAACATGTCCCTACTCCAGTATGAAATGATTTAAGAACAAAAATCTGTCCCACACAACACCGCCAGGAACATGTCCCTACTCCAGTATGAGAGGATTTTAGAACAAAAAACTGTCCCTCACAGCACCGACAGGAAACTGTCCCTACTGCAGTATGAGATGATTTCAGACTCCCTGTCAAAAAACA
>BLSH010233393.1:9864-20900 GCA_018402905.1 Glandirana rugosa | reverse complement strand
TGAGGTTTCACGGGCAGTCTTTCTTCGGAATGTTAAGGTTCCCGTGTGGATAGTTAATAAACGTCTGGAAAGAGTCCGGCGTTAATGATCTTCCTCCCGCGACTTTGGGGTCGAAGTTCAAGACGTTGTCGTGGTATAATGTATGAGTACCCCAAAGGGTAAGAGGGTGTCTAAATGTATGTTTCCAGCGTTTGTACATACGTTTAGGGTTCGACTAGAGACGAGAGAAGAGATCTTAGATGTTGAAAGATGGGGACTGAGGTCGGTCTTCCTGGTCGCGGTGAGTACCTCAGTCCATGGAGTCTGCACATTCCGATGGTAGAGGAGCAAACCTGCCTCTCTTATGGACGTTGCGATAATCAGCTGTAGAGGTAGAGGGCTGGTTCTTCTGCGGGGAACAGGAGGCAGAGCGACGTCTTTGGCGCTGGTCCTTCTGGCTGGAGTCAGGGGTAGAAAGTTGTAGATTCTAGAGAAGAGAGCAGAGATCAGCTTGGGATTTGCATACATGTTTGCGACCTTTGTATGTAAATCTGTGGGAGAATGGGAAACCCCATGAGTATGTAATATGGTGCTGTTGCAGAACTTGAAGCTGGGGTTTCAGCGCCCTCCTTCTAGTAATTGCGGCCTGAGAAAGGTCTGCAAATAATTGATAGGTGTGCCCTTGGAATTGTAAGGCTTCTTTCTGACGGGCACTTTGGAGTAGTTGCTCCTTGGTTCTGTAATAGTGAAGCTTGGCGACTATGTCGCGGGGGAGACCCTCCTCTTTCTTAGGGGCCAAGGTTCTATGGACACGGTCCATTTCTAGACGCTCAATGGGGATTGATTTCATTAGCTCCTGGAATAGGGCCGTAACTGTGGATTGCAAGTCCAGTACTGATTCAGGAATCCCTCTTATGCGTATGTTTGAGCGTCTAGCACGGTTTTCAAATTCCTCAAGCTGAAGTAATAAAGTGCTATTTTCTTCCCTTAACATAGCCATCTTCTCGTTTTGATTGTGTATGGTAGCTTTTATGTCATCTACCCTCTGTTCCAGCTCTTCTGTGCGATGCCCCAGCTCTCTAATCTCTCTAGTGAGGTGTTCTGTAATTTGGTCTGAGGTCTGTTTGAGAGTCTTGTGGAGCATCCGCTCAAACTGTGCCATTAAGGTAGATTGTGACTCCTGAGAGAGTGGAGAGGAGTAGCTAGTGTTTCGCCCTCCGATTCACCCTCATCCCTGTGCGGTACCTGTTGTCTCCGAGGAGATCGTTGTGTGGGGCCGCCCGAGCGCCGGGCCGCGTCCGTCGCCATCTTGGTTGAGGCCTGCACCAGGGCCTCACGTATTATCTTTGCCTTTACCATGGTTCGGGGTCCGCCGAGGACCATCTCCCCGGGTGCCTGGCAGTTAGGGGGTGTGGAGCTGTAAATGCGGGCGAGGCTGGATGTCTGGGACTGCCGTTATTAGCCGCTATCGTCTCCCTGCGCGCGGAGCTCTCGTCCTATGCGACTGGCATGGGCGGCTTCGCGTATGCGCCCCAAGACCTTTTTTTTAACCACTTACTTACTGGGCACTTAAACCCCCCTCCTGCCCAGACCAATTTTCAGCTTTCAGCGCTGTTGCACTTTGAATGACAATTGCGCGGTCATGCGACACTGTACCCATATGACATTTTTATAATTTTTTTCACACAAATAGAGCTTTCTTTTGGTGGTATTTAATTACTGCTGGGCATTTTTTTTTTGCTAAAAAACTAACAAAAAAAAAGACTGAAAATTTTGTAAAAAAAAAAAAAAAGGTAATTTTTCTCCTTCATTGGTGTGCGTTGATGAGGCTGCACTGATGGGCACTGATGGACACTGATAGGCTGCACTGATGGGCACTGATAGGCTGCACTGATAGGCTGCACTGATGGGCACTTACAGGCTGCACTGATGGGCACTGATATGGTGCACTGATAAGGCGGTGCTGATAGGCGGCACTGGTGGGCAATGATGAGGTGGCACAGGTGGGCACTGATAGGTGGCACTGAAGGGCACTGATGGGTGCCACTGATGGGCACTAGTAGGTGCTGGTAGGCGACACTGATCGGCAGCACTGACAGGTGGCACTGATGATGAGGCACTGATGGACACTGGTTGGCAGCACTGATGGGCATTGATAGGTGGCACTGGTGGGCACTGATAGGTGGCACTGGTAGGCAGCATTGATGTTCACCTGCAGGTGGTATTGGTGGGCACTGGTAGATGGCACTGGAGGGCACTGCATAGCAGCAGTGCCTCTCCGTGTGCGGGACTGATGTCCCTGTGTCTATTGCCAGTGATCGGCTTTCTTTCTCTTACGTTCATTGACAGACGCAGCCTCTATTCATGACACATGGGGTTTATGCACATCCTACTAGGAGTAGACTAGGCAAAAAGAAAAAAGCAAGCTGACCCCTCCCAGGGGACCATCCTCACTCAGCATATAACCCCCCAGCTCTGCATAGCATACCAATTTTTTTATGCCTAGTGCAAGGAGTTAGACCTGGCTCCCTTATGGGATCTGCGGTTCCCCATTTTTTCTTCTTTTTGCTTTTCTCAAGCTATCTGATGAAGACTGCTATCAAGCAGCCGGCTGGGGCATAGAGGATAACCCGAATCCTGAAATTTCCCCAGCACGGCCAACAGATGCGAGCTACCCTTAGCTTTAGCGGGGTCCGCCGCATCGTACCTGTTCCGTGCGGGGGGCGGGGGCTAGTGGGGTGAACCCCACTTTCGTCCGAGTGACCGGGCTGCACTCGCGTCCAGGGGCGTTTCTGGCCTGCAGCATCCCTCTCCACCTGAAGGGAGGAAGGTCTGCTACCGGGTGGCTACCTGATGCGCCCGCCGGGAATGGTGAGTGACACCCCCCCCCCGGGGTGCGGAGTGGGGGGGGGGGGGCTAGCGGTATCGTAATTGGAGGGTCCTGGGATCAAGGTGTCTTCCCCTATTCCCCCTCGCGCCGCACCCCTAGCGCTAGCGGTACCACCATTCGGTGTTTCGCCGCCATTTCACGGTGTATCGCTGCCATTTTGCCTCAGCCGCGTCTGGCGGCCACTTTGCAGTAGCCGTGGCCATTTTAATGGCTTGTTTGGCCTCTTGTGACCGCTCGGCGGCCATTTTTGGTATGTCCCACTGATAGAAAACGTGCATGTCGGCGACATTTTTCTCTTCATGTTCAGCGGTGCACACACAGCGGCAGCAGCTTGGCAGTGGCGGACAGCACACTTACAGTGACTGTGGAGGGCATACAGAACAGCAAGTATAGCTGAGTTTTCCCTGGGGTGTTGGTGGCGGTGGTGCAGAGTCCTCCTGGACATATCCTGGTCGCTCTGTGGGGCAGTTTGGTCGGGCAGCATTGTGGGGGTGTCATGGCCCATTGGCCTTCAAAATGTTCCGGTGGTGCAATGGCGGCTGAACCTGCGGGTTCTTTTCTGGAAGGGTCCGCAGAAGCTCTAGCGGCGCTGGGACCTCTGGTTCCCCTGGATCAGCTAACATCCATTTGGGAGAGGTTTTCGCCCGGGGGGTACCGAGCCGTGCCACGGGGGGGACTAAAAAGCGTCCACCCCCTCCTCCTTTCTGAGGAGGAATCTGAACCAGAAGGGGGCTCTGTGGTCACATGGACCCCCGTGGAGCTTTCCGGATGGGGAATTGGAGCCCTAAGACGGTGAGGAGCACCAGGGGGCCTCAGTGGCACGCAAAAGGGTGTGAGTAGCCTCCCTGATCACCGACATCTGTGAGTCGCTGCGACTGGACCAGACTGGGGAGTCGCAAGAGCCTACCTGCGTTTGTGGGTTTTTTAAAATGACATGGACCCCTAAGGTGTTTCCTTATGTCCAATTTTTTGACCAGTTTGTGTATAAGGAATGGCAGGGTCCACAGAATTCCTTTTCACTGCCCAAACGTTTCTCTGTGCGCTATCCTTCTGAGGATAGCCTTTTGAAGAAGTGGGCATCCCCCGCAGTGGACCCTGCGGTGGCTCGCCTGAATAAGGCGACGACCATTCCGTTGGAGGGGTCACCATCCTTTAAGGATCCTGCCGATAGGAGGACAGAGGCAGTGTCTAAGGCATTTTTTATTTTGGCTGGTTTGGCTTTGTGACCGGCCCTGGCGTCTGCCATGGCGGCGCAATATCTCTCTGAATGCACAGTGGAGCTGCAGAATGATCTGGACTGCGGCAGAACGCTTGAAGCGTCGCAGAAAGCAGAACACGTGTTTCATGGTATCAAATACCTGTGTGATGCGGCTCTAGACCTGCTCCCTATGTTGTCCAAAATGTCTGTTTTTGCAGTCATTATCAGACGGGTTCTCTGGTTGCGTTCGTGGTTGGATGACCACGCTTCCAAAAAAGGTTTAGCGGACCTTCCTTTTCAGGGTGGTCGTCTCTTTGGCCCTCAGTTGGATGAAATCATTAAGGATTTCACGGCCGGGAAGAGTACCTTTCTTCCGGAGCCCAGGGGGCGAGAATTTCGCCGCAAACAGGGACCTGTCTCTTCGGGTCAGAAGAGGTTTCTTCATGCCACTGGCGCAACGGACAACGGCCCGCGAGCCGGCAAGGCTGCTGCAAGGGGCGGTAAAAAGCCCTGGCAATGCAAAAACGAAGACAGAGGATAAGCCCTCCTCTGCATGATGGGTTGCCCCCACCCGACGCTCGGGTGGGGGGACGTCTTCTGGGGTTTGCAGACAGGTGGCCTGCCCGCATTTCTGACCGGTGGGTGCAGGAAGTGGTGTCCTCCGGGTACAGGATAGAGTTCAGCACTCTACCCCCAGACAGGTTCTTCCCATCCAACTTGAGACTCCCGCATCAACGTCGGGAGGCCCTTTTCGGGGCGGTTCAGGCACTATCAGAACAAGGGGTGATAGTGCCGGTGCCTCAGTCAGAGAGGTTTCACGGTTACTACTCAAACCTATTTGTGGTCCCCAAAAAAGGTGGGGGGGGGGTAAGGCCAGTGTTGGACCTGAAGGCGCTAAACTTTTATGTAAAAGTGCGAAAATTCCGGATGGAATCAGTCCGTTCGGTCGTGGCCGCCCTAACTTCCTAACTGGACATCAGGGACGCGTATCTCCATGTTCCTATTTGTCTCCGACACCAGCGATTCCTACGCTTTGCGGTGGGAGATCTCCATTACCAATTTGTGGCACTGCCCTTCGGTCTGGCCTCGGCTCCTCGGGTCTTCACCAAGTTGGTGGCCCCAGTGCTGGCGCTACTGAGGCAGAGGGGCATTGCGGTGTTGGCTTACCTCGACGACTTGCTTCTGAGAGCAGAGTCTGCCGCAGCCCTGGAGGAGAGCGTGGCTATCACCATGGCCTCGTTAAAGGACTTCGGTTGGCTGATCAACCTGCAGAAGTCGACATTGACCCCGTCCTGTCGCCTGGAATATCTGGGTCTGATTCTGGAGACTGAGCAGGCGAAGGTGTTCTTACCCCCGGCCAAGCTGCAGTCCCTGCAATCAGCAGTGCAAACCTTACTGTCTCACCGGCAGTCATCATTACGGTTCTGTATGCGGGTGCTGGGGCTCATGGTGTCGGCTTTCGAGGTGGTACCTTACACTCAAAGCCACACTCTGCTACTTCAGCAAGCGATTCTGTCTCGGTGGGACAGATCCCCACTGTCTCTGGACCGGTTGGTCAGCTTGGATCATCAGACCAGGGCATCCTTGGCATGGTGGCTTCGGGCCCCAGCTTTGACGCGAGGAAAATCGATTCTTCCCCTGACGTGGTCGATAATCACGAAGGACGCCAGCCTGTTGGGCTGGAGGTGCGTCCTGGGCCATCTGTCGACCCAGGGCCGTTGGTCGGCGCAGGAATCTCGCCTTCCGATCAATGTGCTGGAGCTAAGAGCGATCAGACTCTGCCTTTCCCGCTGGACGGCAAGGTTGCAAGGGCTCCCTATTCGAGTTCAATCAGACAATGCCACAGCGGTGGCATATCTGAACCATCAGGGTGCAACGAGAAGTGCGGCAGCGGCTGCGGAAGCAGCTCTCATTCTGCGTTGGGCAGAACTGCACGTTCCGGCAATCTCCGCCATTTACATTCCAGGCATAGAAAATTGGCAGGCGGACTTCCTCAGTCGCCAGACTTTGCATCAGGGTGAATGGCCCCTCCTTCCAGAAGTGGTAAGCCAGATTTGCCACAAGTGAGACAGGCCAGACGTGGACCTCATGGCGTCTCGGTTCAACCACAAAGTGAAGACCTTTGTGTGCAGGACAAGAGACCCGTTAGCAGTGGCCACAGATGCACTCGTGGCACCTTGGGTCTGTATCGTCTTCTGTATGCCTATCCTCCCATCAAACTTCTCCCGTGCCTACTGCGCAGTGTGAAAGCAGAGGGAATTCCGATGATCCTGGTGGCTCCAGACTGGCCTCGGCGCCCGTGGTACGCCGATGTAGTAAGAATGGTGGCAGACGCCCCCTGGCGTCTCCTGCTGCGAGACGATCTGCTGTCTCAGGGACCCATATTGCACCCTACTTTACACTCGCTGGCTTTGATGGCCTGGCTATTGAATCCCAGGTACTGAGGGACAGGGGTGTCGACGACTCAGTGGTCCCTACCATGCTGAAGGCACGCAAGTGTACTTCGCACAAAATTTATCATCGCACCTGGAAGGCCTATATTGCCTGGTGTGAGGCGGGGGGTTGGAACCCTCGCTCCTATGTGGTGTCTAGGGTCCTGACTTTTTTATAGCAGGGCCTGAATAAAAAACTGGCCTTGAGTACTCTCAAGCGCCAGATATCGATTTTGATGATTCTTTTCCAACGTCCTTTGGCATTGCATTCCTTGATTCGTACATTTGTACAAGGTGTGCGCCACGTGGCTCCTCAGGTATGGTCACCTATGGCACCGTGGGATTTGAACTTGGTGCTTTCAGTACTTCAAAAGCCACCATATGAGAAGATCAGGGATATTCCCTTACAACTGTTGTCACAGAAAGTGGCTTTCTTGGTGGCCATTACATACGCTAGGCGGGTGTCTGAGTTGGCAGCGTTGTCCTGCAGGTCTCCTTACTTGGTCCTGCACAGGGACAAGGCGGTCTTGCTCCTGTCCCCTTCTTTTTTACCGAAGGTGGTTTCTCCTTTTCATATTAACGAAGATATTGTTCTTCCTTCCTTCACATCCTAAGGAGATTGAGTTACATTCCTTGGATGTCGTACGGGCTTTGCGGGTGTATTTGGTGGCTACAGACTCTTTTCGGAGGGTTGACGCGTTTTGTCCTGACGGATGGTCCCGCAAAGGTTTGGCGGCCTCGTCGGCTACTGTCTCTCGTTGGATCAGACAGACCGTGATGCGTATTCTGTTCGGGGCAAAGTGCCTCCTTTTCCAGTCACGGCTCATTCTACCAGGGCTGTTAGCACTTCTTGGGCTTTTCGACACCAGGCCTCGGTGTCACAGGTGTGCAAGGCGGCTACTTGGGCCTCAGTGCACACGTTTACTAAGTTTTATAAAGTTGATGTGTCTGCATCTTCGGATGCTGCTTTTGGCCGTAAAGTTTTACAGGCAGCAGTGTAGGCGTGTCTGGCACCTTTTCAGAGGTTCTGTTGGGTATAGTTGTTGTCGTTTACCCACCCCTCTTATTGACACAGCTTTGGAACATCCCCACATGTCAATGGAGAGCTGCGTCTGTCAGTGAATGTAGGAGAAAAAGGGATTTTATTAAAACTTACCGGAAAATCCTTTTCTCTGAGTTCACTGACAGACGCAGCACCCACCCCTCTGTGTTTTTTTTGGTACGGCTTGTTACGAACTGATGTACTGAGCAGAGTAGGGGGATTATATGAGAGGACAGCCCCCTGGGAGGGGCCAGCTTGCTTTCTTTCTTTGCCTAGTTTACTTCTAATAGGATTTGCATATAACCCACATGTCAATGGAGAGCTGCGTCTGTCAGTGAACTCATAGAAAAGGACTTTACGGTAAGTTAATAAAATCCCTTTATTTCTGAAAGCAGACACCCTTGAGAATAAACTAGCAGTAGTTCCAATTTTTGTAATGTCAGATGATATTACTGCAAATGTCTAGGAAACGCAAATTTAAAAGATAAAAAAAACATACTAAAGTGAATTTTAGGGCAAAGAAATGCAATAAACAACCCAAATTTCTGGTAAAATATAAAAGACAAGGTTGCAACGAGTAAATAGATACCCAACATGTCCAACCTTAAATTTGTGTGCACCCGTGAAATGATGACAAACTTCAGTAACCTATATTTTTTATAGATGAAGCTTCAAAGGCGCCCCTATAGGTATCAGTTTAGTGTTATGGAGGGGTCTTGTGTTAGAATTATAAGTCTCACTCCTTCGTGTGCGGCGATATGTAACATGTGTATCACAATCAACGTTTTCACACAGGAGCCACCGACACATGCATTTATGTTCGTACATACATACATGTGGGGGTGGGGCATCAAAAAAAAATCTTTTTTTTTTTTTTTTTATCACACAGGGGACACGAAGTTCCCTATGTGATATTTTTTAGATGACAGGTTCTCTTTAACAAGACATAGACCCTGCATGTCTCATTTGGGCTCCGCTGAATGTTTTGCAATGCAGATCACATTGCAAGAATTAGCGATTTTTAGTGGGATTGCGACGTTGCGGTGGACAAATCAGACACCTAACTGACACTTGTGAAACTTTTTTTGGGAATCAGTGACATTATTACAATGATCAGTGCTAAAAATATGCAATGTCACTGTACTAATGACACTGGCAGGAAAGAGGCTAACACCAGGTCTATGATAGGGTTAAGTGTGTCCCTAGGAGGTGCTTGCTAACTGTGTGGGGGATGGTCTTAATGGGGAAACACAGAGATCCGTGTTCCTGCTTAGATTACTGTGTTCTCAGGACGGCGATCGACCTTGTTTACCCAGGCCAGTTTTCAGCTTTCAGCGCTGACAATTGCACGGTCATTCTACTCTGTACCCAAAAGACATTTTTATCATTTTTTTTCACACTAATAGAGCGTTTTCATTTGGTGGTATTTAATCACTACTGGGGTTTTTATTTTTTGCTAAACAAACAAACAAACAAACAAAAAACAAACATTTTGGGAAAAAAACCTGTTTTCATAGTTAAAAATGTTTGCAAACTGGTAATTTTTCTCCTTCATTGATGTGTGCTGATGAGAGGGCACTGATCAGGCTGCACTGATATTCACTGATAATGCGGCACTGATCAGGATGCACTTATGGGCTGCACTGATATTCACTGATAAGACGGCACTGATGAGGCAGCACTGGTGGACACTGATAGGTGGCACTGATGGGTGGCACTGGGCACTGATAGGTGGTACTGAAGGGCACTAATAGGTGGCACTGGTAGGTGACACTAATAGGCAGCACTGATGTCTGGGGACTGGTTGGCAGCACTGATAGATGGCACTGGTGGGAGTTGGTAGGTGGCACTGGTGGGCACTGATTTGTACTGGTAGGTGGCACTGGTGAGCACTGGCAGGTGGCACTGGTGTGTGCAGATGAGGTGGCCGTGGCTTTCCCTGTTCAGGATCAATGTCCCTCTGGCAGAAGCCGGTGATCAGCTTTTTTTAAAAAATAGCAGATTACCAGCTCTGTTTACATCGTGTGATCAGCTATCATTGGCTAACAGCTGATCACGTGGTAAGGGTTCAGGATCGACCCCCTACTCTGATTTATGGTCAACCGAGTCTTATTGACTCGCTGATCACAGAGCACGCCGCGCATGCCCCGCAGGCAGCTCATGCACAGCAGGAGGTACATGGACGCCCTCCCGGCAATTTAGGCCTGCACTGTATCAGTCTTTCTGCTATAGTGTGGGCATGAATGGGGTTAAGCTTTTGATTTCATTTTATTGTCAAAATTTATAAACAATTACAGATACCTGTTGTTTTCTCTGATCAAACATAACAGAAAAATACGATTGATTATTACAAAAATGTAATAGGATTTTTTAGGTGAAACTAAACCCTCCTATTCTTTACAGCCAAGGAAACTGCCATCCAAGCCTCTATAATATACTTTCCTATCTGTTTATTAATGCTAGCAGCATAAGGGTTAAAAATAATCAATGTTGATTGAGAGAGTGAAGTTCCACTTTGAGCTAAGATAATCACACTGGCAACTGTGACAGTTACAGTATCATTCATAACATGCCTTGAATGTTATTGTTTTGTGAAACATTTAAATCACTGAGTTTACTTCCACTTTAACCTCCTCCCGCCCACCATATAGAGAAATGCGGTGGGCGTGATCCCCTCTCGTTCTGGGACAACGTCACATGACGTTGCCCCAGTCTCACCGTGCTTCCATACCCCCAGGACCTTCCCATATCCTCGGGCCACGGCACAACCCGATCTCAGTAAAGAGCTGATGAAGGCTCTCTACCCATGTGATCGGCTGTGTCAAATAAGTGCCACTTATCAGTGCCCATCAGTGCTGCTTATCCATGCTCATCAGTTCTGCATATCAGTGCATCCTTTTAGAGCCAATCAGTTCTGCATATTCCTACCTCCTCATCAGTGCAGCCTCCTCATCACATATCAGTGCAGGAGAAGAATTACGTATTTACAAGGTTTTTTGACAGGAACTAAGGAAAACGTTTTTGTTTTTGTTTTTTTTTTGTTTTTTTTAATTATTCTGTCTTTTTTTGTTTTTTACCAAAACATAAAAAAACCCAGTGGTCATTAAATACTACCATAGGAAAGCTCTATTTGCATGAAAAAAATGATAAAAATGCAATTGTCATTCAAAGTGTGACAGCGCTGAAAGCTGAAAATTGGCCTGGGGTGAAAGTGCCCGGTATTGAAGTGGTTAAGTATCAAGAATCTCGCGCTTCTTGAAGAGAGATTATAACGAGTACCTCTATCTCTGTTGCTGCTACTCAAAGTTTTATATCGTTGTCTCTATCTCCATGAGCAATATTAGAGAGAAGTTCTTCGCGCTCTAAGAACTATGAATTGGTGAAGTTATGGCCCGTGAAAGTGGGGTCCGGTTAAAAGTCGAAAGTCGCGACAGTGTGAAACTTACTGTTAACGTAAAAATAGTAAAAAAAGTACGTTTATCTCGAAAGGATACC
>BLSH010233387.1:1176216-1187092 GCA_018402905.1 Glandirana rugosa | reverse complement strand
TGACTAGGCAAAACAGATGCAAAAGCATCAGGGATAGGCTGGCCCCACCCATGGGGGCCGTCCTCACCTGAGCCTATAAAACCCCCTGCTGGCCAATAGCATTCAGTTTTGTTTGCCTAGTGCAAAGGAGTTGACTGGGTTCCCTTTTGGGACCTGCGTTTTTTTCTGCATGTAATTTTTTCTTTCTGAAGAAGATGAAGACTTCTATCAAGTAGCCGGTCTTGGCATAGAGAGGATATCACGAATCCAAAGCTTTGCCCTGACCGGCCACCTCATGACGACCTACCCTAAAATGTCAGGGCAGCGTCGCTCAGGGCCCGTTCCGTGCGGGCGGCCTGTGGCTGTTGCCACTTGTGCCCAGTGTCTGGCTTTTTGCCTTTCCAGTGGCCTTGGCCAGCAGCAATCCTTCCCGGGACAAGGGGGGTAAGTCTGCTTCGGGTGGCTACCCACAACGCCCGTCGGACTGGTGAGTGGACCCCTCCCCCGCCCTTAACGGGGGGGGCGACATCCGGGGCAGTATTTAATTGGTGGTAGCTTTTTCCCTGTCAGGGGGGCACTTATTTATTGCGTGCCCCCTCCCTCCCCCCACCTCCGGCCCCCCCTCCCCTTCCCCCCCGGTCTGCTGCGTTTGCGCGGCGTCGCGCTGTGACTTTAAGGGCCCTGGGACATGTACTGTATCACTGGGGAACGTTCGCACATTTTTTAAACAGTAACCGCCGCCATTTTGCGGCGGTTGGTTCATGCTGCGTGAGCGCCATTTTCTCCCCGGTGGCGGTTTTTGGTATTACACTCTGTGCATTTCTCCTCAGAGAAGCGCAGCTGCATGTGTGATACAGTCCTCAGGAGCGCCTTTTTTCTCTCACAGCGCTGACAGGCTACAGGGCTAGAAGCACCAGGTTTGGCTGGCTCTTTGGGGTGTTTTTTTTTGTGGGCTTGTCCTCCCAGGCTCCCTGGGTGGTCTTAGGTGGTGGTGGTGATACGTGGGGGGGGCGTCCCATTCAGGCCTATGTCTGGGGACGGCGACGCGGTGGCTATGGACCCTGCAGCGCCCTCTGAGATGGAGACAGCAGACCAGCGCTGTGCACAAGCCCCTGCGGTCACTTTGGACCTCTTGAGGGCTCTTTTTGTGGAATTCATTCCAAAAGTTACTGCTACGGCCCCTGAGCCCCCCGCTAAGCGTTTGGCCCCCCATGTCTCCTCAGGTGAGGATTCAGATCATGGGGTTGCCTCGGTTGCCATGGGGACCCCCGTGGAACTCTCTGAGGGTGAATTGGTCCTTTCAGATACTGAGGAGGACCAGGGGGCCTCAGTGGCGCGCGACAAGGCAATTGTAGTGGCCCTTATTACTAACATTCGCCAGGCTCTGTGCCTTGCTCAGCCTGAGGAGGCGCAGACTTCCACTTATGTCTGTGGGTCTATGAAGCATCCTAAGTCCCCTAGGGCTTTTCCCTATGTTCAATTTTTTGAACGGGCTGTTTTTAAGGAATGGGGTTCCCCAAAAAACTCCTTCACTTTGCCTAAGCGTTTTGCAGTGCGCTATCCCTTTGAGGATGTTTTCCTAACACGGTGGGCCTCCCCTTCGGTGGACCCACCGGTGGCCCGTCTAAATAAGGCTACCACCCTTCCTGTGGAGGGCTCGCCCTCTTTTAAGGACGCAGCGGATCGCCGCACGGAAATGGTGTCTAAAGCTATCTTTCAGGTGGCAGGTTTTGCTATGCGGCCAGCCTTGGCCTCAGCAATATCAGCGCAGTCCCTTTCTGAGTGCCTCTCCTCAGTGTGCAAAAATTGGAATTGCAATTGTGCACAGCATGAGTTGCATAAAGTGCAACACGCGGTGGAAGGCCTCCATTATCTGTGCAACTCCCTGCTGGACATCATGACCATGCTGTCAAAAATTTCAGCTTTTGCTATTATCATCAGACGGGTGTTGTGGCTTCCAGGGGGGTCGTTTGTTTGGACCACAGCTGGACGAAATCATTAAAGATTTCACGGGGGGGAAGAGTCTTTTTCTTCCGCAACCCAAACGGCGGGACTTTCGCCGACGACAGGGTCCCTCTTTTTCTGGGCAGAAGAAGTATTTTCGTGCCTCAGGTACAGCCGGGGCGGGTTCCAAGTCCGGTAAGGCCCTGGCTGGGTCTGGTAAGAGAACCTAGCAACGTAAGCCCGGAAAAGCGGAGGATAAGCCCTCCTCAGCGTGACGGGTTGCCCCCGCCCATATGTGGGGGGCCGGTTATTGGAGTTTGCGGACTGCTGGACAGCTCACATCTCCGATCGATGGGTCCTGGATGTGGTGTCCACCGGTTACCGGATAGAGTTCAGAACTCTACCCCCGGACAGGTTCTTTCCCTCAAACCTAAGACTTCCGCAAGGGCGTCTTGGGTGTCGTGGTGCCAGTTCCACTGGAGGAGAGGTTCTGCGGTTTTTACTCAAACCTCTTTGTGGTGCCCAAAAAGGGCGGGATCTGGCCGATTCTGGATCTCAAAGCTCTGAACTGTTTTGTCAAAGCACAAAAGTTCAAGATGGAGTCCATTCGCTCGGTCGTTGCTGCCCTACAGCAAGGGGAATTCTTGGCATCTCTGGACATCAGGGACGCCTATCTGCACGTTCCCATCTGCCAAAAACACCAGCGTTTTCTGCGTTTCGCAGTGGAAGACCTGCACTATCAGTTTGCGGCCTTACCATTCGGTCTGGCCTCGGCTCCCAGGGTGTTCACCAAGGTGTTGGCACCAGTCCTAGCACTGCTAAGACAGAGGGGCATCACAGTGGTGGCGTACCTCGACGACCTGCTCTTGAGGGCGGAGTCGGTAGTATCCTTGGAGGAGAACGTGAAAATCACGGCTTCCACACTAAGGGACTTCGGTTAGCTCATCAACCTCAAAAAATTCTCGCTTGCCCCCTCATGTCGCCTGGAGTACCTCGGTCTGATTCTAGACACGGTGCAGGCGAAGGTGTTCTTGCCTCCCAACAAGCTATTGGGGCTGCAAGCGGCGGTTCGGACCCTGCTGTCGCGCCGGAGGTTCTCCCTAAGGTTCTGCATGCGGGTGTTGGGACTCATGGTTTCGTCCTTCGAGGCGATTCCTTACGCCCAGAGTCACACCCGGCTCTTGCAGTAGGCGATTCTGTCAAAATGGGACAAATCTCCTGTTTCTCTGGACAGACTGATCCGTTTGGACCACCAGACCAGGGGATCATTGACTTGGTGGCTCCAGGCTCCAGCACTGACTCTGGGAAAGTCTTTCCTTCCCCTCAACTGGTCGATTGTGACGACGGATGCCAGCCTGATGGGCTGGGGAGGGGTGTTGGGTCAGTTGTCTGCCCAGGGCCATTGGTCAGCTCAGGAAGCTCGACTTCCGATAAATGTGTTGGAACTGAGAGCGATCAGGCTTTGCTTGTCCCGTTGGTCGACAAGGCTGCATGGCCTCCCTGTCCGGGTTCAATCGGTCAATGCCACAGCCGTGGCATATGTGAACCATCAAGGAGGGACAAGGAGTTCCGCGGCAGCTGCAGAGGCTGCTCCGATTCTCCGCTGGGCGGAACAACATGTCCCGGCGCTCTCCGCAATTTACATTCCGGGAGTGGAGAACTGGCAGGCGGACTTTCTGAGTCGCCAGACACTGGACCAGGGGAAATGGTCCCTGCATCCAGAGGTGTTTCGCCAGATTTGCCGCAAGTGGGGCACACCAGAGGTAGACCTCATGGTGTCCAGGTTCAATCACAAGGTCGAAATCTTCGTGTGCAGAACAAGAGATCCGTTGGCAGTCGCCACGGACGTGCTGGTGGCTCCTTGGGGTCGGTACCGGTTAATATACCTCTTCCCTCCCTTGAAGCTGTTGCCTCAGGTTCTGCGCAGGATAGCTGCGGAGGGTATTCCGACGATCCTGGTCGCTCCCGATTGGCCTCGGCGCACTTGGTACGCCGATCTGGTTCGGATGGTGGCGGATGCCCCTTGGCGGCTTCCACTTCGCGAAGACCTGCTGTCCCAAGGTCCCATCTTGCACCCTGCTTTACCCTCGCTGGCTTTGACGGCTTGGCTATTGAGGCCTAGGTATTGAGGGATCGGGGAGTCGCTGACTTGGTAATCCCTACTATGCTTAAGGCACGCAAGTGCACTTCGCGCAAAATTTATCACAGGACCTGGAAAGCCTATATTGCATGGTGCGAAGCGGGGGGTTGGAACCCTCGCTCTTATTTGGTGTCCAGGGTGCTGACTTTTCTGCAACAGGGACTGGACAAGAGCCTGGCATTGAGTACGCTCAACGGCCAGATTTCGGCCTTAGCGGTCCTTTTTCAGAGACCTTTGGCTTCACATTCGCTGATCCGCACATTTGTACAGGGTGTACGTCATGTGACTTCCCAGTTTCGGCCGCCTCTGGCGCCGTGGGATTTAAATCTGGTGCTCTCTGTTTTACAGAAACCACCGTATGAGAGGATTAGGGACATTCCTTTGTCCCTTTTGTCGCAGAAGGTTGCCTTCTTAGTGGCTGTCACATCCGCGTGGCGGGTGTCAGAATTGGCTGCTTTGTCCTGCATTGAATGAGGATATTGTCCTTCCTTCATTATGTCCTCACCCAAAACATCCTAAGGAATTTGAGTTGCACTCTTTGGATGTGGTGAGGGCCCTGTGGGTTTATTTGAGTGCTACAGCTTCCTTTCGGAAGTCTGACTCGTTGTTTGTGTTCCCCGAGGGCTCAAAACAGGGTTCGGCAGCCTCACCGGCTACCATTTCCCATTGGATCAGACAGACCGTGACCCATGCGTATGAGCTTCGGGGGAAAGTTCCCCCTTTTCCGGTCACGGCTCATTCCACCAGGTCGGTCAGCACCTCCTGGGCGTTCAGGCACTAGGCTTCGGTGTCTCAGGTGTGCAAAGCGGCCACTTGGGCCTCAGTCCACACGTTTACTAAGTTTTACAAAGTTGATGTGTCGGCATCTGCGGATGCTGCTTTTGGCCGCAAAGTTTTGCGAGCAGCGGTGTGAGTGCGTCTGGCGCTCCCTGAGAGGGTTCTGTTGGGTACAGTTGTTGTTTGCCCACCCCTCTAGTTTTTTGGCACTGCTTTGGGACGTCCCCACGTGTCAATTAAGAAGAGCTGCGTCTGTCAGTGAACGTAAGAGAAAAAGGGATTTTATTATAACTTACCGTAAAATCCTTTTCTCTGAGTTCACTGACAGACGCAGCTCCCACCCCTCTGGTTTTTTTGTTGTACTGCTTGTGACAAACTGAATGCTATTGGCCAGCAGGGGGTTTTATAGGCTCAGGTGAGGACGGCCCCCATGGATGGGGCCAGCCTATCCCTGATGCTTTTGCATCTGTTTTGCCTAGTCACTCCTGATAGGACGACATAAAACCCACGTGTCAATTAAGAAGAGCTGCGTCTGCCAGTGAACTCAGAGAAAAGGATTTTACGGTAAGTTATAATAAAATCCCTTTTTTTTAGGAAAAAGTACACTAAAGTGAATTTTCTGTAGTGTAGAGTAGCATAGGGCACTGTAGTGTAATGAAATGTAGTGTAGATAGTATAGGGTAGTGTAGTGTAATGTAATGTAGTGTAGATAGTATAGGGTAGTGTAGTGTAATGTAATGTAGTGTAGATAGTATAGGGTAGTGTAGTGTAATGTAATATAGTGTAGATAGTATAGGGTAGTGTAATGTAATGTAATGTAGTGTAGATAGTATAGGGTAGTGTAGTGTAATATAATGTAGTGTAGATGGTATAGGGTAGTGTATTGTAATGTAATGTAGTGTAGATAGTATAGGGTAGTGTAGTGTAATGTAATGTAGTGTAGATAGTATAGGGTGGTGTAGTGTAATATAATGTAGTGTAGATAGTATAGGGTAGTTTAGTGTAATGTAATGTAGCGTAGATAGTATAGGGTAGTGTAGTGTAATATAGTGTAGTGTAGATAGTATAGGGTAGTGTATTGTAATGTAATGTAGTGTAGATAGTATAGGGTAGTGTAGTGTAATATAATGTAGTGTAGATAGTATAGGGTAGTGTATCGTAATGTAATGTAGTGTAGATAGTATAGGGTAGTGTAGTGTAATATAATGTAGTGTAGATAGTATAGGGTAGTGTAGTGTAATGTAATGTAGTGTAGATAGTATAGGGTAGTTTAGTGTAATGTAATGTAGTGTAGATAGTATAGGGTAGTGTAGTGTAATATAGTGTAGTGTAGAGTAGGAAAGATTAGTTAGTGTTGTGTAGAGCAGTGTAGTGTAGATTAGTATAGTATAATGTAGGTCTGGCCAGAAAGGGATTACTTTGACGCAGTTGGCCAGCTTAAGCATGCATTTCAATGCATGTGAACCAAAAATCCCTGTTTTTTTATGCAAAGTTTTCTAGAAATTTGAGGGTGTATAAAGCAGAGGCCCTAGAGGATAACATGGTAGTTGTTGCAATTTTTTATTGCACACAATATTTGGAAGAATAGATTGGGGAAATAGATCTAGATATTCTCTGACTTCCTGCTTCACCCCTACATTGGTGGATATGGATCTGCATTGCTGGACAATGTGAGTGACAATGACGATACAGCGAGGGAAATTTTTGGGGATTTACATTTTTTTAACCACTTGCTGTCCAGGGCTATTTTTTTATCTTTTCACAAACATGTTAAAATCAGCATTTTAGCTAGAAAATATTTAGAACTCCCCAATATTATACATTTTCGGAAATCAGAGGCCCTGGTGGATTACACGGTGGCTGCTGCAATTTTTTATGTCACACAATATTTAAGCAGCTGTTATAAAACACAATTTTTTAGGAAAAAGTACACTAAAGTGAATTTTCTGTAGTGTAGAGTAGCATAGGGTAGTGTAGTGTAATGTAATGTAGTGTAGATAGTATAAGGTAGTGTAGTGTAATGTAATGTAGTGTAGATAGTATAGGGTAGTGTAATGTAATGTATTGTAGTGTAGATAGTATAGGGTAGTGTAGTGTAATGTAATGTAGTGTAGATAGTATAGGGTAGAGTAGTGTAATGTAATGTAGTGTAGATAGTATAGGGTAGTGTAGTGTAATGTAATGTAGTGTAGATAGTATAGGGTAGTGTAGTGTAATGAAATGTAGTGTAGATAGTATAGGGTAGTGTATTGTAATGTAATGTAGTGTAGATAGTATAGGGTAGTGTAGTGTAATGTAATGTAGTGTAGATAGTATAGGGTAGTGTAGTGTAATATAATGTAGTGTAGATAGTATAGGGTAGTTTAGTGTAATGTAATGTAGTGTAGATAGTATAGGGTAGTGTAGTGTAATGTAATGTAGTGTAGATAGTATAGGGTAGTGTAGTGTAATGTAATGTAGTGTAGATAGTATAGGGTAGTTTAGTGTAATGTAATGTAGTGTAGATAGTATAGGGTAGTGTAGTGTAATATAGTGTAGTGTAGAGTAGGAAAGATTAGTTAGTGTTGTGTAGAGCAGTGTAGTGTAGATTAATATAGTATAATGTAGGTCTGGCCAGAAACGGATTACTTTGACACAGTTGGCCAGCTTGAGCATGCATTTCAATGCATGTGAACCAAAAATCCCTGTTTTTTTATGCAAAGTTTTCTAGAAATTCGAGGGTGTATAACACAGTGGTGTAGTGGATAGAACTTTCACCCAGCAGCAAAAGCGTTGCTGGTTCAAATCCCGACCATGACACTACCTGCCTGGAGTTTGCATGTTCTCCATGTGCCAGTATGGGTTTCCTCCAGGTACTCCGGTTTCCTCCCACACTCCAAAGACATGTTGGTAGGTTAATTGGATCCTGTCTAAATTGGCCCTAGTATGTGTATGTATGAATGTGAGTTAGGGACCTTAGATTCTAAGTTCCTTGAGGGTAGTGACTGATGTGAATGTACAATATATATGTAAAGTGCTGTGTAAATTGACAGCGCTATATAAGTACCTGAAATAAATTAATTGTGCAGATTTAGATTTTTTTTATTGTATTCATGTGATTCCGGTAACAAACAAGGAATAACTGCCCTGACACAGGAAATTATAAAATCATTGTCTCTTCCAGCTCCATTCTGGAGATCTGGGAATGTATGTGCAAAAAATGGGAGTGATGGCACTTAACCTCTAAAATAATATTATATGACAAACACAAATATATGAAGTGCACATGAATACAATGATTCTAATAATAATAATAATAACTAAACTGTCTTTGTTGCAGGATAAATGGTAATTAATTAGTTATCCAAAAAAAGTTCATCAGAAGTGCAGAGGAATCCATAACCGTGATGAAGTGCAATAAAAAAATTCCAAATGGTGCTCCACCATCACACACATGTCAGGGGTTTACACTCACCAGAACACAGATGTTAAAAAGTCCTGACTGCTTACCACGGTCCAGAGCTCCTGAGGGTAACGGATGAGCCCTGAACCCACCATGGGTGGTGGTGGTGGGGGGGTGGGCTGAGGTGGTATAATCGCCTGGATTACTTGCAAAACAGAAGATCATCAGCTGAATAAAATGGTATCAAGACCATGACTGCAGCTGCAATTTTAAATGCTTTTTTCCTTTATGAAGTTTTATTTTTGCATTGCTACATGTTCCCCAGGGCAGTGTCCCCTACCCCAATGTGATTTGTTGACACCGCCTTGCCTCTTAGCCCATAAAATGGGAATTTTGAATTTGACAGATTCGGCTCCCATTGATTTTGATGGGGTTCCAGTTCAGCATCCCAACTTCTTTGGAGTGTGCAGAACCCTGCTTGAACCAATGCCAGGGCAGTTCTCCTCATCACTAGCAGACACTAGCCAGTGAGAAGTCACATACTCTATGAGGTTGATTTACTAAAGGCAAAAAGACGGTGCACTTTGCAAATTGCAGTGGCACTCTGAAAGTGCAGTTGCTGTTGCTCCACAGCTTAGTAAAAGAAAGAAAGCAAAGAATACCCAAACACATACAAGGAAAAAAAAAAAAAAAACATTTTTACTTGCACATTATTGGATGATGGAAGTGAGCAGAGCTTCTACTCATTTACTAAGCTCTGGAGCAACTGCACTTTGCAAAGTGCACAATCTATTTGCCTATAGAGCAACCCCAATGTCTGCGGGAGATACGAGCATTGCATATCCTATTGAAATGCAAAGACGGCCAGATTAGGCCTCTCATCTTTGTGACTACAAATTACAATTTCACAGTCTATTCTCCATATAACTGAACATTAGAATTTATAGGTAATAACAGCAGGGATTGTTTATCCAGGGAATATCAGATTGCCTTTGGGGGATCACGAAGGAACTTTTTCCCTCTACTGGAACAAACTGGACCATGCTTTATAGGTGTTTTTTGGCCTTCCCCTGAATAAACTGTGGGAATTGGGGTTCTGTATATGGGGGTTTTCTATTTATTTCTTTATTTTTCTATTGGTTAATATAGATGGACTGCAGCAGATGCATGGATGCCTGCAGCACACTGAGCCTAGAAAAGGAAGTAGAACAAAGATAAAGGACTGTTTTTCAAGCAAAACTCTGGGCAAATAAAAGGACCTCTGCCCACACTACAAGAGTTATTAGACTGTTTTGTCTAGGGGGAGAGGAGAAACACTGTTATTTACCTGCTCCTCCGGTCTCCCTGGCAGGAGGTACTTCCCTTAGATGTGACAGAGGACTGTCCTTCTGTGTCCTCGTGGCCAGAGCAGGGTAAGGTCCCACTTTTGGTCTTGATGACTTCAGGACTCTAGACTGCTGGAGATCAGGGGTGCAGAAGCTGCAGGAAGCAGTCTAGCTGTGAAGAAGAGCAGAGAATTGGGTATATCTCCTTTTCTTGTTCCCCTAGACATAAACAAGCAATAAACTCCGCATTGTGGGCACAGCACCGCTGCAAGGGATACTTATTTATTTGCCCAGATTTGGGCTTCAAATGATAAAAGTTACCACTTTTTTTATCAAAGGGTTATATTGTTGTCCAACCTGTCATAAATGTATTCATACATACTTGTAAAGTTGCTGAAAGGTCCACTTTAATGGATGGGTAGATGAGACAGGCACAGCTGGTATGTTGGTGTAACAGAAGGTTATGTTACTGGCTGCAGAGCTCTCTTTCTTCAACAAGATAGAGGTAGCAAGTTTGCTTTAGTTAGCTTGTGACTGACCTCAGGCTGTGGGACTCTGGAGATGTATTCTGGAGGAGGATCTGAGCCATGACCATCACTGGGAGACCAACTACAATACCCAGTGATACCTGAGAGAAAGAGGGGCTGATAAGGAGAAAAATAAAAATAAAATGTATTCCAATGCTGAATAAAGACAACGAATCTTTAAATCCAGTGTGTTCAATGTGTACATTACACCATTTTTAGAAGTGTTAAGGATAGAGATCCTATAAATGTACAATATAATGTAAATATTAAACAAGTAAAAAATATTATAAGCCTGCCTAATACCAGTCATATACAAAAAAGTGTAAACTAAAAGCATATATACAGTATCTCACAAAAGTGAGTACACCCCTCACATTTTTGTTAATATTTTATTATATCTTTTCATGTGACAACACTGAAGAAATTATACTTTGCTACAATGTAAAGAGTGTACTTTTCTATATTATTTTATAATTGTTTTTACACTCCCCACATGAGTGAAAACACTCTATGACATATATACGAAAATCAAATGTGAAAAAACATATACTGACCATAATCCGTCCGAATATTATAAAAAATGAACAAATTATAAATGTAATATAACATGTAAATATCCTAGAGATAGGAATTGTGAAGATTTTTACCACATTACATGTGTAACTTGTGTGACCTAAATTTCTAAGCAACAGAAATAAGTCGTAACCTTATGTAAAATAAAAATAAAAAGAGGAATAGTCGGGGAGAAAGAGAGTCCATAGTGACCCATAACATCAACCAGAGGGTCACTACCAGTACCGAG
>BLSH010233387.1:1130202-1176206 GCA_018402905.1 Glandirana rugosa | reverse complement strand
TTTGAGTAAAGTACCCACATGCATACATCCATCTCTTCCCATTCATCTCAATGGGTGGCTGTATGTGGTGGCAGCAGATCCCAGGGGGAGGCATAACGCAGGCGCTGCACGCTGTACGACTGCTTGAATGAAGCCTAAGGAGGCAAATGAAAGTTCCTTTGGTAAAAAAAAAAACAGGGCCCTCACAAAAGTATGGAACTGCGATATTGGCGATACACTATCTGCTACTATAGAACAAATCAGGAAGGTCCACTAAGTCCAGTGGAGACCATGCACCAAAAGCTTCAGGCTAAATCAATCAGGTGATGGCATGCAAGGTCTTTCTGAGATTCCTTTTTTTCAACTCTTTTAGAAAAAAAAAAGTCCTTACATAATGCAGATAAAAATGTTAAAATAATTCTGACTTAATATGCGAGGACATTATTCAATTTTAAAACAGAGATAAACCCAATCACGGAAATACAGTATCTCACAAAAGTGAGTACACCCCTCACATTTTTTGTAAATATTTTATTATAATTTTTCATTTGACAACACTGAAGAAATTATACTTTGCTACAATGTAAAGTAGTGAGTGTACAGCTTGTATAACAGTGTAAATTTGCTGTCCCCTCAAAATAACTCAACACACAGCCATTATTGTCTAAACTGCTGGCAATGAAAGTGAGTACACCCCTAAGTGAAAATGTCCAAATTGGGCCCAAAGTGTCAATATTTTGTGTGGCCATCATTATTCTTTTCTTGGGCATGGAGTTCACCAGAGCTTCACAGGTTGACAGTGGAGTCCTCTTCCACTCCTCCATGACGACATCACGGAGCTGATGGATGTTTGAGACCTTGCGCTCCTCCACCTTCCATTTGAGGATGCCCCACAGATGCTCAATGGGATTTAGGTCTGGAAACATGCTTGGCCAGTCCATCACCTTTACCCTCAGTTTCTTTAGCAAGGCCATGGTCGTCCTGGAGGTGTGTTTGGGGTCCTTATCATGTTGGAATACTGCCCTGCGGCCCAGTCTCCGAAGGGAGGGGATCATGCACTGCTTCAGTATATAACAGTACATGTTGGCATTCATGGTTCCCTCAATGAACTGTAGCTCCGCAGTGTCGGCAGCACTCATGCAGCCCCAGACCATGACACTCCCACCACCATATTTGACTGTAGGCAAGACACACTTGTCTTTGTTCTCCTCACCTGGTTGCCGCCACACACGCGTGACACCATCGGAACTAAATAAGTTTATCGTGGTCTCATCAGACCACAGGACATGGTTTCAGTAATGCATGTTCTTAGTCTGCTTGTCTTCAGCAAACTGTTTGCAGGCTTTCTGATGCATCATCTTTTGAAGAGGCTTCCTTCTGGGACGACAGCCATGCAGACCAATGTGATGCAGTGTGTGGTGTATGGTCTGAGCACTGACAGGCTGACCCCTCCACCCCTTCAACCTCTGCAGCAATGCTGGCAGCACTCATACGTCTATTTCCCAAAGACAACCTCTGGATATGATACTGAGCACGTGCACTCAACTTTGATCGACCATGGTGAGGCCTGTTCTGAGTGGAACCGGTCATGTTAAACCGCTGTATGGTCTTGGCCACCGTACTACAGCTCAGTTTCAGGGTCTTGGCAATCTTCTTATAGCCTAGGCCATCTTTATGTAGAGCAACAATTCTTTTTTTCAGATCCTTAGAGAGTTCTTTCCCATGAGGTGCCACGTTGAACTTCCAGTGACCAGTATAACACCAAATTTAACACACCTGCTCCCCATTCACACCTGAGGGCTTGTAACACTAACGAGTCACATGACACCAGGGAGGTAAAATGGCTAATCGGGCCCAATTTGAACATTTTCACTTAGGGGTGTACTCACTTTTTTTGTTGCCAGCGGTTTAGACATTAATGGCTGTGTGTTGAGTTATTTTGAGGGGACAGCAAATTTACTATGTTATACAAGCTGTACACTCACTACTTTACATTGTAACAAAGTGTTATTTCTTCAGTGTTGTAACATGAAAAGATATAATAAAATATTTACAAAATTCAGAGGGGTGTACTCACTTTTGTGAGATACTGTAAGTGTCATTCCCAATATATGGTGTTATCTTCACCACCAATCACACATCTTCTTCCATTACCATCTAGGTAGTTGCTCCCAGACTCCCAGTGCTGTCACACCTTCCACTGTATCGAAACTGTCAGCCATCACCTTACTGTGGATAAGCTGTGTCACCTTAAAAGTGATATTAAAGGTTCTGTTTTTTTTTTTTTTTATATAGAAAATAACAAACATGTCATACCTACTCTGTGTAATGGTTTTGCATAGAGGATCGGGGCGATCCTTTTCTTCTTGGGTTCGCCGTCTGCGCATCTGGCCCCTCCCCCTTAACCAGTACCCCCAATACCTGTGCCTCTAATACACAGGAGGTTGAGGATATGGAAGAGATCCACCCAGTCCCAGCTGCCAATGGTGCTACCCCGGCCCACAGAGGGACACCCGGGTGAAAAAAATGGTAAGGGTATGCTCCAATGGGCTGTGGGAACTAAACCCCTTAAGACCCCTCAAAATGCAGTCCCTATACAGAATAGGTTGCCCCTCTAGAGTGGGATCTACCCTATTCCCCCCATCATTACTATTCTCAGAATGAATATTCATATGATGATGGAGGTTATTATGGGTATTATAACAGCCCCTCTAGGACTCCAAGGTACCATACCCCCTACTCCTCATCCAGAGGGAGGAGAGGTCACTCCGGTTACCCTAACCAACGTGGGGATTTTCAGAGGAGGGCGTACTTCCAAGGGGTAGAGGGGTGCCCAATATGAGGGGGCGTCGAAAAAAACGTCCTTACCCAATGGAAGGGGGGGAATGGAAGCCGTGGCATCCTATGGGGCCACCACAGACATTGCCAAATCCTATAAGAAGAGAAGAACAAGAGGATGCAGGGGAGGCAAAAGGAAAAAGGAAAAGAACAACCTAAAAAATGGGATCTTCAACTTGAGTAATGCTGAGTTCTCAGAAGAGGAGTATAAACTCCTAGCTTTAGGATTGAAGTTCGCACCAGATAAACATCTCAACAAATTTGACCTGTTTATTGATCTACAGAAGTTTATGCGTAAAATCAATATTAAAAAGCACTTTTTGAAAAGTCGAGTCCCTATGAACCCAGAAATTAGTAGATATCAGCATACTACACTTAGGAACTGTTCCATTTTTAACCCCAAGGTGGCAGGGAATCATTTTGTGGAAAGTTTTAAGCAAGCGGTTGAACAAGATTTGGCCAATCTGGAAGTTAAATCTACTAGACATAAGAGAGATATAGAAAGGGGTCTTAAGGAACTAGAAAAGAAAAAGGATATAGTCATTATGGCCGCTGACAAAGGCGGTGGCCTTGTTATTTTGAACAAAACTGATTATTTACAGGAACTCCATATATTAGTCAATGACAAGGAAACTTATGAAGAACTTAAAGGAAATCCTACCAATAAATTTAAAGCCAAATTGAAAAAAACTAGTGAAAGGAGCCTCAAAGAAAGGTATTGTCACTAAAAGGGAAGCACGATATCTGATTCCGGATGCACCCAAAGTATCGGTAATTTATCAACTTCCCAAAGTTCATAAAAATCCTCTTAAACCGCCTGGGAGACCAATAATAAGCGGAGTGGATTCCCTGTATGCAAGAACAGGAGAATATCTGGATTTTTTCCTTCAGCCTCTAACTAAGAAATACCCTGTCTATCTTAAAGATAGTAAAGACCTCATATCCCTACTCAAAACCATTCGAGTTGGGGATGATTGTCTCCTGGCGAGTGTCGATGTTAACTCCCTTTATACCAACATCAGACAGGATCATGCCATCAGTGCAAGGAGAAGGGCACTAGGTTGAACTGATCTGGTGGATGAGCAGAAATCCTTTCTCATAGAGTTACTCGAGCTTGCCATGAGCCATAATTTTTTCTGGTGCGACAAGAGGTTCTTTAAACAAATTAAGGGGGTCGCCATGGAGGCCAAGTATGCTCCGTCAGTGGCCAACCTTTTTATGAGCTGGTGGGAGGAAGAGGCCATCTTTACAAGGCCCCCCTCACAGCGCAAACTGTTCAGAAGATTCATCAACGACATCCTGATCGGTTGGTCTGGTACGCGGGAGTCGTTGATGGATTTTCTGAACAGGATGGCAACTAACCCCTTGGGAATCTCCTTTTCTGAACAAATAGGTCAGGAGGCTATCAACTTTCTAGACCTCACCATCTATAGACATAAAGATACGCTATACACCCACACTTTTTTCAAGGAAGTAGATTGCAACGGTTACATTCCTGTGGGGAGTTGCCACCACCCTAGATGGTTGGATGGCATTCCCAGAGGGCAAATGTTACGAATCAGACGCAATTGCGACTCATTAAAAGATTATGATCAACAACCAGATGTTATCCTTGAGCACTTTGTTGGAAAAGGGTATAATAGGAACATTTTGGAGGCTACCAAATATGCAGTCAGAAATAAAATAGGGAATCATTATTGCAAAGTAGCAACAAGAGGGATGCAGATCCTGGCATCTCATTCATGACCGGTTTCTTCAGGGAATACAGACAATTTGAGAGAATTATCAAAACTCATTGGCCATTATTGATGAGGGATAAAGAACTTCAAAAAATCCTACCTAAAAGACCTCTCTGTTTACAAGAAACCCCCTCTCTACATTTTAAGTTAGCTCATAACGTCATAGATCCCCAACCAAAACTTGCACATTCCACGATCAGGTAGGGTTCTTTAGCTGTGGGAGATGCACTGTGCAAAACTTCATCTCACAGGAAACGGAAAACCACACAGTTTGAGTCTAAGGCATTGTGGAGAACATACGAGATCAGGAAGTTTATCACTTGCGATACCTCTCATGTGACATATTTGCTCACTTGCACGTGTGGCCTCCAATACATTGGACGTACTACATGCAAATTAAGAATTAGGCTGAGGGAACATGTCCACAATATTAGAAAAGGCTTCAAACATCATAGCCTCTCCAATCGTTTTAGGCTCTTCCACAACAGATATCCCTGCCATTTAGCATTCTGTGGTATAGATCGAGTAGAGAACCACTGGAGAGGTACCAACCTCACCAGGGATATCTCCCAAAATGAAACCCAGTGGATCAATAAGATGGGGACCTTGGATCCGCTGGGGTTAAACATAGATTTGGACATCAATTTTTTTTTATCTAATTGGTGAGGGATGGACCATTGGCCCATGAGTGACCAAGATAGGTTCCTCCAATTTCTTTGAGCCAACCTTTGTCACCCTTCCCCTCCTCCCCCAGATCTGGCTCCTGCTCATATGTACACCTTAGGGTTCATTAACGTTTATGATATCAATTCATAATAATTTTTGAATTTTTATATATATAAAAAAAAAATGTTACTATCATTATTGTTTTCTGATTATTTTTATACATTTGTATTCTGTAATATATATTTTTCCTGCACCCATTCATGTATGGTGTTTGTATATTATCATTTTATTTTATTTTTATTCATATTTTATTTTTAATTCTATGGCCTTTTATGTGTTCATTATTATATATGAACTAACAGGTGTAGAGTTCCATTTTTTGTTTTGCCACTAGAAGGCGATCTCTATGCGTATGACATGGGGCTGTGTAGGACGGATACTGATGTCTCTCTTGTTGCTCCTGATTGGCTCTTTGAGCGGAATGGGCGGCAACACTGGAGATAAATTGTTTGTGATGGATCAAGACTACGTCTGTGATGACTCTCTATTCACAGAGCAAAACGCGTTGACGTCATATCCGGTCCGTCACAGTCGCTATGTCATATCCACCGACGGTGGTTACAAGCTAGTGGAACGCACGCTGTTATGCACGCGAGTGCAAGATTTTGATTCCTATGCTGGTTTTTCCTCTACATCTTGTAAGTCAATTTATCATTGCGCAATAAAAAGGATTTTAATGGTTTACACCAGGGATATGCAATTAGCGGACCTCCAGCTGTTGCAAAACTACAAGTCCCATCATGCCTCTGCCTCTGGGTGTCATGCTTGTGGCTGTCAGAGTCTTGCTATGCCTCATGGGACTTGTAGTTCTGCAACAGCTGGAGGTCCACTAATTGCATATCCCTGGTTTACACAAAGAAGTTTTTTTGAGTTACTTGGATTGCTTGTATCCTGCTGGTTTTCAATCTGGATGTTCGGTTTTCCAGTTGTCCCAGCCAAGGATCACCCTCACCAGTACCTAGTCTGAAAAGCAGACGGTCCACATCCTCTGGTGAGTGGGGTCACAAGAGGGTTCCTGGCACCTGGCACTTTTGCACAGATTTTTGTATGGAGCACTGGAGAGCACTTTGAAGCACGTTATAACTTTTATTAAGTTAAAAGACACTTAAGACTTTGTTGCACTATTTAGTGTATGGAGTATCTATGGACATTCATGTTTATTTTGTTTCTATACTTGTGATGTTGGTAGATAGTTTGGGTCATATGTGCGGAGTTGGCGCTGTTCATTAACACACCATTCCATTAAGTCAACTCTAACCAATTACTTTACAAGCGGAACTCCATTCATCACTTTTGTTTCTACCGCTAGGTATCCTCAGTCTGATATCCAGCATCATTCAACCCACTTCCTTTGAGCCCAGGTAGTCTTGAACCCATCCCAGCTAATGACTGGACAGTGAAAGGAGAAGCACCACAGTGAGGAGCTCAACTTTCTGTCACTTTGTTTTCTCCTCCTATCAGCATGTCTTTTACTGTATTAGAATAGGAACTGATTGGCTCAAGTACTGCTTCTTCCTCTCACACTCCAGCCCTGCTGTACAGGAACCGCAAGGGGCTGATACTAGATCTATGTCAGTGATGTGAACCTTGGCACCCCAGATGTTTTAGAACTACATTTCCCATGATGCTCATGCACTCTGCAATGTAGTTGAGCATCATGGGAAATGTAGTTCCAAAACATCTGGGGTGCCAAGGTTCACCATCACTGCACTAAACTGTTTGTATTAAAAAAAAAAAAAATAATGATGTAGTAATGAGACACTAAGCAATTTCCTTATTTGTCAAAATTAGCCCACACATGCCCATTACTTAATGGCCCTGTATTGTATTTTTCATGAAATTGTTTCTGGCTTTTTCTGCCTCCTTGAAACAACCTCCATGAGCTCACAAACCTCTCCTTTTCCCCTCACTTCTGTTTGGAATGAGCAGTGCACATTAGTTGTGTTAATGTGCACTGCTCTATGCCCAGTACCAATCCCACAGTCTGTAGTCCATCTGGGCAGTGAACAAGAGAGGGTGGCTACATTTGAACATACAGCAGGGCCATGAAGAACAAATGTACAAACATAGCCACCCTGTAACAGGAACTTAGATCATGGAGGAAAAAATAAATGAGGAATTTGGAGATGTGGAGGAGGCTTAGAGAACTAGAACTGACTTTGTTAAGTAAGAATACATAAATGTAATATATTTTTTATTTTTTACTGATGCTTTAATGGTTATAGGGCTGCAAAAATGTGTATTTTATATCTGCCTACAGTTCAGCTTTAAATGAGAGGTGTGGGGTTTAGAAAAAAAAAATGATACTCCCCTAGGTGGATGCAGCATTGTCCGCTGATGCTTCTGAACTGGACGATCAAAGACCGCTGATCCCTCAGTTATCATGCATGGAAGTGATTGTAAAGTCTTGTTTTTTTTTTTTTCTTTAAAACAAACATGTCATACTTACCTCCTCTGTGCAGTTGGCTTTGCACAGAGCAGCCCTGATCCCCCTCTTCTCGGGTCGCTCTTCAGTGCTCCTGGCCCCTCCCTCCTGAGGAGCACCCCCACAGTAAGCAGCTTTCTATGGGGGCACCCGAGCCGAGCGACAGCTCCGTGTATCCATTCTATCCATGTATCCGGAGCTGTGGTTCCATCATCCAATCATATGCAAGCAAAAATGCTGTGTTTTTTTTTTATCTCCTTGCACGTGATTGGCTATTCTTTGCAAAGTGAAGCTTTACCTCATTTACTAAGCTCTGGAGCAACTGCACTTTGCAAAGTGCACAGTCTATTTGCTTTTAGTAAATCAACCCCATTGTGTATCTTTCTATAAAGGAAACTGCTGCCCACAGCTATGATGATTGAGTTTGGAAACAACCACTTTGTCAGATTTTATCCGCTTGCCGTCCGCTCTATAGCCGAATGACGGCTACAGCGCAGGCCTACTTTTCCGGGAGGCCATCAATAGATGTCTTTCCGAGCATGTGCTGTCTGATCACCTAGTCTATGAGACTCGGCTGATCACAGAACGGAACAGAAGATCGGTAATCGGTAATCACATCATGTAAACAGAAGATCGGTAATCAGTATTTTTTTTCCTTCATGCTGTCAGCGTGAGGGGGAAAAAGCCAATAACCAGCTTCTGTCAGAGGGACCTCACACAGAGAGCCGCGGCTGCCCATCTGTGCCCACCAGTGCCACTTGCCAGTGCCCACAGTACCACCTATCAATGCCCACCAGTGCTGCCAATCAATGCCCATCAGTGCCTCATCAGTGCCACTGATCAGTGCTGCCCATTAGTGCCACCTTATCAGTGCCCATTAGTGCTGCCTTATCAGTGCCCATCAGTGCAGCCTATCAGTGCCCATTAGCGCCCATTGGTGCAGCCTCATCAGCGCACATCAATGAAGGAGAAAGATGACCTATTTTCAAAATTTTATAACAGACTATGAAACAGGTTTTTTTTTTTTGGCAAAATGTTTGGTCTTTTTTCTTTTTTTTTTTTTAGCAAAAAATAAAAAACCCAGTAGTGATTAAGTACCTTCAAAAGAAAGCTCTACTTGTGTGAAAAAAATGATAAAAATGTAATTTGGGTACAGTGTTACATGACCACGCAATTGTCATTCAAAGAGTGACAGCGCTGAAAGCTGAAAATTGGCCTGGGCAGGAGGGGGATTTAAGTGCCCAGTAAGCAAGTGGTTATATGAAGGCCAAAAGAGTTCAGCAGAGTCCTCAAGAGGTGAAATGAGCAGTGGCATAGATAATGCTGGCCCTTTAAATGTGGCAGTAAAGTCTGTTTTTTTATTTTTACCTACAGGTCAGCTTATAATAAAGCTTCCCTGTAGGTAAAATAAACACTTCCTAAACGTGCACCGTTTAGGAAATATTCTAGCGAGCAGCAGCCAGTGATGTCACTGTGTGCTGCGGCCAAGACTCCCGCGCAGACTCATCAGGGCTCGGCCATTAAGGCGCCTGCAGCCTGCGATTCTGGAAGGACATCCTGGAGAAGAGAGAAGCCTCTGCAGCAGTGACAGAATGCCGCTGGAGGCTTCTTTTTAAGGTCAGTCCATAATGTGCTAGTATGCAATGCATACGACTAGAACATTATGCCTTTGCCTTGCATCGGGAAACTTTAGGTAGAGTTTACTATCACTTTAACCACTTAAGGACCATAAGGATTTCCCACGTTAGAACCAGAGCATTTTTTGCGATTCAGCACTGTGACGCTTTAACTAATAATTGTGCGGCCGTGCGACACTGTACCCAAAGGTGGTATTTGATCACCTCTGCCTCATTTCTGATCACCACTATAAACAAAAAAAAGCGATAATTTTGCAAAAAAAAAAAAAAAAATTCTTACTTTTTGCTAAAATACATATCCAAAAAAAATATAAAAAAAACAAATGTATTCATTGGTTTTGGCCGATTTATATTCTTCCTCATATTTTTGGTAAAATAAAAATCGTAATCGGCATTTATTGATTGGTTTGCGCAAAAGTTGCCGTGTTTACAAACCATGAGAATTCATTTCTGGCTTTTTTAATTTTTAATTTTTTTTTAACAGTAATGGCAGCGATCTGCAATTTTGTTATCAGGACTGCGATATTTCAGCGGACATGAAATGATTTATGCTGCATTATGTCCTATGACCACTAGGTGGCAAGATTGACCAAGATTAAATGTTGCAAAACCACAGAATGCAGTGAAGCAAGTGATACTGATAGAATAGATTTGAGTTTTTATGTCAGGTACTTATATAGCGCAGTGAATTTATGCAGTGCTTTACATATACATTGTACATTCACATCAGTCCCTACCCTCAAGGAGCTTACAATCTAATATCCTTAACTCCCATTTATACATATACTAGGGCCAATTTAGACAGGATCCAATTAACCTACCAGCATGTTTTGGAGTGTGGGAGGAAACCGGAGTACCGGGAGGAAACCCACGCAGGCACAGGGAGAACATGCAAACTCCAGGCAGGTAGTGTCTTGGTTGGAGATTTGAACCAGTGACCCTTTTGTTAGCAGGTGAAAGTGCTACCCACTACACCACTGTGCTGCCAGATGGATGGATGGATGGACAGACGGACGGACAACTGTATAGTGTGACTGGGTTTATTAAATTATACAGTGTAGATAGAAAAGCTAAAGATCAAAGTGAAGTAACACATACAAACATGTAAAAACTGTAAAATACTGAATATTTAAACAGGTTAACATTGGATCCCAACAATGCAATATTCAAACAATGCCTTCGGCTACAGGGGATATACTTGGTATTAAACATGTGCACAGCCGAAAAATTTGTTTTTTTTTAGTTTTCGTTTCATTCAGTTTTTTTTCCCCATTTTTCGGATCATTCGTTATGATTTTCGTTATTGCATTTTCGTTATGAAATTCGTTATTTTGAATAAATTCGTACATTCGGAAACATTTGAATTTGGTTTGTTCCATTCGTATAAATGCAGTATTCGCTATTATCGGTAACTTGAGAATGCAGAAAAAATTTGAATTTGGTACTTTCCATTCGTATAAATGCGGTATTCATTATTATCGGGAATTCTGAAAAATTCGAATTTGGTATGTTCCATTCGTATAGATGCGGTATTCGTTATTTTGAAAATTCATAAATTCGGATAAATTCGTATTCGTTACATTCACTAACAGGCAGACAAATTTGAAAGGGAATTCCAATACCTACTAATTTAATAGTTAATAACTATTATTATAGTTTTTATTATTATTATGTATTATTATAGTAATGGTTAATTATTCATTAGGTTCACTAACAGCCAAATTTGAAAGGAAATTCCGTGTTCCATTACTATAGATGCGGTATTCCTTATTTTGAAAATGTGTAAATTCGGATAAATTCGTATTCATTACGTTCACTAACAGGCAGACAAATATGAAAGGAAATTCCAATATCGAACTAATTTAATAGTTTATAACTACTATTATATTTTTATTATTATTTATTTATTATTATTATTATTAATTAATAATAATAAAAAAAAACTACTGTATAGTAATGGTTAATAATTCAATATGTTCACTGACAGCCAAATTTGAAAGGAAATTTCAATACCTACCTATAATTTAATAGTTTATAACTATTATTATAGTTTTTATTATTATTATTAATAATACATAATAATAATAATAATAAAACTATAATAATGGTTAATAATTCATTACGTTCACTAACAGCCAAATTTGAAAGGAAATTCCAATACCTAACTATAATTTAATAGTTTATAACTATTATTATAGTTTTTATTATTATTATTATTAATAATAATAAATAATAATAATAACAAAAACTATAATAATGGTTAATCACTTCCATCGAACTATAATAAAATGACGTTGGCAGGAACATTGCATCGATCCGGGCGGACGTCATATGACATTCGCCGCTTCTCGTACTTGAGTACCTGTCACCAACTGTCACCAACCCATCAAAGTACCCGAGTACCTATCACCAGCCCATCAGAGTACCCGAGAACCTGTCACCAGCCCATCAGAGTACCCGAGTACCTGTCACCTGCCCATCAGAGTACCCGAGTACCTGTCACCTGCCCATCAGAGAACCTGAGTACCCGTCACCAGCCCATCAGAGTACTTGAGTACCTGTCACCAACCCATCAAAGTACCCGAGTACCTATCACCAGCCCATCAGAGTACCCGAGAACCTGTCACCAGCCCATCAGAGTACCCGAGTACCTGTCACCTGCCCATCAGAGTACCCGAGTACCTGTCACCTGCCCATCAGAGAACCTGAGTACCTGTCACCAGCCCATCAGTGTACCTGAGTACCTATCACCAGCCCATCAGAGTACCCAAGAACCTGTCACCAGCCCATCAGAATACCCGAGTACCTGTCACCTGCCCATCAGAGTACCCGAGTACCTGTCACCTGCCCATCAAAGTACCCGAGTACCTGTCACCTGCCCATCAGAGTACCAGAGTACCTGTCACCAGCCCATCAGCTTACCAGAGTACCTGTCACCAACCCATCTGAGTACCCAAGTACCTGTAACCAGCCCATCAGAGTACCCGAGTACCTGTCACCTGCACATAAGAGAACCAGAGTACCTGTCACCAGACCACCAGCGTACCTGAGTACCTGTCACCTGCCCATCTGAGTACCCAAGTACCTGTCACCAGCCCATCAGTGTACCAGAGTACCTGTCACCTGCCCACCTGAGTACCCCAGTACCTGTCACCTGCCCACCTGAGTATCCGAGTACCTGTCACCAGCCCATCAGAGTACCCGAGTACCTGTCACCTGCCCTTCAGATTACCCGAGTACCTGTCACCAACCCATCTGAGTAACCAAGTACCTATCTGCAGCCCATCAGAGTACCCAAGTACCTTTTACCAGTCCATCGGATTACCTGAGTACCTGTCTCCAGCCCATCAGAATACCTGAGTACCTATCTGCAGCCCATCAGAATACCTGAGTACCTATCTGCAGCCCATCAGACTACCCGAGTACCTATCTGCAGCTAATGCCTCATAGAATATACCTCGGGTGTTTGCTTTCCAAAATGGGGTCATTTTGTGGGCAATTCCACTGTCCTGGTGCTCCGGGGCCTTCAAAAGTGTGAGAGGTATGAATTAAATTTTATGTGTAATTTATGCTCCTAGAACACCTGAAGGTGCTCCCTGCATGTTCAGCCTCTGTATGTGGCCAGGGTGTGAAAAAGGATCACACATGTGGTATCGCCATACTCGGGATGAGTAGCAGAATACATTTTGAGGGTTAATTTTTGCTATGTGCATGCTATGTGTAAGAAATATCTTATAAATTGACCACTTTGTGTAAAAATAAAAGCGTTTTCATTTTCTTTCCACGTTTTTCGAAGACTTGTGGAAAAAAATGAACCATTCAAAAGACTCATAATGCCTCATAGATTATACGTTGCGGTGTTTGCTTTCCAAAATGTCATTTTGTGGGTAATTCCATTGTCCTGGTGCTCCAGGGCTTTCAAAAGTGTAATAGGTGGTTAGCAAATTAGATGTGAAAATTCTGCTCCTAGAATGCATGACGGTGCTCCCTGCATGTTAGACTTCTCTATGTGGCCTGGCTGTGAAAAAGTCTCACACATGTGGTATCGCCATACTCGGGGACAGTAGCAGAATGTATTTTGGGATGTAATTGGAAGTATGCATATGCTGTGTGTGAGAAATAACTTGTTGTTATGACAATTTTGTGCAAAAAAAAAAAATTTATAATTTCTTAATTTTCCCAAGAATTGTGGGAAAAAAGTACAACTTCAAAAAACTCGCCATGCCTCTTACTAAATACCTTGGAATGTCTACTTTTCAAAAAGGGGGTAATTTGGGGGGTATTTGTACTTTCCCGACATTTCAGGGCCTCAAGAAATGAGATAGGCCATCAGTGCACCAGGTGTGATCAATTTTCAATGATTGACACCATAGATTGTAGACTCTATAACTTTCACATAGACCAAATAATATACACTTATTTGGGTTATTTTTACCAAAGATAGGTAGCAGTATAAGTTTTGGCCCAAATTTATGAACAAAAATTACTTATTTGCAAAAGTTTAGCACAGAAACTAAAAAAAAAAGTGTTTTTTTTTTTTTTCAAAATGTTCGCACTTTTTTCACTAATGTCACAAAAAATAAAAAACTCAGAGGTTCTTAAATACCCCCAAAAGAAAGCTCTATTTGTGTGAAAAAATGATAAAAATTTTGTTTGGGTGCAGTGTAGCATGAGAGAGTAATTGTCATTCAAAGTGTGAGAGCGCTGAAAGGTGAAAATTGGTCTGGGCAGGAAGGGAGTAAACGTCCTGTATTGAAGTGGTTAATAAATCATTCATCACTAGCAGACACATTTGAAAGGAAATTTCAATACCTACCTATAATTTAATAGTTTATAATTATTATTATAGAGTTTATTATTATTATTATTAATAATAATAATAATAAAAAAAAACTATAATAATGGCTATGGTTAATAAAAATAATAAACATAATAATTTAATCATTATAGAAATTATCTAAATGTTTTTTTGTTTTTTAGGATTTTCGAATTTTCAGGTTTTCATTCTTATTTTTGGATTTTCATTCTTTTGAATTTTCAGATTTTTGTTGTTTGGAATTTTCAAATTTTCATTCTTATTTTCGGACAGGAGAAAGGCAACAGCCCAGCGATGGAGATATACTGAACAAGGTCAGTCCATAACCCTTCATTTGTCCTTTATGAGTCATTCTGTGGTGAATTTTCTAGTATTATTCCGTTTATTGTGTTGAAAGTTCTATTTCCGGTTCAACTGTAACTTTCAGACAAATGACCTCACATCATGGCAAGCGGCTGAACCAACAAAACCTGAAAGAAGACCGGGCGATAATGGGAGGTCCTGGGATCTGTAGGATTGGTGACAGGGCAGCACTAGAGGGCACATTATGACCAGTTTATATAATAGCACACGATGACATAAACCACCAGTGGGCACATGTGATATTAAAAAAAAGTTTGATATTCTGCAAAACTAACAACATTATACTAAAGTCTAATTGGTTGTTAGGGTCACGTGAAAAAGTAGGTATATCCCATGGAAACTGACTTAACCACCTCAATACAGAGCACTTTGGCCCCCTTCCTGCCCAGGCCAATTTTCAGCTTTCAGCACTCTCACACTTTCTTTTGAGACAGATAGAGCTTTCTTTTGGGTGGTATTTAATCATCACTGTGTTTTTATTTTTTGCTAAATACTAAACAATAAAAGACAAAACACATTTTTTTAAAGTTTTTGTTATTTTCTGTTATAAAATGTTGTCTTCTTCACTGATATGCACTGATGAGGCTGCACTGACGTGCACTGATGAGGCTGCACTGATGGGCACTGATGAGGCTGCACTGATGGGGACTAATGAGGCGGAACTAATGGGCACTGATGAGGCTGCACTGGTGGGCACTGATGAGGCTGCATTGACGTGCACTGATGAGGCAGCTCTGACGTGCACTGATGAGGCTGCACTGATATGCACTGATGAGGCTGCACTGACGTGTGCTGATGAGGCTGCACTGATGTGCACTGATGAGGCTGCACTGATGAGGATGTACTGATGTGCACTGATGAAGCTGCACTGATGAGACAGCACTGACGTGCACTGATGAGGCTGCACTGATATGTATTGATGAGGCTGCACTGACGTGCACTGATGAGGCTGCACTGACATGCACTGCTGAGGCTACATTGATGAGACTGCACTGATGTGCACTGATTATTCTGCACTGGTGGGCACTGATGAGGCTGCACTGATGTGCACTGATTAGGCTGCACTGACGTGCACTGATGAGGCTGCACTGATGAGGCTACACTGACGTGCACTGATGAGGCTGCACTGACGTGCACTGATGAGGCTGCACTGACGTGCACTGATGAGGATGCACTGATGAGGCTGCACTGATGAGCACTGATGAGGCTACACTGACGTGCACTGATGAGGCTGCACTGACGTGCACTGATAAGGCTACACTGGTGGGCACTAATGAGGCTGCACTGACATGCACTGGTGAGGCTGCACTGATGGGCACTAATGCGGCTGCACTGACGTGCACTGATGAGGCTGCACTGGTGGGCACTAATGATGCTGCACTGATGGGGACTGATGAGGCAGAACTGATGGGCGCTGATAAGGCTGCACTGGTGGGCACTGATAAGGCTGCACTGACATGCACTGATGGGGACTCATGAGGCAGCACTGATGGGCACTGATTAGGAGGCACAAATGAGGTGGCACTGATAAGCTGCACTGATGGGGCTGTACTAATAATTAGGGCACTGATGATCAGTATAAATGCTGTACTCACTTTGCCCTGATAGATCGGCTCTCCTTTCCTCACACACTGTCTCTATGTGAGGAAAGGAGAACGGATAACCGGCAAGTCCGTTTACAGGAGACCAGCTGTGATTGGACACAGCTGATTACATGGTAAAGGGCCGTGTAATTTGCCCTTTACCACAATCTGTGATTCGCTGTGTCCAAGAGACACGTCCTGTTAAACACCTAAGGGGCACACAGGAAGCTCGTTATCAGGGGGACATCAAGGGACACCCTCCCAGAACTGGAGAGCCACACTGTACCTGTATATCGGTTATAATGCAGTAGTAACGTGGTTAACATATTTGAATAGGCAAACATCTTCTTTCAAACCATGCCTACAAATAATGATACACTTCATAAAATCAAGTATAGCTGAGTTGCAAGGACATAACTCTCCTGCATAAACACAGGAGTCACATCATCAGGGCACAGATCGGGTGCTGTAAATGTACCCTGAGCTGTGCATACATGGCTCAGTATACATGACAGCTGACAGCTGAGAGAACGCATTTATTACTGAAAAGACTGATAGGGGCTCTTCAGTCATAAAAACCCTACGTGGCAGCCATTTAAAAAAAAAAATAACTTTAATGCCTCTTTAAAATTCTGTATCTTGCTCTTTGCATTATTGAGTATGCCACTAAATGTGTTTTGTTAAATTAGATTTAAATGATATCTATATGTAAAACATTTTTTTCTTAGTTTTTTTTCTTAAACATTATGAATATTATGTTTGACTTTTACACAAATGCTGAGACATCTGCAAAGCAATTTATTTTATAAATAGACCCCTAGTGGTTTGTTAGCCCCAGAAGCCACAGGTCAAGAACCATGTCCCAGCCTCTGGTGTGTGCCAGTTACTGAAGACTCACTCTCTGTGTAACTTATGGACAGAAGATACACTGGAATGTGACCTTCAGGCCCTGGGCTCTGTATTATGGTGCTTTCCATACCTGTGAGTACTGTGTCTTTTAGCCGTAAGCTCTGCATTTTGGGGCTTTCCAGACCTACAGTATATTACTGTGTCAGTGGAAGTGTGTTTTTTTTGTTTTTTACAGCAGCCAAAAAGATGTATCTAAATTAGTGTCTGATGATGATGATTGTTGCGTGGGTAGAGCATATTGGCTATCTGCTTGGAAAGTTAAAGATAAATTCAAAAAGAACGTCTTCTGCCCTTGACATATAAAGGCATGTGTCTTTTTGGTCAATTTGTTGATACTGGTATGCCCATGCTCGTTCCTACACAGGAGGTCTTTTGATGAAACAGAACTCTCCCAGTCCTTATCATCAATTTCCCCATTCATCAAAGTCTGTCTCCCTCTCTAGGTGCAGAGCTCATTGCTGCTTACCCTATTAATCGTATTAAAATCGTGATCTCGATCTACACCCCCCCCCCCCCCCCGCGATCTCCATTGGGCATTACCGCGATTTTTCAGTGCAGTTAATGGGGTCTGACTTGCGGGGCGACTCAGCGTGACTTGACAGTAATAAAAGTCAATGCAAGTGCCTGAAGTCTTTTCAAGTCGGAGCGACTTGAGTCTCAGGGGAGACAGCCAAGTCTGGGCAGAGAGCCAAGTTCTGAGTCACCATTGATACAAAGTAATTTATTTCAAAGGCATGAACTCTGAGTGAACTCCCCTTGTATAGATTTTTGGTTTAACCATTTAAAGACTAAATCTTTCCTGACACTTGCTGTTTACAAATAAAAATCCATTATTTTGTGCTAGAAAATGACTTGGAACCCCCAAGCATTATATATTTTTTTTTAGCAGAGACCGCTAGAGAATAAGATGGCGGTTGTTGCAATATTTTATGTCACACGCTGTTTGCGCAGCGGACTTTTAAACGCAATTTTTTTGTGGGAAAAACTACCCTTTCAAAAAACTAAACAGTGCTGTTAGCCAATTTTTTTTGTATATTTAATATATTACGCAGCGAGAATCGTGATCTTTATTCTAAGCAAAAAAATTGTGATTCTCATTTTGCCAGGATCGTGCAGCTCTAATGTTTATTGGCATTTTTGAAAATTGATATTTTCAAGCTTGTCTTTTCTGCTTTGGTAGTACTCCGAGTTTTTTCTAGTTCAGATTGGTTTCAGCTCCCCATTGGAAATAGGGAAATGCCTCTTACTTTTGCCTCTACAGTTTATTGTTGTCATAATGCCATTTTTATTCTGAAATGTTTGCAATACTGAAAATCCGGTCTTCTCCTGTAATCCTTGGGGGGAAATGGATCTTCCCGAATTTTCTCCATTTTATTGTATACCAAACTTTTTTATTTTTGGATTTGCTTGGCATTTTTTTAATGGAATATTATCCTTATGTTTTGGATTTCTTCTCCCTGGAACATGGATTTGATGGGCTACTATTAATACGTCATTTTAAATTGGATGCCTTTACATCACAAGCAAATTAGGAAATATGGATTTTTTTTTGATACCCACTCTAAAATCATTTTCTCTAAATCTATTGACAGACACAACCAGTGCTGGGACAAGGTCATCCAGCGTCCAGGGCAAGGATGCCAAACTGCCCAGGCTTGTAACTGCATGAAGTCACCCCTATCCCTGGACACAACTCTCTTCATCTTGACAACTAAATCAGGACCCAAAATATGTGTGTGATTCTGCGTTGGGTGTGAGCCTTTCAATCTCAGTCTTAGTCCTCCAAAGACTTCTTTGGCTCAAGGTTGGTTTATGGACCAGAACTCTAAGATGGGGCTATAAGTAATTCCAGTAATAGTCACATTCAGTGATTGGAATAACTTATAATTAGGAATGTCCTGCTGTCAAATTAAGGTGGGGGTTCCATAATAAATGGACCAAAATAATGTAAAAACTATGATTCTATATGAGGTCTTATAGTAACATACCCTTCCCTCCGGCCTATATCTCAGTGATATATCCAATTTAAAGTATTGGTACTGAATTTAAGAAGGTTGCACACATAGTGATTCAATTGGGGTTATTTACTAAAGCAAACTGCTCACTTTTCAAGGAAAGTTTCAATTAGCGAATAAGGTGAAGCTCTGCTGGATTCCACCATCCAGTCATGTGCAAACACAATTTTGGTTGTTTTTTCTTGCATAGGATTGGGTTAGATTCTTTGCAAAATGAACGTTTGCAACATTTACTAAGTCTGAGGAAAATTACCTTACAAAATGCAACTTCCCTTGCAAAGTGAACAGCCAATTGCCCTTAGTAAACCCGAATTAATCTAATAAATAGGATTGAATGGTAAAGAAAGCCAAAAGACCTTTGTTTTTTGTTTTGGTCTCCCGGGGAAAGTGTCATTTTCAAACTATTTCAAATCAATAAGGCTGTGATCATAAACCAGAGAGATCATTACATTTTTTTAAAAAAAAAGAAATGAGATCTGCCAAATAAGTGTATTCTTTTGTAGGATTTTATTAGGGATTGTCAGAATAATAACATACAAAACAATCTGGATGTTGATATAGAAATGTGAATTTTACTTCATACAAATATCATAAGGCTCCAATGACAGGTAGAATCTCTTCTCATTTACAACAGAAAATTATACATTGATTTGAAATGAAGTTCCCAGAGCTGTATTTTTAAATAAGACATATCACAAAAATTACAGACATAAATACAAATTCACTGTTTCAACATTTGTCTTTAAGCCCACTAAACAGAAATCTCAACTATACATACAGAATAGACTGAACAAGGCTGATCACAAGAAACCCATGTACTTAGTGTGATCCCAGTTCCCTTTCCCTGTGCTGTCATCAAACAGGTCCAAATAGATACAAGGCTGTCTAAGTCTCTCCCAGCTGTCAAATGCCAGTTTTCAAAAGAGCAACAAAATACTTTCCTCGTTAGTCATGTTTTTTTTTTCTTTTAAATATTTTGATCCCTACAGGCAGTGTCAAATGCTATTTTAAAGCCTGAATAGTGTAGGTTTTAAATAAATCAAAGAATCTAAACTAATTCTTGAGGTCGGCTAAACTGCATCAATGGCTGCTGCTTAAAAGTCCTGCTTAGTACACCTGTCTGCTAAATGATATTACTGTTATTCATCTGAAAATCCCACCCACATGTCATTCCCTTGTCCAATCAGCAATACAAATGTTACTTTCATTGGACCGGGGGATGGTGGGTGAGTGGGGTTTAGCTCCTTAGTCAGTAAAGTCAAGCCATCAGCAGCTCTAGTAAGTAAAGTCAAGTTCCCTTTGCCACTTCATGAGAATTAGGCCCCGTTCACATGGGGGTCCATTCAGGTCCGCCTGTCCGTTTTTTAGGGGGACCTGAACAGACGCTCCATGCAGCCTTATGGAGCGGCAGATGTCAACGGTGACATATCCACTGACATCCGCCACTCTCCAATCCCATCCTGTCCGTGAAATCCAGACAGATGGAAACCTTATCTTCCATCCATCTGTAGAATCAAATCGGAGTGGATCGGATCAAAACAAACAGGCGGATCCGTTTTCATCCGATCTCCATAGAGGAGAGATGAGCTCTGACAGATCTGTCTCTGCACAGTGAGCGGAGACGAATCTGTCATCCGCCTGCTCAGCGGGGATCAACGGATTGAGCGGACAAGCCCGTGTGAAAGGGGCCTAATAGAATAACAGAACAAAAATAATTAGGTTTTTAAACAGTCAGACTTTAAAGGTCCTCAACACAAAAATTCATAAAATCTCATTTTATTCGGTCTTCATAAAACAATGCGTTTTGAGAATAGAAACAATAAAAGATTTTGTGATACGTAGTTTGTAAGGAAAGATTGTACATAATCCACCTCTCCTATTACCATGCACTAATATATATATATATATATATATATATATCGTGATGGTGTAGAGCGTAGTATTAGGAACTGTGGATTATGTATAATATTTCATTACACATCATGTATCACAAAATCTATTAAGTGGGTAGCATTCTCTATGGGGTCAAAATCGTGCTGGAATCGCACCAATGTAGTACAGGAACCTTTTCCAAAATTGTGCAGTGCAATACGAGCAATGCGAGTTGCATTGAGGTGAATGGGCACCATTGGAAACAATGTGATTTCCATTGCCATGCGATTCTGTGCAACTCAAGTTGCATCTGAAATCGCACATGGTGTTAATGGAGCCGGAGGGGTTGATTCACTAAAACTGGAGAGTGCAAAATCTGGTGCAGCTGTGCATGGTAGCCAATCAGCTTCCATTTTTTTTTTATCAAAGGTTAATTAAACAAGCTGAAGTTAGAGGCTGATTGACTACCATGCAGAGCTGCACCAGATTTTGCACTCCCCAGTAATAGTAAATCAACCCCTTAGTGTGTTTAACTTCAAAATGATTGTTTTATGAAGACAAAATAAAAATTGATTTATCAATTTTTATCTTCTGCATTTTTAAAGTCTGGCTCTCTGGGATTGATTTACTAAAACTGGAGAGTGCAAAATCTGGTGCAGCTCTGCGTGGTAGCCAATCATCTTCTAACTCCAGCTTGTTCAGTTAAGCTTTGACAATAAGAGCTGGTTCACACAGGGGCGACTTGCACTCCGACTTGAGTGGCCTGACTTCTGAAATCCCATTGAAGTGAATGGGAGTCGTCTTAATGTACACTACTGAAGTCGCTCCGACTTCAGAAAAGGTTCCTGCACGACTTCAAGGCAACTTCTATGCGACTTGTGCCCATAGGATTCAATAGAAGTCGCCACCAAGTCGGATCCCCCATCTACATGGAAGCGACTTTACAATTAAAAGAAAATAATTTATCCAGGGCAACCGCCTCCCTCCCTTCTCTGATTGGACACAGGCAAAGTCACCTGGCATTAAGTCGTTTTGTAAGTCACCAGAAGTCGCGCTGAAAATCGCCTAGCAAAGTCCGCCGAAGTCGGATCGCCTCTGTGTGAACCTTAAACCTGGAAGCTGATTGATTTCTATACAGAGCTGCATCAGATTTGGCAAACTCCAGGTTTAGAAAATCAACCCCTCTGTTTCAAATCAGTCCAGTTTGTAGTGATATTTAATGGGTATAAACAATATCTCACTTGAATGTAAAATCAATGTGTAAAGTGTACAGCAAATGCAAAAAAGCACTGCACCTAGCAATCAGAACATTACATCTCTTAAACAATTCCAGCAAAAAAAATGTTTTAACCCAAAATGGTTAAGATCAAATACATTCACTTTCAGGCTACATATTTGTGATTTTATGCTGGGAATGCTTAGCAGGTGTATGGTGCTGATTGCTACATGCACATTTCCCATATAATATGGACTGGCATTCCATGACTTACTATATTGCATTGGTAGTCATGCTTACAGAACGGCTTACTAAACCTAAAAAGCTGCAGGTGCCTAGAACTGTCACAGAAGATGTCTCCAAAAGCACAATCATGAACATTCACAAAATGTGAATGTTTATACCACACTCTATATATAGCTATAATGATTGTACGGCTGCTTATTACACACGGTCCAACTAATTCATTAAAGAATATAGGTAGCTTTGGTCCCATTTGTGTGACAGGAGTGCACAGGAAGATTCCTCTACTAATTTGATCCTAACCCAAGAATGTTTGAAGGGTTTATTGCTACAAAACCAACATTAATACCAGTTCTTTGACTTAACTTTAACATAGCATTTGTTCATTTTGCTTGTAAAAATATTTCACATCTATAGGAACTGATGCCAAACTGTAAAATGCATCTCTAACAATTGCCAAATGTTTCTGTAGCTAAATACTTTTTTCTATCTGGTAACTGAAAGACATTAGATTGAGCTTATTAACCAGACACACAGGGAGATTTACAAAAGCTGGTGCACACAGAATCTGGTGCAGCTGTGCATAGCAACCAATCCACTTCCGGCTTGTATTGTCAAAGCTTACTTGAACAAGCTGAAGTTAGAAGCTGATAGGTTACTATGCACAGCTGCACTAGATTCAGTGTGAGATTCCACGTACTCCCTGTGGGAGACATTCACTAAAATGGGTGCACACCGAATCTGGTAGCATAGTCATTTCTTTCAGTGCTTTGTCTTGATAGCTGGGAGAAACTTGATAAAGTGCCCACATATCTATAAAGTCCCACTTACCAAACTATTCTAAACTTTACCTATTTACTTTTGTGTCACATACATTGAGATCGTCCACCTTCTTTAATGATGATTTTACACTTGCTTTAACCTGCTGTGATTTTTATTCTTCATGTGTCCTATTTAATAACACGTTAACAGATATAAAGTACATTGCATATACACAGCAAGGATGCTTTAAAGGAAATGATGCATTTAAATATCCTGCTCAGCAATATAGGTTGTTAGAACCCTATTGATTGAGGTCTTTAAATATTTAGATATAAGCATAATAGATATCGTAAAAAGTACATTCTTTTTTTTAAGGGGGTGATTTATTAACGTGGGTACATTTTATGCTAAGCCCTCAGCCTGTATATATTTGAAAGATTCTATCAGTTAAGGTAACATGTAAAGAGGAGCTACATGCTAAATTGTCATAGGGATTAGTAAAGCTGGAGGTGGTAAGTATAGTTTGCTAATTGCACTCATGTTAATGCCCAAATTTTTGTGCTGTTTCTTCAAAGTCCAAATCCTTGAAATTTCCAAGACCCGTTGCCTGTCTTTTGATATTCTACTCCTATGACTGCTGGCCCCTAGAGGCCTGTGCAGAAACCTAGAACTCATAAGAGGTCGGAAGCGCACACTACTGAGATCACTCATAATTATTATTATTATACAGGATTTATATAGCGCCGACAGTTTGGGCAGCGCTTTACAACATTAGGGCAGACAGTACAATTAGAATACAATTCAATTCAATACAGGAGGAATAAGAGGGCCCTGCTCGTTAGAGCTTACAATCTAGGAGGGAGGGTCAAGTCATATGAAAGGGTAATAACTGTGGGGGATGAGCTGATGGAGAAAATAAAAAATGTAGTTGTTAGGTGGAGGCAGGATAGTCTTCTCTGAAGAGAAACGTTTTCAGGGATCAACAGCCTTTGGGGCAGGGAATTCCAGAGTATGGGAGAGGCTCCTGGAGGCGAATATGGGAGGAGGTGATGAGGGGACGATTAGGTTGCTATTTTGAGTCTAGGCTAGTGATGTAGCTGGGGGGCAGAGTTGTGGATGGCTTTGTAACTTATTGTTAGTATTTTGAATTTAATTTGTTGGGTGAATGGCAGCCAGTGGAGGGATTGGCAGAGAGGGGTAGCAGACTCTAAGCAGTTTGTAAGATGGATGAGTCTGGCAGCGGCATTTATGATGGACTGAAGTGGGGACAGTCTGTGTAAAGGTAAGCCAATGAGGAGAGAGTTGCAGTAGCCGAGGCGAGAGATAACGGGGGAGTAAATCAGGAGCTTTGTGGTTTCATTGGTTAGCAAAGGACAAAGTTTAGAGATGTTGCAGAGGTTGAGGCAGCAAGCTTTGAAAAATGATTGGATGTGGGGCCAAGAGGAGAGTTCAGAGTCCAGGATAAAACCTAACACCCTGACATGAGGGGATGGGTGGATGGTTGTGCCATTGCTCTTGAAAGAGAAGTCTGGGGAAGAGACACGTGGAGGAGGAAATATTATGAGCTCGGTTTTGGACAAGTTGAGTTTGAGGAAGTGGTGTGACATCCAGACAGATATGTCTGTTAGTAAGTTAGTGATATGTGAAGAGACTAATGGAGTGAGCTGAGGGGTGGAAGTAGATTTGGTTGTTGTCAGAGTAGAAATGATATTGACACCCATGGGAGGCTATCAGCTGACCCAGGGAAGAGGTGTAGATTGAAAATAAGAAAGGTCCAAGAACAGAACCTTAGGGGACCACGACAGAGAAGGGTAGTGGAGAGGAGGAAGTAGAATTGTAAGTGACACTGAAGGTGCGTTGGGATAGGTAGGACGAGAGCCACCGAAGAGCACAGTCATGGAGACCTAGGGAGTAAAGTTTTTTAAGGAGGAGGGGGTGGTCAACTGTATCAAAGGCAGTCAAAAGGTCCAGAAGTAGGAGTACAGAATAATGTCCATTGGTTTTTGCGGTTAGTAGGTAATTTATTTAGTAGGTCATAATAAGCAGATTAGACAATTATGGACATAAGTGAGTGCCATTTATACTACATTTACCACCCCAACCAATTCCACCTAATAGGTTATGGTGGAATTTCTATTTAGAGGTCTGGCTTGCATACATTTGTTAATCCCCTCTAATGTGCAAAACAAATCCAAATAAAACTAAACAACTGATTTAGTTAAAAATTGTTCCATTTTTAATTTTATTTCCTTTTTTCAAAATGTATCTTATAAAGTACTGTATATTAGCATCTGTGAATATGTCCTTGTCAGTTGATTGCATAATAATAAAATTAGACTGGCAGGTTATTTAAATACCAGGTTTTTATGTCACTGAATGTGTTACAAAAAAAACAACCACCCCAGAAAATAGCTATTCTATAGCTCTGATTTATACTAATGAAATCAAATACACGCTTAAATAATATGAGATTTTACAAAACGATGACATAGATCTCTCATGATGAAATGAAAATGCTTAGCTACATCAGCAAAGGGGATTCCAGATTATGCTGGCAGACTGAGCTCACCAGCAGCGGATACCCACAGCAACTGTTCCAGAATTTACAATATTAAACTACATATAAGTCACCAAAAATGCAGTTGTAAATGTATAGTCACAACAAAGTCTAAGGCTGATCTATAAGCTAAGCCCTTCAAAGGAAACTAATAGGGCCTTATTTATTAATGTATCTCCTCACCTTACCATTGTCTTTATTGCCACATGGCCAGAAACCATGTAAACTGGAAAACAACAGATGTAGAGTGAACATATGAATCTGATTGGTGGCTATGGGACAAAGCAGACAGTTCTTATTTGAGACATGTTGATAAATAAGGCCAGATATGCTGGAGAAAGAAGTCATTGAGTAGATGATTTGATAAAGGTGTGACTTTTCTTCAGCTTGTTGGATGTGTTCAACTACATACTGGAAATTGTAAGTTCTCTCAATCAAACCAATTGACTAACATTTACACTTTTATGAAATCACTCTACTATACTAGAATATCAAGTACTTGTGTAAAAAACTGCAACATGTGCAATTTTGTTTTTCTCTCATAATGATGCATATTTTTACATGTTTGAGGAACAAAAAATACCATATACATTAAAATGAACGTGCCCAAAGAAGAATGAATAAATAAGAGTTTATAATCAGTTACAAAAAGCACCTTCTATGCTGCTTAATGAGAGTTTTGATTCCTAGAAAATGTTGCATGTTAGATGGGTGGGGTTTACAAAATCAGTCATGATAACAACACTCTCTTATTCCTCCCCCTCTATTGCAAGTTTTCTTTTCTTGGCTATGAATTCGTACATAAAGTAAATTGTTCGTAAGTAAATTAAATCCGTATTTACTAACATTGTGTATTGGTAGAAATAACCATATTCAACCATGGTCATACTTTGGGTGGAGAGCTTCTTAACTTACCATGGCAATTAGTGTGATTTCAAAATTAAAAATTTCATGAATGTGCGTTGTTTGGTCATCATTAATTTCTTTCTGTTGGTCATAGTACCCCCCCCCCCCCAAAAAAAAAAAAAAAAAACTCCACCAATGGGTCACAACTATGGCAGGTCAGAACTGTGGATGCATGTCACTGGAGTGCTACAATGCTTGACTGTCACATTGCTTGACTATAAAGATTTACTAGTAAAAATACTGAAAAGAGCAATATCATGTAAACATTAAGCATGCCTACTATTAACCCACACGTTCTCCTAGAATAATCTCCTAGGATAATAATTTACATAATATACTTTTAAAGGCCAACGTTAATATTTGACGATTACTCCAGCTCTTTACATATCTCAGGGACCTGCTGAAAGCTAAAGTGATATACAGACACCACTTAAGATCTGTCCACTCAGTACATTAGCCCCCGATCCATTCCATAAGATGCAGGTCTGGTTTGCAGGTGTAGGTACTTGAATATGTGTAAGGAGGTTGACTGCACTCCAATAGATGGAAAGTCCAATAAAATTGATTGTAAATAATCCAAAACATTACAGCTCAAAACAGGCAGGGAACATAGACTGCAATATGCGCTTAGTCATAACTATGCTTTAACTCATAATAATGCCATAACTTATTACTAAGCGCATATTACGTGAAACGCGTTAACATCTACGTTCCCTGCCTGTTTTGAGCTGTGATGGCTTGGACTATAGATTATTTACAATAAACTTTATTGTCCTTTCCATCTATTGGAGTGGGGTCAACCTCCTCACTTGCTGAAAGGTCTTGCTATCCAGGTTCCCAGTTGTGCCCACCATCATGCAACTGTTCTGGAGCTGCTTTACTAAAGAAGCAGAGGGTGTATTCTTAACTTTTAATGCCCAATCATGTGCAGGGGAATAAAAAAAGACAATACAAATTTTTCTTGCAAATGATTGGGCCATTAAAGTTAAATTCGGTTTGTGAACATTCCCTACCCATTTCTTAAACCAACCCCTTTAAGGGGTGTTGTAAAAATAAATTCACAATGTGAATTTATTTTTCAATGACAATAAATAAGTCATATGAGAAACGGTAGGTAATTCAATCTACCTAAAGCTAAAATATTGGTTTTGTTTGGCGATTGCCTTTGATAATATAGGAAATTATGATGTTGACTTGTGGGTAACCATGAATAAAGTACGGGCCAATGGTAACCACTGCAGTTAAGGCAACACTCTACAACAGTCTATCAATGTTAATCAGGGCATTTTGATATGTCTTGCATATCATAAACCAAAATATAAAAGATAAAAAAATATGTTTTGTTTCCTTTCCTTAGCACACTGGCTAATAAATTGTTCAACTTTACCATGATTGTCCAGAGTTATTTCAAATACAATCCACAATTTGAAAATATTTTGTATAAAATCCTATAGAGTCCTAGCTCTGAGATAACTTCCTAAATAAACAAGACATGGCATTAATTGATGTCATGGTCATCATCATGCTTTTCTGTTGTACACAAATAGGGGTTGATTTACTAAACAGAGTGCAAAATCTAGTGCAGCTGTGCATGGTAACCAATTGGCTTTTAACTTTAGCTTGTTAATTAAGCTTTGACAAAATAAAAAATGGAAGCTGATTGGTTTCTTGGTGGATTGGCAGCCTGTGCAAAATGAACAGGCTGCCTTAAGCCTCGTACACACTACTAGTTATTCTTCGTTCGACCCAGTGGGTTGAATGAAAAAAAAAAAAAAAAAGGAGCTCAGGTTGGAGAAATCCGCATTCAATTCATAATAGTGTGAACCCAGCCTAAATCTGCCTCACTACTTTTTCTATCCAGACGGCTTAATATAATTAGAAATTGATTTTCTTACTTTGCAAAGAATATTCATGTATGGACTTTCACCATGACTTTTCTTTATATGTGCCCCTGCCATTATGATGGGTTACATTTAAGGAAGATGAATCTCATTTCAAGTAGCCTTGCTTAATAAGTGCATCTGTACTTCTCCATAAAGCCATTAAAAATGGCAATATGATAAGTTAACCTTAATGTATTTTCACTTTGCAAGAGAATTGTCCCTTAGCTTAGAGAAGGTGGTAAAAATTCACTTTGCAAAGAATACCCAATCATGTGCAGGGAAAATTTAAAAATATATATATTTCCTTACATTTGTTGGGATTTCCTCACAAGGAAGGTGAGAGGGGCTGTGGGATATTATTGGTACCGACATAAGCTTACATAGTCAATTTCTTTAAAAACATAACGTTTATTTGTATAGAAAAACCATGTTAAAAAGGAAATGTACGCTTAGAAACATGAACAGTATACAAAGATGATATATATTTTATCATACGGTCTTATAGCAATGTGTTTCTCAACATGTTTCACGGGACTGAACAAAAGATTAGGTGTTATATATTTATACATTGTGGGCCTTTTTACAGGACCCCTTATGCAACTATTTATTGGTTTGGTCTGTATATTAAAGTCTCTTTATCATTTCAGTGTCTGGTCAAAAGTAATTGTGGTAATCTCCTGAAGAAGCGGATCTCCCGCGAAACATGTTGAGAAACACATTGCTATAAGACCGTATGATAAAACATATATCATCTTTGTATACTGTTCATGTTTCTGAGCGTACATTTCATTTTTAACATGGTTTTTCTATACAAATAAACGTTATGTTTTTAAAGAAATTGACTATGTAAGCTTATGTCGGTACCAATAAAATCCCACAGCCCCTCTCACCTTCCTTGTGAGGAAATCCCAATATTGAATTAGGGATGTAGGTACCTATATCAATTCTTATAATTTGAGCTGAGTTTATATTATATTTCCTTGCAGGTGACTAGATGATGGAAGTCGGAAGAGCCTAATCCCATTAATTAAACAAAGGGAAAATTCCCTTGCAAAGTGAACAGCCTTAATAAATCAACGCCCTTGTCCCCACAGTCCCTAGGAGCTGCAGTGTTTACCCTATCTCCTGTTGCTTTTCTGATATCTATCTCCAGCTTTTTGTGCTCCAGTGTCACAAGAATAATACCTAAATTATATAGACAGTCTTGAATTGGGCTCCCAGGGCAATGGGCCCAATAAGGGTTGATCCATCTGTTACCGTGCTTCTGCACCACTGCTCATGCAACGATGTTCACTTGCACAAAGAGGACTTACCTGGACAGTAAAGCCAATCAGAGAGCAAGAAAACTTGCACAGTGCACTAACCCATAGCAAAAATGAGTTTTCTGTTTACATTTGCCTTACTGGCTACCTTTGATAGTTTTATGGTACTGTACTTTGCACATTTCTCTTGTCCTACAGAATAAGTCCACATGTCTTAGTTTGCTAACATCTCATGCTGTCTCTTTTAACTTCTGCCTTCTAAAAAAAAGACAAGATATTGGGAAAAGACTCCCATAATACAAAGCATACATTTTTCAGGCAAACCCAACAATTTGCAATGAAAAAGGTTCAGCCACTTTTTAATTGGTTGCCATGTAGAAAAACTGATCTCTTCTGCCACAAATTTTAACTTAATCCAACCTAGGTATATAATAAGCTCAGAGTAACTTTATAAATATATCAATAAATAAGTAATTAATCTACAAATCGTTTGTGTTTTGAATGCAATCATCCTAAGTATATTTATGTAAACCTTCTGAATGTAACGTGTAACTTATGTGTTTTGGAAAAATGAGGCATTGAAACAAATCCATCTTAGGAAAAAAATATACCAACAAACATTAAAAAATATTTTTCCTTAACATGCTTTTGTGCATTAATCTTTTCGTTCTGTACAATTACATAAGTTAAGAAGACATATTTCTTGACTACAAATTTACCAAAATATTGAAACACATAAAAAGTTAAGAAAATAAAACCAGCAAAAATGTTGCTTGTATAGGCATCGGTTATTTCTTCCACTGCCAGAGACACCTAGACCACACTTGTGTGATATGTTCCGCTTCTCTATGACATGGCAGGACTTGGGGGACATTAATCTGAGGTTTATATCCAAAATGAACCAACCAGAACTGCCAAAAATCAAGGACAAAACACACCATGTCAGCATCTAAGAATATATACATAATAACCCCACTATACAGTAAAAAAGCAAAAAAAAAAAATCAATAATTTTTACAATGTACTTTCTTCATTTTGGTAGCAGTTTAAATAACCCCTTGAAGAGGAAAAATACCTCTTTGATATGGCGGGGAGAATAAAGATTTGAATATAACCCTCAGATGTTAGTATTGCAATAATTTATGAGCTGTTGGCGACGTTAAGTGCCGAGCTGATCTTGCATGCCAGCCACTTCCTAAGTGGACAGTAGTACTCATGGTGGAATTGCTCAAATTCTGGTGTTTGACGGATTTCGTGAAGAAAGGAAATGTCAATGTCCGATTCCAGCAAGACGAGAAGAAGAGGAAGAAGCACCAAAAGCAACCCCAATGCCACCAAAACAAGTCGGGAGAAGCTCTTCAGGAAGGCATTGAGCTGCATGTTTCCCATTAGGAAATTGTAGCTTACACTTAGGGCTTTCCTGGCTTCCTTCAGCTCTTCCTCCTCTGCAATCAAAAATGCATGTTCATCTGCATCAAACTCCTCAAATGAATCAACATCGTCTCTGTCGCTCTCTGGTCTGAGGGAGCTATTAAAAAGCATCTCAATGCCCTCGTCTACTGGTGTAGGCAGCAAGCTAGCACTTGGGTTATACATCTGCTCTGAGATAGTTAAAGGCTCCTCCTGCAAACTTTCTTCCTCATCGGGCCTAATATCTGGTATCACTTCCCTATCTCTGGCAGGGGAAACGCCAGCCACAGGAGGGGGACTGACATCATTGTGATGTGAAAGCAGGACACCTAAAAAGAAAACAAAGAAAGGCATATTTATTACTATTCAAGAGGTTCAATCATGATAGCTTATTCAATAAGAGAAATAGAAAAATGCAGTAACCCATAGCAACCAACCAGTAATAATATTTGGAGATCTGGCATAAGTGTACCAAAATCTGATTGGCAGCAATGGCTTGCAGCATTTTATGCTCTATGCACAACCTTATTGAATAATGTTTTCATACAGAAATTAAAGGATACAATTGATTTAAAAGAATATTGTTAGCTTTGCAGGGCTTATTGTGAGAGGACATCTTGAGTAGAATCTTGGCAAATATGTTATTATGTTAGGGTTCTTGCTGTATCATTAAAAGACCTTTCATGCATTCATTCTCACCAGAATAACAAGTCTGCCTTTTGTGAGTTCTTGTTTACCTTGGGGTGTTCCCATTACTCTTATTGTATTCTTTTAAATAAAAAAACAAACTACAAAATGCTATACTGTAGTTGTGCAGGTCTCAAGAGAAGTCTTAACCACCAGTCCCTCAAGGGATGCATTGTTAGAACCTTCAATTTTTCCACACTTACCAAAAAACTGCAAAATCCAAAGTGAGTGCTCTGACACTTAAATACAATATATGCAAGCACAGATTTATAACACTAATCTTCAAATGCACTAAATACTTCACATGCACGTGTATACTGATATGCAGGAAATAATACAGTTGTAATATTCTTTACTGACAACATACTAATATTTTGGCTGCTACCATGCTACCAACACATGAGTTGAATTATTGCCACGGCCTAATGATGCCTTATCATATGTATATATTGAATGGCAATCCAGTCATTTAGCACTATGGGTAGCCACATAATATTTCTGCATCTTCCACAAGAAAGTCTAGCCAAATATTTTTTATATTTGGCCACTTTAAGCTGCAGAAAGATTCTGTTTGTCGGTTACGAGTTATACCCAAAAGTTTCTGTTTTGGTTACATGGAGAAGCATTGAATCAACAGTGCTTCTCTGGAGTACGAGTGGTGAGAAATATTAGCATTGAGTTTCAGGATTGTGTACCTTCTGCAACCATTGCTAAGGGAATCTTTAAGAACTCCAGAAAATGTTTTTATTTAAAATGTGTAGATAACAAATAGCTAGGCGTATTGACTCCAACAGGAGACCTTTGGGTCTCCTACACAGCAGCTAACATTTTGTTTGTCTGCTCCTCCTCTCCTGTTCATCAGTCATATAATGCTTTGTATACTGTGAACCCATTTACAGAATACAAATCACCTAAGCTGGCCATACATGGTTAGAAAATCATTTGAAAAAACCTTTGTGAACCCTCCCGCAGTAGCAGCGTTTAGGAAATCAATCATTTATGCTTCAAAAATCCAACATTACGGTTAGTTTTTTTTGCCATAAAAACTTTGCATTTTGAGAATATAAATGAGCCCACTAACATTTTGAAAGTCAACCGATCGAGCGTATTGTACGCTTTCTCAAACTATTTTCTAACTATGTATGGCCATCATTAGGGAATGGACAGAGAAGAGGAGGGATTGGCAGTGCAGCTTGTGAAGAGCTGCATATCTGCTGTCGGGAAGCCTGATGTATAACAAGAGCTATACTATTAGTGCTCAATAAAAGTATAAAGAGTAAAGAAAACACAGTTATCCAGCAGGTGGCATGCACTTTAATACAAGTAAGTATTTGTAATTTAGTACATTTAAAATATTTCCCCCCAAGTTCTTTTTTAATCTTCCCCTAAGATTTTAATTTATTTTAAATAATGGAGAATGTAATAGCAATAAGGAGCAGAGCAAGACGTTACTGAGGGGAAGACTTTATGTGGAACCCTCAAGAGATAAAGAAATCAGTGTCCACCTGACAGCAAAACAGTTTTTCATTGACTTATTCATCAAAGCAATGGCGTTGATTTACTAAAACTGAAGAGTGAAAAATCTGGTGCAGCTCTGCATAGAAGCCAATCAGCTTCCTGTTTTTTTGGGCAAAGCTTAATTGAACAAGCTGAGGTTAGAAGCTGATTGGCTACCATGCACAGCTCCACCAGATTTTGAACTCTCCAGTTTTTTTGTTTTTTTTTAATTATACTTTTTTATTGGGTTTTCTTACATAGTGTACAAAACAATGCATTTTTTCTAGTATACAACAGAGTAGTCTCTTAGTAATCAGGATTAGTTTACATATGAAGTAACATGAGAAGTAACATAGAAAAGCATAGAAAGCTATACATAGACCAGCAAGTAGTAGTAGTAGGGGACTTGGCTTCACATCAGATCCAGATCTTAGAGTTTGGGAGAGCACGACACTCTTATCCCAAGGACACCCCGAAAGGGAGCAGACTGTGTCTAAGTGGGAGGAGGAGAGAGGCGACGGGTTGTTCCCCCCAAGCTCCTGGATGATGCAGCTGGTTGTCGTTGCGTAGGAATTGGGTGATTCGCTGGGTTTGCCATTGAGTGCTTCTACAGTTGGGCTTCAGCTTGGTATTGATCGGGGATGGTTGGTCATTGATTGTAATTGTCTGCCCATTGTTGGGTGTGATTATGTGGGCACGAGGGAGCCTCAACAATCAAGAGTTGGCCTCAAAGAGGAGGGGGGTGGGAATGTGAAGGGTATAGAAGTCATAGCTTTTGAACTCTCCAGTTTTAGTAAATCAACCCCATAGTCTGATTCACAAATCATATTGGTTGAGTAAAGCATTTCTTTAATAAAATATGAGCAGAACAAATATGAGAATATATCAACAAATATTAGGTGCTAATCCTGGCCTTGGCCGCCATCTTTCTTATTCATTCAAGAGGCCTGTTTTTGCTTTTCGCTAAATGGAATTCGGTGCAGGCAGTGATGGAAGGTGTAAGAAATACAGACTCAAGGAAGGCACAATTCTACTTTCCAGATTTTTATTTTCTCCATTGTCAGGCCCAGATGTGTATTCTGGCCAGAAAGTTCCTAGTTTAACATGACAGGATGGATAGGGTTGTCAGACTTCACCATTTGGATTTTCTAGAACACAACATGAATGCCTGTACAACACATCCTAAATGCTCATACACTATAGGTGCTTTTAAGCTGTCTTAAAATTTAACACAAGTGTGAAAAAGCCCTAAGAGGGCTTGATATCTGCCCATTCTCTCCTTATACCACAGCACTGGAAATAGAAGCCTTGGCAGTTGTCATGTGACCTGCTGTCAAACATCATTGAGCTTGGGAGATGATCTAAAGCAAGGGTGTCAAACTGCGGCCCTCCAGCTTTTGCAGAACTACCAGTCCCTTTGCATTTAGGTATCATGCTTTTAACTGTCAGCCTTGCGATGCCTTATGGGACTTGTTTTTCTGCAACAGCTGGAGGGCCGCAGCTTGACATCCCTGATCTGCAGTTATCTTAACCTGTCTCCTGTGATAGCTGGGCAGGAGAAAGTGGGCTGTCACTGTGAATATAGGCTGGAATTAATGGTAATATTTTGAATTCTACAGAACTTTTTATAATAATACCTGCTGAAGGTCCTTGTTTTGGCACCTCCTTTTATAGGGTGATAATACACTGCCCTGTTTCCCAATTGTTCTCCAGTTTTGTCACCTAGTTACATGCTCTACCAATGGAAAAGCACATTGCGTAGACATGGTCAGCTGTTCTATCGGGAAACCTGCTCTGATATAATGTACAGCAATTGCTGGAACACATGCATATAGGCAGAAAGTGGCTGCAAAGAGACTGCAGGTGATCAGCAATGCAAAAAAAATGGTTTAATATACACAGTGCTATTTAGGTTCAAACGTTCTATCTTGTCACACAGCAATCAGAATCAAACCTGCCCTGCAAAACAAACAACAGCAGAAAAAGTCAACATTACCATTCAGCTCTAGTTAACAATGAACCAGACCAAACTGAATAGGATCATTCCTGCAGGACAGAAGTAAATTGTGCTATTATTATTATTTTTGGCAAGGGATGGTGAGGGGGCACAATATACAGAGTTTTCAAATTAAATTAAACTTCTATACTATGTAGGAGGATTAAATGCTTACAGAGTTGGATGTCCGATGTACAAATCTGATTAAATAACCTTATTTATAAATACACTGCTTCGGTGTAATGTTAATTTTTCAATCACGAATCTATTAGCGAAAAAAGAATCAAGATGCCTTGCCCACGAAACATAGGATAATTTGTGTACAGGAAAAAATAATTGGCTCTCATTTAAAGACTACATGCTAATGGCCCTCTGACCCACCATTATTATGAGATGTTTTCCTCCATACAGTTTTAACACAGGAGTGCGTTGTAATTACTTCTGTAATCAAGAGATTTGATGGATCGTCTCCCCAGGAAATAATTACTTGCTTATTGCATCCTTTACTTGTTACATAATACAGTCAACAGCATCAAGTAGTATTACATATAATAAGTCATCAGTTTTATTATATGCAGTACCATTATAGCATATCTAAAGGGATTTTATTTTTCCATTCTGAATAGAGTATGGTTAAAACCACTTTGAGTTTTATCTTATGTTTCAATATGTCTTTATTGCAGGCATCACTAAATGGCGGACCGTGGTCCGGACCCAGACCCAGTAACAGTCCTGTCCGGACCTGATCACACTGCATCAGTGCCCCTGGGTGTTGAGCAGTGTGGTGTGAAATACATACGGTGTGCATTTTTCTGGAATGGACTGGAGCTCATCTGAAGGCTCAGTGTACAGTCTGTTTCCATGCACTGCAACTGAGCTGTGGTGCCTAAAATTAAATTAAGTGTAATTTTGACATTTCAATAAAATTGAAAGAAAAAAGAACACAGTGGGACGCACTTAAATGCGCACTGCCACACAAGTTCCTGGACCTCACACTAACAGATGCCCACACAACAGATCCCTGCATTTTACTATAAGGGCCGCACATGCATGGGAGGCTATGAAAGATCTAAATCATAGCACAAACATGACACTCGGACCTCTGCTGGAAGAAAATTTTATTGAGCGGACCCCCATGAGTTTTAATTCAGTACCTCTGCTTTATTGGTTCTTTATTGGACACAACAGTAGTAAAGGAAATGAGACAAACATATTTTACAATTTGCAACTACTGAGATAATAATTGTAGCATTGGTTAGTGTACATTAGGCATATTTGGTAAAAGAATATGTGTTAGAGAATAGGTGTAGAGTAAACTCCTATTGATTGTATAAAATCCTCAGTTATGACATATAACAAGGAAGAGTGTGGAAAGTAGGGGAAAATAAAGGACCTGCAGCTACTAGTAGAAGGGAAGAACAGGGGAAAGAGTAGTAGTAACCATAGCTAGTCCCCCAGTACTGCTAAGCCCTATCCACTATATTTTGATGTGTAATGCCTGGTATAGAAAGCTGCACCTCCACTCCATACAAGCACAGAAAGTGCTTGATGTACATGAAGTTCCTGACCACTGGAAGAAGTAACAACAGATCCATTATATCTTTGTATGCTTTACTTCTTCTGCTCAGGGTTCTGCTTCATCCTTCTCCTGCCCATCAGCTGTCTGGGATCTGCTCCTGCTACTTTGTAACTCCCCATTTCTGCCTATGATCTGGTCTCACATGCTACACTTGTGTCCATGCTCTCCTTAGTATCCATGTACCATCAAGTACCCCTAATGCTTTGTTATTTTGCTATGCGCCATTCATCACAAGGACCCTTCTTCTCTGTATGTTCTCATACATTTCGTTCTCCTCCTCTGATCTTCTTTCTCCTATCATCTGCTGTTATTAAGCCAAGCCTACTGCCCTCTTCTGATCTTTCAGCCCAGGGGTCCTCAAACTATGGCCCTCCAGTTGTTCAGGAACTACAGTTCCCATCATGCCTAGTCATGTCTGTGAATACCAGAGCTTTACAATGCCTCATGGGATGTGTAGTTCCGCAACAGCTGGAGGGCCGTAGTTTGAGGATCCCTGTTTCAGCCCATCCTTCACATCTCTCTACTCATTAAAATATCTGCTTTGTCTTTGCTTTGTTCAAACTTGCATTCCCCCCACTCCTGCTACTTTTATCACACATGCCCCCACTGTCCTGTATTCTCCAAGATGTGATCCCGATACCCATTCTTTTAAATTTGTAAAAAAAAAATTGTAAAAAGCAATTCTGGGCAAAAAGTAAATGCAATCAGTGTGCTACTCTTGAGCTAGACTACATACACTACAGTACAATCTACCTAATCTGAGATCGGAGTATTTAATAAAATCCCATGTTATATATACAGTGTCAAAGAATACTTTATCCAACAATATCTCAAAGCTGTCTTCCTGCTTTAAACACATAAACCAATTTGATTAACTTGGACTTTAATATGTTCTAAATATAGATAGAATTTTCAATGGAATGTAGCATCTGCTGCATTCAATTCCTACTGAGGTAGAATAACTTTGTCCTGCAGATGAGCTTTGAGAATTTATAAGTAGTTACTGTTTTTGCCACCAAACAGGTGTGTATAAAATCATCTATAATATTGTGAATCAATCTAAGGAAATAATTGTTGAAACTGTAACACCACCTGTACATAAATGTTGCCATAAACATAAGATGGCAAGCGGATGTGTGATTGTTTTGTGAAAAAGATCAGGATGCAGGAATGGATACTATCGACCAAGATGACACGGTAATGCCCTAAACAGAAAGGAAGTAGACACGCCGTGCACCAGCCTTATACCTGAAGAAAACATCAGTGGCTGCAAAAAAAATATATATATATAGCTTATCACACTAGTATCACTACTTAATGGTGTATCCGTCTGCTTGCGGGTAGTGTGCCATGGAAAAATAAAAAACTTTGAGTCTCCAGGAGTGGCTTGCCCACCAATATCATACCTGAGGCTGATGGTTTGAGCCCCTGCTGCTTGCCTTTCATCGACTGCATACTCTCCCTTGCCATTATGGGCCACACCCCTGTTTGTTGTATACATTTGCCTTGTTTTTCTCCTGTTTGCAATAACTGATGGGTTCATTCCTCAGGTGTGGAAATCTCAAATGTTCATATATTCAATTTGCAGCCAGTGCCCAGCTGGTTCCATACCCTGTTAGGCTGGAAAAGGTTTTAATGTCTCCAGTTCATGGACCTCCTCTCATTGCCTCCTGTGAGGAGCGGTTTGTTTTTTTAATGGCTTGGAGTGGTTGTTCCATGTTCCATTCCGTTTAGGCATACGTTTTTGTTCTACTTCTCTTCTGTCCCTGTGCATTCCATGTTGCTCAGCAGGGATCCTGGAAACTACTGGACACTTACCTATGGAAACATCCCTGGATTTTGGAGGACTTCTCTCTTAGGGCCGGTTCACACTGGTCTGACATATGCTCCGATTTGGACAGCATAAGTCGCATGACATGTCAAAATGAATAGATCCCTATGAAAAACCGTCTCTTGTTTTTATTTACACTACACTGCTATTTTTTGGGGTGAATGGGTAGGGGTACAATGTACCCCATACTCATTCACATGGAGGGGCCAGGATCTGGAGGCCCCTCCAGATTTCGATAAGCCCCCTGCCCACAGACCCCTACAACCATCGCCCAGGGTTGTCGGGAAGAGGCCCTTGTCCCCATCAACATGGGGACAAGGTGCTTTGAGGTGGGGGGTGCAGAGCCCCCCCCCTCGCCCCAAAGCATCCTCCCCCCCATGTTGAGGGCAGTGGCCTGGTATAGTGCTATTTTTGTTTATTTTGGCATGGGGTTCCCCTCAAGATTCATGCCAGACTCAAAGGGCCTGGTATGGTCAGATCAAAGTCAGATCCAGTTCATTGAAGTCGCATGGAAATTGGACATGAAGTTGCAGGGCAAAGTCGGATCGGAAGTTGCCCGACTTCTGTGTCAGGGCAGTGTGAACCCGGCCTTACCAGGGCTATTGCATTCTTCTGCATGGACTATGATAGGTCAGATGATTAAACTAATCTTGTGGACTGTAAGGGGGATGAATGATTCCCTTAAAAGGCAATTCGTATTTTATTATGTCAACATTTATAACCCTTTCCTGATCTGCCTATAGGAGACGCATGCCACCAAAGTCACTCTGCACCTCCTTAAACACAGATTTGTTCAATCTGCCTTTCACTCAGTGTATACCTCCTATTCTGGGAGAGGGGGTCTCAATTGTAGTACAATGAGGTATTACGTTCACCTGCGAGCAGATTTCAGTGGACAAAAATTTTTTTTGCATTAAAGAAACTGCGACTTCTTCTTGTGAATATTTACATCACCCACCCCCCCCCCCCCCACACACACACACACACACACACCTTTGAGGTGCTGCGAATCCTGGCATCCTTTATCAAAGAGCTGCTACCTGTCTTTTTCTTGGACAATTTAAACAATGTTATTGATCTTATTAAAGATAAATTCCCTCCCCCACAATCTCTTCCTGTGGATACTTTGACTTTACTAGGGAAATTATGCCAGGCGATGGGAATGTGGGATTTATGGAGATTGTTACACCCTGATGAGTCCTGCTACACTCGCTATAGCACAAATCTTGGCCGAGAATAGGCCTAGCTTAGGTACCTCTGAACTTCTTCCATACTACAAAATATATCCATTAAACCACTGGGGATCTCTGACCAATGACCTTTAGGTATTACAAGAGCCCCAGTATATCCTGGCACTTAAACCTAGTTTGGTTGGAGCGTTTTCCAACCCAAGTTTCAGTAGGAACCATTTTTATCATTTAATAATGGCTCAGTTATGCAATGCACAGTATGGAATATCTCAGAGGCATCCTCCTTAAACAAATTAGCCATATTAGGTCCACCACCAGAAGAGTGTATGAAATGAGGAAATGTGAACTACATAACATACAGCAGCATATGAAGTGTGGAGCTGCGAGAAAAATAGAATGTACAGCACAGTGTACATTTTAGAGTTGTGTGCAATATAGAATGTACAGCACAGTGTACAGACTGAAGTGGTGTGTAGTAAGGCATGTACAGCACAGTATGCAAAAGGGAGCAGTTTGCAGTAAGAAAGGCACATTGTAGAGGGGTGCATAGTATAATGTACAGCACAATGTGTACAGTGGAACAGTGTGACATGATACGTGTATAGTACAGTGTAACACACAGTAAGCAATCTACACCAGAGTGAAACAGTGAGGTCAGTATAACGTAAATCACAGTGTGCAGAATATAGCAAAAAAAAAAAAAAAAGTGTGCCATGATGTGCAATTTGAAGCAGTGTGTGGTATAATGTACAGCATAGTTTTCAGAGTGGAGCAGTGTTTACTATGTAACAATGTGCTGTAAGGATTATACACCAAAGTGTATAGAGTGGAATGGTGTTAAGTATTACATACAGTAGTGTGCAAAGTGAAGTGGTGTACAGTAAGTCATGTATACAACAGTGCACAGAGTGGAACAGTGTGCAGTGTAATGTGCAGCACAGTGTGTAGATTGGAGTGGTGTACAGTAAGTGATGTATACAACAGTGCACAGAGTGGAGCAGTGTGCAGTGTAATGTACAGCACAGTGTGTAGATTGGAGTGGTGTACAGTAAGTGATGTATACAACAGTGCACAGAGTGGAGCAGTGTGCAGTGTAATGTGCAGCACAGTGTGTAGATTGGAGTGGTGTACAGTAAGTGATGTATACAACAGTGCACGGAGTGGAGCAGTGTGCAGTGTAATGTACAGCACAGTGTGTAGATTGGAGTGGTGTACAGTAAGTGATGTATACAACAATGCACAGAGTGGAGCAGTGTGCAGTTTAATGTACAGCACAGTGTGTATATTGGAGTGGTGTACAGTAAGTGATGTATACAACAGTGCACAGAGTGGAGCAGTGTGCAGTGTAATGTACAGCACAGTGTGTAGATTGAAGAGGTGTACAGTAAGTGATGTATACAACAGTGCATAGAGTGGAACAGTGTGCAGTGTAATGTACAGCACGGTGTGTAGATTGGAATGGTGTACAGTAAGTGATGTATACAACAGTGCACATAGTGGAACAGTGTGCAGTGTAATGTACAGCACAGTGTGTAGATTGGAGTGGTGTACAGTAAGTGATGTATACAACAGTGCACAGAGTGGAGCACTGTGCAGTGTAATGTACAGCACAGTGTGTAGATTGGAGTGGTGTACAGTAAGTGACGTATACAACAGTGCACAGAGTGGAGCAGCGTGCAGTGTAATGTACAGCACAGTGTGTAGATTGGAGTGGTGTACAGTAAGTGATGTATACAACAGTGCACAGAGTGGAGCAGTGTGCAGTGTAATGCACAGCACAGTGTGCAGATTGAAGAGGTGTGCAGTAAGGGATACAATCTACAATGCATACAATGGAATAGTACAGCAAGTGTGCAGACTGGATGGGGTTTGGAGTAATGATATACAAAATGGTGTACAGAATGGAGCAGTGTGCAGTATAATATACAGCACAGTGTGCAGGTTGTAGCTGTGTATAGTAAGGGATGTACAAAACATATACAGAATGGAGCAGTGTGCAGTATAATGTACAGCACAGTGTGCAATAATGAATGTATACCACATTCTTCAGAGTGAAGCAGTGTGGAGTGCTTGGACATTGTGCAAACAGGAGTATGAAACATGCAACACAGTGTGCAGAGGCAGGTCGTGTGGGGATGTATGTTACGAAGTGTGAATAATATGGTATGACATAGCAAAGAATACAACACAATTCTACATTTTGAAAACGCAATGGGCAATTCTGAAAACTTTGAGGATTCATTCACATAAACCTGCGTGTTCTTACAATGCACTATGTGAATGGGCCCTTAGTGCTTAACTCAGTTCAATGATGCTTATTTGAGTTTGTTCGTTTCTGACAGTCATATCAGTTTACCGTTTTAGAGGTAAACATATGAACAAAATGCTAATTATAGCAAACTCAGAAGAGTTATCTAGTAAAGTAAGCATTTTGGCCCTAAGTGACCATTGACCCTAGTAGTAAAGGTTGGAGAAAATCCTCTAAGTGGTTGCTATGAACAACCATTCTCTCCTCTAATACTATTTCTACACGAAAATAGAGCAAAAGTTATATTTCAGAGCCTAACATCTATGTTTCACACATAGGGAAGCAGTAATTCCACTGTATCCCAAGCCGACAATACCTCTAAAGCTGCCTGGACACCCTATACAGAAAACAAAGAATGAAAGCGTTCTTTTTACCAGCACTCTTTGCTGTGATCCCAGATCCAAACTTCATTAAGCGTATGAAAATCTCTTTGCTGGAGTGATTCACCATGCGCAGATAAATGCTTTTGGTGGTCTTGATTTTCACCAAGCACTTCACCATAGTGCCTGCTGTTTTGCTAGCTGGACCATGCAGTAGACTCTCCGAGCAATGACAAAGAATGGCTGTAATGTGCCAGTACTAGAAATGTTGAAAGTTACAGGGAGACAATGGGAAGGTCACACAAACAAAGCCTGGGATTTAAATGTGAGGATAAAGTGATCTGCGACTCTAATAATAAACACTTAGCTGTAGAAGCCAGCTATGCATCTTTTCTCGCTTCCAACCACACATATAAATTTGGTAACAGATAATCAAATCAATAAAGCGTAATCGCAGCACTACCACAATCCTGACAAGCTCTATTTTTACAGAGACTTTTTCACACATTTTAGCTTTCTCTTTGCTTCCACTTTTGTTAAGCATTGTTACAACCTACTATTACATCACAGGCCATTTTGTAGGTGATTACAAATGACTTTTAACTTCAGTCTGCAGTCATCTGCAGTTGTCTATAAATGCCAAAAATATTCTGAATTTTGCAACTTTGCAGACCTTTTAAGTGAATGAAATATTGAATCCTTAGCAGCATCCCTAATTTACCAGCACTGACTAAGGTTGGATCCACATGGGCACATAGACCATACATCTGTGCAGAGGGCCATGTCTGGGAAGTGCATCCGATGCATCTCTCAGCCCGTCATTGATTTTTACGAGTTGGCTGCATGGAACACTCATCACATCATGGGCGCATAGACTCAACCCTCTGCACAGGTGTGGAAGCCTATGCGCGTGGGTGAATGAATCCTTAAAGTGGTTGTAAAGCCACTTGTCATGTCCCTATAATCCACTCTGTTAGGTAACAATATGTGCCCCACTGTATAACCTTTATTTAAAAAAAGCTAATTTGTACCTTATTTCAGAGCGCCTCCCAGCGCAACCACCCGCCTCTCTCCTCTCCCAGTCTGACAACTACAGCGGGAGGGACCAAGAACTCCCACTGACATCACCCGGGAGGAGGGGAGGAGAGAAGAAAAGAGACGGGTAGTCATGTGAGCGACAGGAGGCGCTCAGAAATAAGGTACAAATTAGATTTTTGTTAATAAAGGATATAAAGTGGGGCACATGCTGTTACCTAACAGAGTGGACTGTAGAGACTTGGCACTGCTATGATCGCAGCAGGAGGGGAGGGTCAGGGAGAAGATTGCAGCTGACAGGCAGAGAGGGGGGGAGAAGAGGACAGAAGAGGACTGGGGAGAGCTGTGGATGGCGGAGGCACGTAAACTGACCACAGTGTCAGGCCTCAGCAGACATGATAAACCGTGGTCAGTTTACAGAGAGGTGGGCAGAACCAGGCAGGATCAGACAGGTATTTCAGGTGATAGAAAGGGCCAAATTACACAGCACAAGGAACAGGATCCATTTTTCTTTTTTTAGGGTGTCAAGCACTTTAAAAGGCCTTAAAGGCTGCATAGCCACAGGAACAGGCTTGTGCCCAGGGTGTGCCAGGCACACCCTAATCTCCTTGTGTAGCGCCCAGTACTGCCCTGCCCCCCCCCCCTTTCCCCTACAGTGCTGCTGGCTTCCCTCCTCTCCTCTCTCACTGGCTGTGCTGCTGTAAAGTTTTAGGATGAATGGAGGAAGGGACCAGTAAATATGTAATTTACCAGCCCCTTCCCTTCCATTTCTGAATGAACATCATTAGCCACTTCCATACCGAGCCTGTTTTTTGGGTTCTGTGTTACGAGTTAAAAACAGGTATTTTTGCTATAAAATTACTTAGGACCCCCAAACATTATATTATATCCTAAAGAATAAAATGGGGGTCATTGCAAAACTTTATGTCACACCGTATTTGCGCAGCGGTCTTCAAAGCGTGCATTTTTTTGAATAAATTCATTTTTTTAGTTAAAAAATAAGAAACCAGTAAAGTTAGGTAAATTTTTTTCTATATTGTGAAAGATAATGTTACGCCAAGTAAAATGATACCCAACATGTCATGCTTCAAAATTACGTCCACTCGCGGAATGGCGGCAAACTTTGCAACTTTAAAATCTCTATTGGCGATGTTTAAAAAATTCTACAGGTTAGCAGTTTTGCGTTACAGAGGAGGTCTAGTGCTAGAATTATTGTTCTAGCTCTAATGATCGCGGCGATACCTCACATGTGTGGTTTGACCACCGTTTTCATATGCGGGCAGGACTTACGTATGCGTTCGCTTCTGCGCGTGAACTCGGCGGGACGGAGCGCTTTAAATTTTTTTTCTTTTTAAATATTTATTTCCCTTTTTACTTTTTATTTTAACACTGTTCTTTTTTTTTTTTTAAAAATGTTGATCACTTTTATTCCCATTACAAGAAATGTAAACATTCCTTGTAATAGAAAAAAGCATGACAGGTCCTCTTAAATATGAGATCTGGGGTCAAAAAGTCCTCAGATGTCATATTTACACTAAAATGCAAAAAAAAAAAAAAAAAAAAAAAATTTGAAAAAAATGACAGCCCAAAAAAAAAATGGGCCCTTTAAGACCATTGGGCGGAACTGACTTCTGACGTCATTTTCGCCCTGCCGTACTATGGAGCCGACTCGGCTCACAGACACTGGGGGGGGGGACGGATCGGATCATCTCTGCCAGCGGATCCGGTAAGCGGCGGAGATGACTGGAAAGCGGCGGGGGTGGCACCTCTCCAGCCACTGATAAAAGTGATCTTGCAGCGAATCCGCCGCTAAGACCACTTTTATCAGACGCAGAATCGCCTGAAGAAAAAAGACGGTATCTGCAGCTGCAGGCACCATTCAGATATCACTTCTCAAAGGTAGGACGTCATACCCTTAGAGAAGTGGTTAATGACCGGTAGTGTGAGTGAGCATTGGAATGCACACCTTAAAGCAAACTTTTGTTAACCCCAAAAAACAAATGCTGCTCCTGTCTCTTTAATGTGCAATTAGCAGCATGGTTCTTTTGCTTTTTAAATTATCCCTCTGTATCCTCTAAAATACCTGTTTGATAATACCAGGTCATGACTTCCCTCCTGAGTACTGACTCCTCTATCATATTAGCTGATCCTGAGAGCCCGTGGTCTGTGCAGTCTGTGTCACTAGCAGCTCTCCTATTCTCCTCTGCCTGTCTTCAGTTCCCCCTCCTCCTCCTGTCAATATGAAGAGTCTCTTCTCTGCTCTCATAATTAACTTTTAAAGCCCCCATTCCCTCTGTATTAGAACAAGAAGTTTTCCTGCATCCCTGTTATATCATAAATATTCTTATCTGTATAGATAACATCCTGCCTTTACGGCTCTCACTCCTCTCCTCTCCAGCTGACCTCAGCAGCAGTGCTCG
>BLSH010233387.1:1094743-1110627 GCA_018402905.1 Glandirana rugosa | reverse complement strand
AGTCTTGACCTCAACCCAAAAGAAACCCCAAGTCTTGCTCGCAGTCTCCGCTCTAATTAATCCCAAAGGTTTTCTATTGGGTTGAGGTCAAGACTCTGTGCAGGCCAGTCAATTTCCCCACCCCAAACTCGCTCATCCATTTCTCTATGGACCTTGCTTTGTGCACTGGTGGGCAGTTATGTTGGAACAGGAAGGGGCCATCCCCAAACTGTTCCCACAAAGTTGGGAGCATGAACTTGTCAAAAATGTCTTGCTATACTGACACCTTAGGAGTTCCCTTCACTGGAACTAAGGGGCCAAGCCCAACCCCTGAAAAACAACCCCACACCATAATCCCCTCTCCACCAAATGATTTGAACCAGTGCACAAAGCAAGGTCCATAAAGACATGGATGAGCGAGTTTGGGGTGGAGGAACTTTGGGATGAAATAGAGTGGAGAATGTGAGCCAGGCCTTCTTGTCCACATCAGTGCCTGACCTCACAAATGCACTTCTGGAAGAATGGTCAAACATTCCCATAGACCAACTCCTAAACCTTGTGGACAGCCTTCCCAGAAGAGATGAAGCTGTTATAGCTGCAAAGGGTGGGCCAACTCAGTATTGAACCCTACGGACTAAGACAGGCATTAAAGTTCATGTGTGTGTAAAGGCAGGCGTCCCAATACTTTTCACAATATAGTGTATATGAACAAGTTTACCTTTCAAAAATATGTCAATATTTTCACCTTTGCCACACTGCATAACCATTTCCTGTTTCATCTTCATCACACTGTTGATTTATTGTCAAGTGAGCAGGCAGATGACACAGAAAGCTAAAAAGCTGAAACAGGAAATAGTGATGTCCCTTGACTGGTTGTGTGATTCCGAATAGTAGCAGGAAACAGTTTGCTGCCATCTAGTGACATCATTGTAATTTGCACTCTTACCAAGCAACCATTCTCTGATGTGTGTTGATCAAGGCTATGGATACGGCGGTAAAGCTGTGGTAGTAAAATGCATCATAAATGATGTTTGATAATTTATTAAAGTAACAAAGTGTGAAAAATATGACTGAAGAAATCAGATGGAGGTTTGCAATAAGTAAAAGCATGACAAAAAAAGCCAAGGAGACCCAGTGTAGACTTTTATATAAATGTAACTTGAGAATAATTACAAGGAAATGGAAATTGGAAGGGCGGGTTATTTATGTAATAACACAAAACACTTACCAGTATCGATATCGACTCCCTTTAAAAAATATATTGCTGCTTGTCATTGTCTTTACTTGGCTGGATTTTGCATACCTAAAGATTGAAGACAAAGATAAACAATGAAGAAAACCTACTGGATATGAGTTATATTAGGCCCCTTTCACATGGGGTGGATCCGTATTGATGGACTCCGCTAGCTCCGCTGACAGGTCTGTCTCTGCTCACTGTGCGGAGATGGATCTGTGAGAGCCCCTGCTCTTCCTCTATGTGGAGATCGGATGAAAATGGACCGCCTTTCCATTTTCATCCGATCCGACCCGCTGGATGGATGGTGAACGTATCGCCATACGTCTATTTGCAGCAGATCTTGTCAGATCTGATGCCAGGCGGCTGTCAGCGGACACATATCCGCTGACATCTGCCTCCCCATAGGAGTCAATGGGTAGCCTGATCAGATCTGCCAGAAAAACGGACAGGGGGACCTGATCGGTCCAGTCGTGTGACCCCCTAACCTAGCTCAATCCAAAATATTTGGAGGTCATTCTTTTTCGTTAAACATTATTACTTAAAGCTGAACTCTAGGGAAAAACAAAAATCCTCCCCTGCTGTGGGGCTGCCTCCGTATTGAAAGGATCAAGTGCTAGGGAAAAAGCAATTTTGCTTAACTAATCCGCCACTCCCACAGGCTGCCTCTGCTCTGCTAAATCTGTCTATATAGGCTCTTCTCCCCTATGCTCCGGCTGGCGCATCAAGTACATTACTTTAAGAAGAGATAGTACATTGTTGCTGAAAACTGAAAAAGCTATTTAGCTATAAACTTTCTATATACAGAACATCTCAATAATATTATTAATTATTTTTTATGGCAGGAAGTGGTTTTAAATTCCCACACAGGTGCAAAGCATAGCAACCACTTGGAGTTCTTGCTTAATTTTTCTACAGCAAGTTCTAAATTCAGAAGTTAAAAGTTAAACATGTACTATGGGCAACCTCTTTCCTTCTACTTCTCTCCAGTCATCCACAGTAGTTGTTAATTGAGCAACAATTGGTATTATTATTGCATAAAACATATTAGCACAAGCAGACATATACTATGTTACATAGGAAAATTATCAATGTCTCTCTTCCTATGATACATACAGTGGGTATAGAAAAGAATCACCCCCCTTTATAATAATTACATTTTGTTGCTTTGCAGCCTGAAATGAAGACAGACGTGGGCTTTGTTTTATCCAGCTGTACTCAGTGCCACTTATAACATCCAAGTGAAAGATATAACACCAACATGTCAGGAAAAAATAAAAAAATAAATAAAAAATAGAATTGATTTTGAAAAAAGGTTCAACCCTTATGTCAGTATTTTGTTGAACCATCTTTTGCTTTAATTACAGCCTTTAGTCTGCTGGGATGGGTCTCTAGTCTACTAACCTTGCGCATCTAAACTTTGCAATATTTGCCCACTCTTCTTTGTAGAACTGCTCAAGTTGAGTGAAATTTGATGGTGACCATTTGTGGACTGCAGTCTTCAAGTCATTCCACAGATTTTCAATGGGGTTTAAGTCTGGGCTCTGACTAAGCCATGCAAGGACATTCACCTTTTTTCTCCTTCAACCGCTGTGTGGTCATTTTTGCTGTGTGCTTTGGGTCATTGTCATGTTGGAAGGTAAACGTTCTTCCCATTGACAACTTTCTGGCAGAGAGCAGCAGATTTTCCTCAAGAATTTGATGATATTTTGCCCCATCCATTTTTCCTTCTATCCTGACAAGTGGTCCAGTCCCTGCTGCAGAGAAACACCCCCATAACAGAATATTACCACATCCATGCTTTACTGTAGGAATGGTGTTATTTGGATGGTGAGCTGTATTGGATTTCCGCCAGACATATCGTTTGGTGTTAAGGCCAAATAATTCAATTTTACTCTCATCTGACCAGAATACCTTTATCCATGTGGCCTCAGAATCTTCAAGGTGAATTTTGGCAGAGCTCAGTAGTTACTGCATGTGGCCTTTCTTGAGGAGTGGCTTTTTTCTTGCAACCCTCCCATACAAGGCACATTTGTGGGGCATGTGTGATATTGTTGTCACATGCATACACTGGCCACTCTTTGCCATAAATTCCTGCAATTGCTTCAGAGGTGCTCTAGCAGCGGCGGCCGGTCAATAAAGGGTGCTTGGGCAACGCCTCCTCCCGCTGACAAGAAGAAAAAAAAAAGTCAGCCCAACCCCGTACAGGAGGCACCGGTATATTGACTTTTTTTTTTTTTCTCGGCTCCTTGCTGTTTGCTGACAGAAAGTAGTGAGCCAATTGGTCAGTCATAAAAGACTATGTTTGTGCGCTGAACAGGCACACACACATAGTCTAATTGGCTGCCCTGAGCCAGTGACTGACTGTCATTGGATGCAGTGGGCGGGGGACTGTGGCGGACGTGCTGGCTGCGGGATTACTCGTGCAGGCGCAGCACTCACCGGGTTTCAGTCCCGACTCCAGCGCAGACCATCCACAGGGTCAGTATCTGGGGCTCTGTATACTCCTATCTGGTGCTATGTATACTCCTATCTGGGGCTCTGTATACCCCTATCTGGTGCTCTGTATACTCCTATCTGGTGCTATGTATACTCCAATCTGGTGCTATGTATATTCCTATCTGGGGCTCTGTATACTCCTATCTGGTGCTATGTATACTCCTATCTGGTGCTATGTATACACCTATCTGGTGCTATGTATACTCCTATCTGGTGCTATGTATACTCCTGTCTGGTACTATTTATACTCCTATCTGGTGCTATGTATACCCCTATCTGGTGCTATGTATACCCCTATCTGGAGCTATGTATACTCCTATCTGGTGCTTTGTATACTGCTATCTGGTGGCTCTGTGTACTGCTATCTGGTGGCTCTGTATACTGCTATCTGGTGACTCTGTATACTCATATCCGGTGGCTCTGTATACTACTATCTGGTGATGCTGTATACCCTATCTGTGATGCTGTATACTCTATCTGGTGATGCTGGGCTGTATACTCCTGACACAATGGGTGGAAACTATAAAGGGTGGGGCTTATGAGAAGTGTGAATGGCAAAAAGGAAGGGCGGGGTCTGGCACCCCCCATCCTAAAATTTCACCAGCCGCCACTGCGCTGTAGGCCTCTTGGTAGCCTTTCTGACCAGTTTCTTCCTGGTACTTTCATCCAATTTGGAGCATCTCCTGATCCAGAGAGGGTTTGTGTTGTACCAAATACCTTTCACTCCTTAATAATAGACTTCCTTGTGCTTCTAGGCATGGATAAAGGCTTTGAAATTTGTATATATCTCCTGACTTGGCCTGTCCAAAACTTTATCCTGAAGATCTTTTGACAGTGCCTTGCCACCCATAGTTGATTGTTTGCTTCAATTGCACTACCAGGGACTGAGTTGCTCCAGGAAAGTACTTTTCATGCTGAGCTAATCAAAATGGCCACAGCTGATCACAGTTGAAAGTCAAATGGCTTTGCGTGCCATTGAGAAGGTGATTAGCCAAATCTGATTAAGTTTACAAGTCATTCTTAGGAGGGGGGTGATCTATTTACTTAGTGATTCCATTTTTTAATTAATTTTTTTCTGACCTGTTGGTGTTATATCTTTCACTTGAATGTTATGACTAAATACAGTTGGATAAAAACTATGTCTGTCTTCATTTCAGGCTGCAAACGAATAACATGTGATTATTTTAAAGGGGAGGGTAATTCTTTTCTATACCCACCATATGTTTCTGGAAGTCCAGTTCCAGTAATATCATTTTCCAGAGCATGCTGTACTCACTTGTAAAAGGCCTGGTTTTCGACACCACATTTCCAGAGATGTTTGCAGGCGGCTGGTGTTGAGGTATGGTAGGTTAAAACAGTTTTCTTCTGGAGATCATAGAAAGAAAGACAGATCAATTTGCAGTTGTAGATTTTATACAATTCAAAAATCGAATTAATAATTCCGCTTAATACACAAGTGTAAATTATAATGTGCATACTAAGAAAATACTGGATTCTTTAAAACGGATTAAGTACACCTTAAAGGAAAAGTTGTAATTCAGCAAATCACTACCTCGACCTCCACGATTACAGACAATTGACAATTTTGATGAATTGATATTAAAATTGGGATCTTCGTATTTGCCTGGCAGTTCACACACTGACATGACTCCTGCAATATTCATTCATCAGGAGGTAATATACAGGCAGCCTGTTTGTACAGGTGTATGATTACAAGAGCTGAACAAACAGACCTGCTGCTGCAGCAAGGTCCTATGCTTGCACAGTTGTAATGAATTCCTCTGTGGTGTCCTAACAAATTATAACAATATTTTATTTCTTTGTAAGCCTTTAAAAATTGCTGGTTTACACAAAATGAGAAAATGAAGTGAAGATGTCTGTAGCACTTCCCCTGGTAACATAGACCTGCAGAGTCTGGTAGCAATGTATCACAATATTATGTCTTATAGCTTGGTAAGTGTTTTTGGGTTCTTTATTTAGGAAGAAGAGAATACTAAATTCTAGCAAAGTCAGAACATAACATACAGTATCTCACAAAAGTGAGTACAAATAGGGACAGTTCACTGTCCTTCATAGGGTAACTGGACTGTGGCTAGTGGGGAGTAAAAAATGTCCTTGCATCATAGCATAGTGTCCCATCATTGGTATCAGTGGGAAGAAGAGTTTCCAATGATTGGTTACAGTGGGAGGAATAGTGTTACATCACTGATATCAGTGGGAGGAATAGAGTTTCATCATTGGTGTCAGTGAGAGAAATAGTGTCCCATCATTGGTAACAGTAGGAGGAACCATTTCCTATGGTTGGTATCAGTGGGAGGAATATTGTCCCCTCATTGATATCAGTGGGAGGAACAGTGTCCCATCATTGGTGTCAGTGGTAGGAATAGTGTCCCATCATTGGTATGAGTGGGGGGAAGAGTGTCCCATCATTGGTATGAGTGGGAGGAATAGTGCCCCATCATTGGTATCAGTGGGAGAAAGAGTGCCCCATAATTGGTATCAGTGGGAGGAATAGTGCCCCATCATTGGTATCAGTGGGAGGAATAGTGCCCCATCATTGGTATCAGTGGGAGGTATGGTGCCCAATCATTGGTATCAGTGGGAGGAAGACTGTCCCATCATTGGTGTCAGTGGGAGGAATAGTGTCCCCTCAGTGCTATCAGTGGAAGGAAGAGTGTCCCATCATTGGTATGAGTGGAAGGGATAGTGCCCCATCATTGGTATCAGTGAGAGAAAGAGTGTCCCATAATTGGTATCAGTGGGAGGAATAGTGCCCCATCATTGGTATCAGTGGGAGGAATAGTGCCCAATCATTGGTATCAGTGGGAGGAAGACTGTCCCATCATTGGTATCAGTGGGAGGAATAGTGTCCCCTCAGTGCTATCAGTGGAAGGAAGAGTGTCCCATCATTGGTATCAGTGGGAAGAAGAGTGCCCCATCATTGGTATCAGTGGGAGGAATAGTGCCCCATCATTGCTATCAGTGGGAGGTATAGTGCCCCATCATTGTTGTTAATGGGAGAAATTATGCCTCACTGTTGGTTTCAGGAAAGGAAAGGAAAGGAAAGGAATAGTGGTCCGTATCAGTGGGAGGAGTAGTGCCCCAGGGGCTGGGTAAAGGCAAGCAAAGGGCTGCAGTTTGGAGACCACTTAGATAATACTGGACCAATAATGTAGACTGGTGTTAAAGTGGACCCTCACTCTGATTAATAACATTCTTCATTCAACAGTCTTTATTGCTACCCCTCTTTTAACATAATTGGATATACAATATTTGCTTTGATATAAATATCTCTTCAACTTATCTTGTTGCCCCCCAAGTGAGAATGATGTAGCATGTACTGCCCACAGACTCCTAAGTTATCAGCAGCACATATCTCAGAAGGTACGGGTTCTTCCTGTGTGTCATGGGGAAGGGGCCACAAAGAGTTCCAGGATAGAAAGGGAGACAAAATTCTCTGCTATTACTGAAAATGGCCACCAAGAGTAAAGCAATGAGGAAAAATACACTGAGGTATGCAGAGAAACAAAAGCTTGCTATTGGCAATAACATGTTGTTTATACATTGCCAGGTATCAATAGCAAATGTGGCTTTATTGTGAAATTGATGATCTGGGTGAATTTCCTCTTTAATGTGAAACTGTGGTCAAGCTATGGATAGTCAAATATTTATATATTATTAACAAGCATTGAATGAGCTTTAAAACATACCATCACTGACCTCTACAGCTTCATGCACTGTGGGACAATTCATCTTACAAGTTCAAAGTAGAATGCTGTCACTTCACTGCTAGGAGGGGAAGCAGGATGAGCTGAGTTACTGTGAGAAAGACTTGGAGAGCATTACTGTTTCTCTGTGGATTACTGTTGAGAATTTTGAAGATGATTTGCTCAACAGTGCCTCAAGCTGTATAGGTCAGTTAAGGTTTGTTTTAAAGCCCATTTACTACTTGCGAAGAATATGTAAATATCTGAGTGTTCATAGCCTAGCCACAGGCTACCTTTAGGGCCAGGTTGGCCTAGGGCCAGGTTTTTTTCAGGCTTCCTTGAAGTGTAAGGGTTAAGTAAAAGGTTAAGTTTAGGGAAGGAATACAGTTTATTGCTAAGGTTCGGTTAAGTGTGAAAGCTTCATTTTTGGAGTTAGGTTAGGTTCTAGAAGTAAGTTTCAGAGATTTATTTAAAGGCTAAGTTCACCTCTAATTAATAAAAAAATTTGCATGTAAAAAATGTGCAATTATTATTTTTTTAAAACAGGAGCCTGCAAAGTATTGCACCCATGATCTGCAGATTGCATGTGCAATGTCAGGCTCCTGCACGCACTGCCTACAGCTCTGTTGCCTGCACTTCTGTAAGGGCTGTCATTTTCTAAGCTGTAGGCAATGTGAATGAACTACAAGTGTACTGATCAGCATGCCTGCAGTCCATTCTAACAAGTCCATCTGTTGCAGTGACAGACGAGACTTGTGTTTTTTTTTCATTCACAGATTCCTGTGAATGGATGATGCAGCTGTGCAGGCTGTTTTAAAAATCTGACAGCGGGTGCGAGGGCCCCTGTCTGCTGTCACACAGAATGGGGGCAGTGAGGGGCAAAACAAGAACATGTTACATCCTATACAATATATGGGTGTAACATGTTCAAAAAAGTTAATTTTAGTGTGTAAATTTGTTGTCTGTTTGTACAGTTACACTTTTGTTAACTTGCAACTTGCCTTTATCTATGTTATTTTGACAGCTATTCTAATTTTCAGTTTACATCAGTATAAGAAAATAGATTGTTGGTGTGCACAATGGACCAGATTCTTCCTACCTCCTTTTGCATTACAACAACATAAAATGTCTTCCCATCAAATCTCATTTTGCAGACATCTGGCCTAGAAAAGGAAAGATATTACTGTAAGGCACAGAGAAAAATTACTTCGGAAAGTTACCTTCAAGTCTTATCTGCAAAAAAACAAAGATACTGTGTGTATATATATATATATATATATATATATATACACACAAGCAGTGAGGGGAAAAAGTATTTGATCCCCTGCTGATTTTGTACGTTTGCCCACTGACAAAGAAATGATCAGCCTATAATTTTAATGGTAGGTTTTTTTAACAGTTGTGACAGAATAACAACAAAAAAATCCAGAAAAAAGCATTTCAAATAAGATATAAATTGATTTGCATTTTAATGAGAGACATAAGTATTTGACCCCTTGGCAAAACATGTCTTAGTATTTGGTGGCAAAACCTTGTTGGTAAGCACAGAGGTCAGACGTTTCTTGTTGTTAAACAATAAATGAGTGCAGCACTCATACAAATCTCATCACTTCACCTAATAAGAGTTACTAATATCCACTTAATTCATTAATAAAAGTCTGATCCAGTGCTCAAAATTATGCAAATCCAACTCATGCGTTAAGAACTCATGCAATATTAAACCACAATACTACCAGATGCATAAATAATATAATATAAAAAAATATATATATAAAGCCAGTAGTTCATAAAGTCCTTTTATATGCAAAATAGTGCCAATGAAACCATATCAAAAAGTGCTCTTGTGCATAGAAAGTTCATTCTTGCTAGATCTTTTCAAGATCTCTCAGCAAAAAGGTGTTCACACTCCACAGTCTTCCACCTCCTTGCTCAACACATCATATACCCTCCACAAAATGTGTCCTCACCTTATGGGCGTAAGGTTAGTGCCTGCTATAAACAGATATTCCCAATCTGAGCTCCTCCGCTTCTGATATCACTAAATATAACTCACAGGCATATCCTCTCCACACATTGCTTCCTACTATCCCCTCCAGGCTCCATGGATGACATAATGCTAAACATTGTGCTTTATCATTTAACAACACTTTATTTAAAACAACAATGCCAAATCAATACTCACATTTATTACAGATGTATTGTGCCTGTTTTATATTACGGTGGAAGCAGTTGCACAGAGAAGTCACCTGTCTGCTGGATCTTCAGCTCGGCTAGGCAGGATTTCTGTTCACTGCTTCCCTAGTTCAGTGTCCTAATGTTACATCCATCGGCCATACCGGCTCCTCCTACCGTTTTTGTCACCTCCGGTGACTTCTACAGGGAGATCTGCCTGTACTGTTGTTTAATATTGCATGAGTTTTTATGCATAAGTTGGATTGGCATAATTTTGAGCACTGGATCAGACTTTTATTAATGAATTAAGTGGATATTAGGAGCACTTATTAGGTGATGTGATGAGATTTGTATGAGCACTGCACTCATTTATTGTTTAGTGGTTTTAATTATCCACATTTAGGGATGTGAGGAGTGCTGGCAGCCCCATAGTTTTGATTGATTTACATATTTAGCAGCTCACAAGGTTCTTATAATACTTTAGTTTCTTGTAGTTGGCCACCAGGTTTGCACACATCTCAGGAGGGATTTTGTCCCACTCCCCTTTGCAGATCCTCTCCAAGTCTAAAGGTTTCGAGGCTCATATATTTTCTATGGGATTAGGGTCTGGAGACTGGCTAGGCCACTCTGGGACCTTAATGTGCTTCTTCTTGAGCCAATCCTTTGTTGCCTTGGCCGTGTGTTTTGGGTCATTGTCATGCTAGAATACCCATCCATGACCCATTTTCAATGCGCTAGCTGAGGGAAGGAGGTTCTCATCCAAGATTTAATGGTACATGGCCCATTCCATCGTCCCTTTGATGCGGTGAAGTTGTCCTGTCCCCTTAGCAGAAAAACACCCCCAAAGCATAATGTTTCCCCCTCCATGTTTGATATTGGGGATGGTGTTCTTGGTGTCATAGGTAGCATTCCTCCTCCCCCAAACACGGCGAGTTGAGTTGATGCCAAAGAGCTTGATTTTGGTCTTATCTGACATCAACACTTTCACTCAGTTCTCCTCTGAATTATTTAGATGTTCATTAGCAAACTTCAGACGAGCCTGTACATGTGCTTTCTTGAGCAGGGGGACCTTGCGGGCGCTGCAGGATGTCAGTCCTCCACGGCGTAGTGTGTTACCAATTGTTTTCTTGGTGACTATGGTCCCAGCTGCCTTGAGATCATTGACAAGATTCTCCCGTGTAGTTCTCGGCTTATTCCTTACCATTCTCATTGAAACTCCACAAGGAGAACGTGCATGGAACCCCAGACAGTGTCTTCCATTTGCGAATAATTGCACCAACTGTTGTCACCCTCTCACCAAGCTGCTTGGCGATGGTCTTATAGCCCATTCCAGCCTAGTGTAGGTCTACAATCTTGTCCCTGACATCCACAGACAACTCTTTGGTCTTGGCAATGGTGGAGAGATTGGAATCTGACTGATTGATTGCTTCTGTGGACAGGTGTCTTTTATAAAGGTAACAAGCTGAGATTAGGAGCACTCCCTTTAAGAGAGTGCTCCTAATCTCAGCTCATTACCTGTATAGAAGCCTGGGAGCCAGAAATCTTGCTGATTGATAGGGGATCAAATACTTTTGCTATACTTAATACTAATATACTATTAATATTGCTAATACTTAATTTTACTCATTAAAATGCAAATTAATTTATAACTTTTTTGAAATGTGTTTTTATAGATATTGTTGTTATTCTGTCTCTCTGTTAAAATAAACCTACCATTAAAATTATAGACTGATCATTTCTTTGTAAGAGAGCAAACGTACAAAATCTGCAGGGTGTTAAATACTTTTTTCCCTCACTGCATATACACTGTATATCAAATGCACTTGTATAATAGTACTAGTCAATCTGTCTTTGTACTAGCTTTCTCCACATCAGTATTCAGTCTGGAAGAGGGAGGGGTAAAACGGCCAGCCAGTTAGGCTTAACTGCATTGTAAAGTGCTTTGATTCTAACAAACAGAGCTTTAAGCTGGCCATAAACTGATTGATCAGTGTGTGGGCTCTCACCTTTGACAAAAGTCGATTGTTTAAACTGATACTATATATACTGCACTTAGAGGCGCTGTGTCTTCTCTCCCCATTTTTGTCCACAGAGTTCACTTGTAGCTTATCTACATTGGCTGCCTCCAGTGCGACACTATAGACTTATCATAGACTGTACCATTCTTTAGAGTGATACTAAAGTCACGTTTTAAAAAAAAAAATGTCATACTTTACCTCCTCTGTGCAGTTGGTTTTGCATAGAGCAGCCCAGATCCTCCTCTTCTCAGGTCCCTCTTTGCTGCTCCTGGTCCCTCCTATCAAGTGCCCCCACAGCAAGCAGCTTCCTATAGGGGTACCCAAGCCGAGTCAGAGCTCCGTGTATCCATTCAGACACAGAATCCGGACCCGTCCCCTCTCTCCCCGATTGGCAGACTGACTTTGATTGACAGCTGTGGGAGCCAATGGCACCACTGCTGTGTCTCAGCCAATCAGGAAGAGTGTCCCGGACAGCTTAGACATTTGTGGACATCGCTGGAGAGAGAGGGGGCTCAGGTAAGTAATTAGGGGGTTCTGGGGGGCTGCTACACACAAAAGATTTTTTATCTAAGATTCTGCCTTTACAGCTCCTTTAATTTGCTCATGTCTAGAGATTGCATAATCTGCATATATTGCTTTAGACTATCTTCTATTGCCTTTGCATAGACATTACTTAATGTTGTGGCAATAGCATTGTGGCCCGCTGCACTTCACCACCAGTGTTCTCCCCCACTTGTCAGTACTTATTTCATAAATGTATAGATCACTGACATATTAACCTCCCTGGCGGTATGACTGAGTCTGGAATTTATTGCTGGAAGCGGTAATGGTTTTCTGCATGGAGATATGGCGTTATGTACTATAGGCCTGCAATGGTTAGTATCCCTGGCGGTATGATTATGTCTGATTTTTGGTGCTGAAAGCGGTACAATTATTTTGCATTTATTCAATAATGTAATCAAACCAAAAACGCAGAAATTTGCTCAGTTGCAGAATTGTCGCTGTCGTCACTTTCAGTTTCTGATGATAAATTTCCCCAAAAATCAGTATCACTCAATTCTGCAAATGATTCTTATTTACTATCGGTGTTTTCTAGCTGATCAAAAACCGCTTTTGACGCAAAGGGACACTTTTTGGTTGCTATGGACATTCTCATGTTTCCAGGCAGAAAGAATGACATTTATTATATAAAAGTGCATGCAGGGCTCTGGGCAAACCACTAGGGACAAAGGGGATGTGAAATTATTTCATACAGTAATGTAATCTTACAGATTACAGTGTACTGTATGTACTGTGTGTGTTTCACTTTTTGAATTTCCCGCCGGTCTCCGCCCCCGTGCGCCGCGACGTTCGCAGGGAACGGAGCCCGGAGGCACACAGAGACATCGGAGCGGTGGACACAGCTCGCAGACACGCTGACACCGCGGGAGGACATCGCTGGATCCAGGGGACAAGGTAAGTAACATTGCCTGGATCCAGCGATGCAAGTCCGAGTGTGGCTCGGGGTTACCGCTTTAGGTACTGAAAATCCACCCCGAGCCACACTCAGGATTACGGCTAAGGAGGTTAAGCAACCCTTTGTAAGTTATGTGGAACTGATAACCTCATTCCTCCACATACAGTATACTCTAAGGCTGCATTCACACCTGGGTGTAGCATTTTCAGGCAGAAATACACACATTTTTTTACCGTGATTTTACCACGATTTTTGCTGAGATTTTGTACAGGTCAAAAGGTCACCAATGTAAAAAGTAGAAAAACGCCCAAATCAAGCTATAAAAATACTTCCAGAACTTGTTTGAGATTCAGGCGTTTTCAGGCTTTTGGCTTCAGGCGTCTTTGAGTGGAGATGTGAACGGACGCTATAGAGAATCATTGATTTTTTCCCCTCCAGCGTTTTGTAGCTTCAGGCTTCAAGCTACAAAACGCTCAGGTGTGAATGGGGCCTTAGGCTAATCATGTTCAGAAACCAGTTCACTTAAAGTGGTTGTAAACCTCAGACATGAAATATGGACAAAGCATATCCCCGTATAGTGTGTACTTGTCTCAATTAAGAGCACTAAGTGTCATTTCTGTCTGCTGCTTTGTTCCTCTGTTATCAGCATGAATCACTTCTGACAATTTTTCCTGACATGAGAAAAATGGTGACGGGAGGAACCTCCAACTGACTGACAGCCTCAGCTCTGTTACTGTGTGCTGTGTGAAGGGGGTGTCCCTTTCCTCCAATCAGCTGTTAGAGCATTCCTCACTGAGCTCTGCAGAGTGTAAATTCAGCTCTCTTCCCCCTTTTTTCTGACAGCTCAGACAAGCTTACAGTATATATTCTAGACTTTGCATGTAGAGAAGAGAAGACTGCAGATAGACAGATACAACTTATGTAGGAGGATTTGTTTCATCTCTGCTTATCACCTGAGGCTAGTCCCTTCACTGGGTATATGGAAGGGTTTACAACCACTTCAACAATTTAATTCTGGAATGTGAGAAGAAGCCCATTAAAACACAGGGGGAATGTAAAGATTCTATGGAAGTGTAGTCCCTGAAAGATACTGAGGACCTCAAAACTGCAAGACAAGAGCACTACCATAATTACCACCCATCTGTGCATTTACATCACCCATTCATTTATTGTATGTAACAGTCTCAGGTTGATTTACTAAACACGGAGAGCACAAAATCTGGTGCAGCTGTGCACGGTAGCCAATCAGCCTTTAACTTTAGCTTGGTCAATTAAGCTTTGGCAATAAAACCTGGAAGCTGATTGGTTTCTATGCAGAGCTGCAGCAGATTTTTCACTCTCCAGTTTTAGTAAATAAACCTTTCTGTGTTCAAAAGGTGAGTGGACCCTAAGTGCAAGAGGAGGAGGGAGTATTCTCTGGTTTCATACAGTATGACTCATATGATTTTTTTAGAATAAATATTTAATCCATGTTAGGAATTTTTTAACCACAGTGTAAAGAACTAAGCATTTCTTCTCTAAAATCATGCCTGCACAGTTCTTTTATAGCTTATTTCTCACAAATGCACATCATTAGTTAATAAACAGCAACATGAAATGTCATTACCATCTTATTAGATGTATCCTTTTATTTCCCTGGAAAACGACAAACCCAGCGGCAGTGAATCCTAGAAATGTTGTGGTCCCTGTTGAGTCCTTGAAACAACAAAGGTGATAAGGGGTTTAACAAGAGTCAGTTTTGTGATCAGCAAACCTAGTATACATCAGTACACTTGCAAACCAAACTTAGGAATTGTATCAATGGGCAAATGCAATGCAATGTGTCTGCACCACAATATTCTTCTCAAAGTGATGTGCATGTAAACGCCTTTATTTAAACCACAGATCTTTGCACCATAAAATACATGTGCTACCTTGATCTATGAAAGCTGCATCTGTACATTGAAGAGTTGAAGGAACAATGATTCTCATTCATCAGTGTCCTTGGCAAGAACTGTTTGCACTACCCAGTAGCAACCAATCACACTAAGGCCCGGTTCACACTGGTGCGACATGGCATTCGACTTGTGAGTCTCACGGCATGTCAGATTTAATGTTTCCCTATGAGAGCCATCTTAACTGGTCCAACACAAGTCGCTCCGACTATAGTAAATGTTCCTGCACTACTTTGGTCCGACTTTGATATGACTTCAGTGTCATAAAGTGTAAAAAGTCGAACTGAAGTTGCAAGGCAAAGTTGCGCATCTTTCATGCCAGAGCATTGTGAACCTGGGCTTAAACATGATGATGGAGAAAGAACATTAAGACAAGGTTGGTGGCTGTAGGGCAATACGGACAGTTCTTAACCCCTTGAACTCCGGAAGGTTTTACCCCCTTCATGACCAGGCCATTTTTTGCTGTTAAGCACTGAGTTATTATAACTGCCAATTGCGCGGTCATGCAACACTGTACGCAAATGCTTTTCTTTCGAGATACACACCCTTTTTTTAAAGTAAACGCATGTCACAACGTACTGGCGCGTTAACCGTCAATATTATTGAGTCACGAATTGTCGTTTTTTACCGGACCAGTACTTCCCCCATTTTGGAAGGCCTCAAGTTCCCCAATTCTTGACAGGCATAACGGGATGTCGGTGGTTGGAACAGAATTACAAGAAAGAGGTAGTAGTACAAATTCGGGTCCAAGTGTTACGAGACCGTACTTTCTACGCGTTGAAACGGAACGTTGAAGTCAAGCTGAAAAATGTGAAATACTGTGACTTCAGTATAGTTTCAGCCTGGTTTCATCACGTCCTTGTAAATGATATCAGCCTCGCTGAA
>BLSH010233387.1:1078293-1094733 GCA_018402905.1 Glandirana rugosa | reverse complement strand
TGCTTTTTTACCACTACCATGCCTTTATACTGGCTTTTGAAATGTACAAATGCAGCAATTTAGAAATTGGATGAAAGGTTTAGCACTGGGAAACACTTTTTGAAAGATAAATAGTGCATTTTATATACAACTATATAGATCACACAAAAATGAGGGACAAATGAGGAGTAATGAAGGACAGAGGGACTTTGTTCCAAATGAGGGACAATCCCTCAAAATCAGGGACAGTTGGGAGCTATGCTTATAGTGGGACTGTGATAGTATGGCAGGCAATCTGACACTAGCTGACGCTGGCTGGGGGGTACACTGACATCAAATGACACTAATACAGTGATCAGTGCTAATACTATACACTGTCACTGTGCTAATGACACTGGCTCAGAAGGGGTTAACATCTTGGGGCGATCAATGGGTTTAATATGGGCCTAAACTACATTCTTCAATAAAAATTATTTGGTAAAAAACGACATTCTTCAATAAAAAATATTTGGTAAAAAACGACATTCTTCAATAAAAATGATTTGGTAAAAAACTACATTCTTCAATAAAAATTATTTGGTAAAAAATGACATTCTTCAATAAAAATGATTTGGTAAAAAACGACATTCTTCAATAAAAATTATTTGGTAAAAAAAAAATATGTGCCTAACAACGTGTAATGTGTGTGCTTTTACTACTGGGTCCTGCTGTGTTTTTCCCTGCTTTGCAGAACCCCTGTCACTGTTTGGAGCTCTGTGTTGTTTAAATCACAGAGCTCCCTTCTCGGAACGACAGAGCCGATCATTAGCCAGCGCCTGCTGATCGGCTTGTGCTGTGACTAATCACAGCACAGCCATTGGGCGCAAGTGCATGCGCCCCCTATCTGGAAGAGCTGCATGACGCATCAGATACTTGATCCATGCCGTTTTGCCGCCGTACTTCTAAACAAAGTGGTCGGCAAGCGGTTAATTGAAAGAACTCGTTGATACATAAAGCTAAAAGTGACAAGAGATAGAAGTTTAAATGAACTAAAATGATCCAAAAACTCGACACACACATTGAAAGTAAACTTCATATAAAATATCAATGTGTCAATTGTGCAACTAACAAACCACTTAACTTCCTTGTAGGACAGAGTGTAGTAAATGGCATAGAACACATCTTATTAGCTACAGAGAGCTAGCTCTAACACTTCATGTCCACATGTTTATCTATTCAAAATCTATTACTCCATCAGTCACAGCGTTCAAGTGTGAAATTGCTAATCAGAAAGTAGCAGTATAAGGACAGTGGACTAGAAACAGCTGTGGTACCTTGCATGGATGAGGGTCGACGCCATACGTTTCCAGGGAATGTGCTTTCAACAGCAAATTAAATTCTGCAACAGCTGGGCTTTGACCTCTGAAATGGCAAAAGAGGAGGAAGAAGAGGTCATTAATGTTTTACATGGTAAGCAAAACATGCCCTGAGATAGCGCATTTTCTTCCCACTCCAGCAAGGAAACAGCAATAACATTTACAAAATGTGCTGACGTGTATGTTAGGTCATATGTTATAACTTTTTCATACAGGACATGTCATACATTTTTTACAAGAGCAAGCTGATTTTAAAACTCTGCAGACACTGATTCTGATTATTTTTATTAAACTATGTTAATAAGCATATTTTCCCCCATTATATTGCTGAGAAACCTGCATGCATTCAATTGATTGAAGTGCTACAAAGAAACTGTCCTTAGGAGATGTACCTCCTACTACTAGCTATATGTAGCATGACCCCCATAGGGGTAGCAGATGACAGCGTTCCCCACTGCTGCACAGTCAGGCACACAACGTCAGCTTCCATTCAAACACAGTGAACAGTCCCTGTTTTATTAGGGGGTGATAACTTGGATGGGGATAGGAATTATGGGGACAGTAACAAAACCAGGGACAACTTCCTCCCTATATACACAGCCTCCTATGTGGTTATTTTTTTTCTTTACCTATGTATTTATTTTATTTTTACACTGTCACTTGATTTTTTTTTCTTTTTTTCACTTTTATTGCTATCACAAGGAATGTAAACATCCTTGGGACAGCAATAGGCATGTGACAGGTACTCTTTATGGAGAGATCTTGGGTCTATAAGACCCCAGATCCCTCCTCTGCCCTTAAAAGCATTTGATCACATTAAGATTGGTGTGATCAAATGCTTTTCATTTTTAAAAATGGCGCAGGTTCCAGGTAAACCAGAAGTGATAGAAGGTTATTGCTTCCAGTTCCCTATATTATAGAGATAAACAAAGTGGTTCCAGTCTTTGTTTGTCTCTATGATTGGTCGGTAGAAGTGCCGGCTGGTGGATGGGGACTCCAGTCCAGCAGCTAGTTAACCGCTAGGAGAGGCGACCGTCAGCTCTAAAAAAACGGTACTGGGATGATGCCTGCAGCTGCAGGGAACTTCCTGGTATAACCACTTGAAGTCCAGTGACGTAACGGAACATCACTGGTCGTCAAGTGGTTGAATGTCATTTAACGTACAACTAAAGCCTCCAGTATTACAGGCTAATGAAGTACCAAATCTACTTACTATGTGATACAGAAATCTCATTAGGTAAACTTAAAAAAAATTTTCACCAACCCCTAAGACCTCTTTTACATGGGGGGCTGGGGGTCAGTAAAGTCTGCAATACAGCTGGAGGGGGTTGTCCACATGCTTTGCGTCACAGCTGCAGTAAATTAAATGTGGCTTTTCAAGTCAAGTGGGCTGGGACAAATGCTTTGGTCACAGTTGTGGAGTATTGGTCCCATTCTAAATTTCCATTTGCTCCTTATGACCAGCCATCGACGTAGGCCCTTAGGTCCCTTGTGAAGCCATTATATCTTTATGGCAACAGTGGTGTATTTTGGTTTTGTGCTGCCCTAGGCAAGACTAAAATTGAACGCTCCCCTCCCCCTCCTATGTAAATTTGGCCCTCCTTCCTGTTTAGCCACTTCAGCCCTGGAAGGATTTGCCCCCTTAATGACCAGAGTACTTTTTGCGATACGGCACTGCGTCACTTTAACTGACAATTGCGCGGCCATGCGACGCTATACCCAAACAAAATTTACGTCCTTTTTTTCCACAAATAGAGCTTTCTTTTGGTGGTATTTGATCACCTCTGCGGTTTTTATTTTTTGCGCTATAATCAAACAAAGAGTGACACAGAGGAGCTGGTCGGCAAGCGGTTAAAGGATGTGATTACCTCCAAAATTGAAAGACTACAAGTCCCAGCATGAACCAGTGATCTCACGAGAGGGGGGTGGGAGGGTGGGAGAGAGAGGGGGTGGGAGAGAGAGAGAGGAGGGGTGGGAGAGAGAAGGGGGATAAAAAAAGGGTGGGAGAGAGAGAGGGGGGATGAAAAAGAGGGTGGGAGAGAGAGAGGGAGGGGGTGGGAGACCCCCTAGCCCTGCCTGCAGTCCTTCCTGTGCCCCCCTGTCTGTAGGTAAGTGTGTGTGTGATGCACCTACCTCCCACTCGTCCTCATTCTCTGGGCCCGCGGTCAGCCTGTCTTCCTGTTGATGTCCCAGCTAGGAGAGGAGAGGAGGTTGGAAAAGGGGGTGTAGGCTCTGGGAGGTGCCAGGGATGCTGCATCCGCTGCTGCTCAGGACAGGGTGGCACCACGGTGGTGGAGGTCTTCTCCCTCATGAGCTCTCGGTTTTAGCCAGCCTCCGGGGGCTGGCTGCTCGCTGTGTGAAGACGCTGCTGCTGTCAGCACCGGATTGGCGGATTTTGCTCCTCTCCCCTGCACTTCACTGTCACCATACCGGTGGGACTCTTTGTTCCCCACAAGCATTAGGCTTGGAGGAGATGGAAGTTAAATCCTCCTCCGCTTTGAATTATGGGCAGGGCCAGGGAGTCACGGCCACGACGTCACTGGTTGCTAGATGCCAGGTGGCTCTAGCAACCAGTGGCCAATAGAGTCTCAGGTGAAGGCGGGTGTGGCTTTTTTGCCACCCCCTCCCCCTGCAAAGTGCTGCCGTAGGCCTGGGTCTTGTTGGCCTAGGACAAAATACAGCACTGAATGGCACCCAAACTTGTCTATCACAGTACTCCCTAACCCCACCTGCAGTGGTAGAGGGACACCTATTCAGCGTTAGCGTTGGTTTGTATGTCATGTATTGGAAAAAATAAATACAACAACACACTCAGGACATTTGCCAAGTTTCATTAAAGCTTCAAAGAAGCATCACAGAAGCATCAAAAACACATGGAAAATGTATGTTAGCAGTAGGCGCTTTAATTTGTGTTACTAATCAAGTGTAAACAAGCCCCTGGTTTCCTGTTTCGGAGACGGTGATCACTGAGACAAGCAAGGAGACATGGAGAAATTTCCCCAGTTAAAATCTTAGAAATTTTAGGGTCTTCCCCAATCTACAAATATATGTATATATATATATTGGCTTTAGTTTAACTTTAACTAAGTGTACAACATCTGCTCTAAATAAGGGCTCATTCACACTAGAGCACAGGTTTGGAAACCCTTGTTTTGTGCGAAATTCCCGCAATGAGTTCAAAACGCACTGGGTATGAGATCTGCTGTGGGTGTCAATATATTCCTAATAACACTCCAAACAACGATCACAAATGCCCTGCAGTATATTGCATTTTGGCGCAGTGTGTCTTTGAAAAGTAGTGCATGCAAGCACTGCTTTTGGCGCGATCCAGCATGATTCAGGCCATTCAAATGAACAGGGCCGAAACTAGGGAGGGGGTATATGTCTGCTTTCCTCTCTCCTAGAAAAAAAACAGCACTTAACCCATGCAGTGCGGGCACAGCCACACCTTATGTTGAAAACATTTTTTTTTGCCCGGAGTTGGCCTTTAAATAAATACGAAACCACATTCACAGTGCATATGGTCACTTTGCCAATTTTTCACATCTACATACACATTATGAAGATATCTTCAATAGCAACCTAATGTCCTAATGCCAATAATAATAGATACATGCAGTAGCATGCCCTGAATCCCCGGTGGTTGTCCCAGGTACCTGGTGCTGCGATCACCGACACCACAGCAGCATCTCTCCGCGCCGCTTGCCACCAGCCTCAACAGCCGAGATAAGCTACCCCTTTAGTTGCCAAGTGTCTCAGATCTGCCGGGACAGTCCCGTTTTCTAGACAGCTGTCCCGCAGCAGCTTTATCCTGACCTGGAATCTAAGCTATTGGGACAGCTGTAGTACTGTACATCCATGGGCAAGTTAAAGAATAATTCCAGGCATGCCTATATTATACATAGTTACATTGTTCCAGCTCAGACCAATGTAACTATGTATATGTCATATCTCATTGCTGCCTTGGAAGCTGCCGAGAAATGAACTGGGAAATCTGTCCTCAGTCCTTTCCTCTGTTTCAATAGTAAGACACCAGGGGCTGATATTTCACCAAAACCCCCCAACAGGGTTCATAAACAATTGCAAAAAAAATATAAAAAATAATATTGTAAAAAGATAATAAAATAATAAAAAATAAAATAATAAAAATAAAAAACTATTGACCCTTTCCACTACCCTACTCATACCAACTTCTGTCCTACTGACACCATCCTCTTCGGGGGGTGTTGAACTGGGTCTTTGCCCCAGGTGAAAGAATGTCTAGTTGCCACTGCAAATTAATGCAGTGAGTCGCACAGGAATCTCTGTAAGTGATTTCATACTATTTTATACTATGTGGTAAGTCTGTGAGGTTGATTTACTAAAGCTGGAGAGTGCAAAAACTGGTGCAGCTGTGTATGCTAGCCAATCAGCTTCTAACCTCAGCTTGTTCAATCAAGCTGTGACAATAAAACCTTGAAGCTGATTGTTTTCTGTGTGGAGCTGCACTTTCAAGCTTTAGTAAATCAACCCCTCTGTGTCCCATGTATAGCGAATGCAGTCATAACTGGGAGGCACAGATGTAAAGCCAGAGTCTTTACATGGAAAAGGAAACTGCATGTCTGGTATGTCCAGTAGATCAATTCAGCCAATTACATTGTTATTAAATACCCTTTTCCTGTTTATCTTCATACTCATATACTAGCTATTTATATGCATATACGATAATACAGTATATTTAAGTTTTAGAGCCAGTTCACACAGGGGCGATCCAACTTCAGGGGCGTCTCAATGCAAATCGCCCCCAAAGTAGTACAGGAACCTTTTTCTAAGTCGGAGCGACTTGAGTCGCTCCTATTAGAACGGTTCCATTGCAATGCATGGAGCGCGACTTGTCAGGCGACTCAATTTGCCTGACAAGTCGCCCCTGTGTGAGTGAATGGATTTTGCCAAACAAAAACTTCATACGCTGTTAGAAATTTGTTAATCTTCGAGAAAATTTTCCATCCTGCTCCTTCGAAATTTCTAGTCACCACTGTCTATCTGACCCTACTAATAATTAGACAATCAGACAAGTGTTCCTAAACTTTCTAAAAAAATTCTACTACTGTATGGCCAGCTCAGTTTGTGGGTAAATGTAGTAACTATGAATGCACCGATACTGACATCAGTGCCGATACCAAGCATTTACGTGAGTATCGGTACTTGCACAAATGCTCCCGATACCGAAACTTTCTGGTGCAATTTGCGTCAATACAAAATGAATGGGTGCAAATCGCAGTGCAAAGAATCGTATGTGATTTGAACAGGAATGTAGTGCGATTACTGTCCGAATTACATGCAATTTTCCCCACCACTCCTGGGTGTATGTGTATAGAAAGGGGAAAGCGTCATCTAGTGGGCAGTTCATTAAAATGTTAGAACTCACAGTACATTTCTGGCCAAATGCAAAATCTGCATAGGTGTCCCGGTTCCGCTGATGATAGCAAATCACAGCCGCTGGAGGTGCTCACAGGGCTGGAGGAGATGTCCAGCGGTCCGCCCCCAAGCTGATATCAGTTCCGCCCTATACCCATAGGGGTCCCGGAACTTTTCCTCCAGCCCTGTGAGCACCTCCAACTATCACCTACACCTATGCAGATTTTGCATTTGGCCAGATATGTACTGTAAGTTCTAACATTTTTAATAAACTGCCCAATAAATGGCGCTTTTCCCTTTATATACACACACACAGGAGCAGTGGGGGAAATTGCATGCGATTCGGACAGGAATCAGACCACATTCCTGTTCAATCGCAACCTCTGCAGCAATGCTGGCAGCACTCATACGTCTATTTCCCAAAGACAACCTCTGGATATGACGCTGAGCATGTGCACTCAACTTCTTTGGTCGACCATGGCGAGGCCTGTTCTGAGTAGAAACTGTCCTGTTAAACCGCTGTATGGTCTTGGCTACGGTGCTGCAGCTCAGTTTCAGGATTTTGGCAATTTTCTTATAGCCTAGGCCATCTTTATGTAGAGCAACAATTCTTTTTTTCAGATCCTCAGAGAGTTCTTTGCCATGAGGTATCATGTTGAACTTCCAGTGACCAGTATGAGAGAGTGAGAGCGATAACACCAAATTTAACACCCCTGCTCCCCATTCACACCTGAGACCTTGTAACACTAATGAGTCACATGACACCGGGGAGGGAAAATGGCTAATTGGACCCAATTTGGACATTTTCACTTAGGGGTGTACTCACTTTTGTTGCCAGCAGTTTAGACATTAATGGCTGTGTGTTGAGTTATTTTGAGGGGATGGCAAATTTACACTGTTATACAAGCTGTACACTCACTACTTTACATTGTAGCAAAGTGTCATTTCTTCAGTGTTGTCACATGAAAAGATAGAATAAAATATTTACAAAAATGTGAGGGGCGTACTCACTTTTGTGAGATACTGTACTTAAAGGAACTAAAAAGCTGTCCACTAAACCAGTGCAAAATACAGCTTTGCATATCTCACAGCCATTGAAAATCCAGAAGATAAAGTTTTTTTCTCTCATCTTAGGATAGTGGGTAGATCCACTGTTCCAAGTTCAGGGACATTCTCTGTTTGGAATTTAAGAGTGATGGTCTGGTTTTCTCCAACAACCCCACAATATCTGGTAGTTCTGGTGGCATCTGGCACAAGTTCCTGTGGAAGTGACAATTTCTGTATTTAAAGCTACACCCCAGTCAAACTTCAAAAATAATCCCGGAGATGGATACAGTGGACACAACCTACCTGCTCAGTACTTCAGTTTTTCATCTAGGCATTGTAGCACACTAGCCCACCCTAGTAGTACACCAGTTTACCCAATACAGTTTGTCAGTAAAATGGTGATCTAAAAAACCTTGCCTGTGATACAGGAGAAGAATTACTAAACACACCCATCACAGACACTTAGTTGCCTATAACATACAGAAAGCCACATATAATAAAGCCAGCAGTAAGAAGTATCTCACAGTCACCAACCAGACACATCTGCCATGGCAATTTGAAGGAGATTTGTGATACAGTACAGCATGTACAGAAAAGGGGAGTTGTACAGCACAGCCTTGAGTGAGTACACTACCAGTGAACCTGCGGTGTGCTCTCTGGAGTTTGGCTGCAGAAAATTCAGATTAGGGTAAACTGAGTGGACTTTTTGACTTTGGCAAGTTGGATTACTTGGTGGCTGCCATTGATCATCCATTGTACTTTGAACCCATTATGGTTCAACTCCAGGCAAATACCTAAATACATATATAAGAGCTGTTTAGCTGTCAAGGGATTTGTGTTTGTGTCCACTCAGTCCTGAGATTTCCACAGCTTTGCCAGATAGAACAGCCCTGTCTAACAGAGGAGGGTACCTAAATGTTCTCTATTGCAGTTTAACTTGTACTTACAGGTTCATTTCTCAACTCCCACCCTGTGACTACAGGCTTAAAGAAGAAGAGCTCATCTCTCTGTCACTCTGCTCTCTCCTTCTATCAACATGGCTTCTTGCCAGGGGCGGCCCATTCCCCTATCCATGCGTCCGGCCCCCATGCAGGACGCCGGATGCATGAATTCCAATGGGGGGGGGGGGGGTTTTGGTTGAAGCACATGATTAGAGCCATTCTTCAATAGGCTTCAAAATAGGGTGGGATCGGGGCAGAGAGCATTGAGCCAAAAGCCCACTCAGGTGTGTTACAATAGCGAATGAATATTGGCTATTGAAACATTGATCCTCCTCTCGGCCAATCAGAAAGCGGGTCCGAGACCTATTTCCCGATTGGCTGAAAGGAGAAGTGTTGTGGTTGGCCATCGAGGAGGAGGGAGGAAACGGAAGGCGCCGTAAGCCGCCATGATGCCCACAGAGAGCAGGGGAAGGGGGAGGTGCCGTGATGCCCGCGGAGAACAGGGGAAGCCGCGGGTGATGCCCACGGAGAGCAGGGTAAAGGGAAGCTGCCATGATGCCTGTCGCCCGGGTGAAGCGATGCCCACCATAGATGAGGTAAGTGACCGACCGGCCCGAGGGGGGGGGTGTCTGTGGGTGCACTGTTTGTGCCGCCCCCAAAAAAAATTACCACCAGCTGCCACTGCTTCTTGCACTGCAGTACGCTTTAATGGCTCCTTGGCTGTTTCTCCTCCCCCCTCTGCTGTCTGAGGCTGGTACTAGGTCAACCTTATTTACTTAAACTTCTTTAATTTAAAAAGTAAATTGAATTTTGCATTAATTATTACAGAGCTGCATTCATATGTGAACAGAAATATAGGATAAATCTTCCAGACACATTTGCCTGTAACAACTGTCTATGAGGGGATTTCCTTATATCCTCACACATCCTGTTGAGTCTACATGAGAGGAAGTGAAGAAAAATCTCCCTAATAAAATACAGATGACGAAAAAAATGACTGACAGTAGATTTAACCCTTCCCTATTCCTTCTAAACTTAAAAAAGGTTTTGACTTTAGATTTATTAGGTAATCAGCATTCGTAATACTGTTAGCATAACTGTCCTTGTTACACACCGGACAACGTTCATGTTTTGTAACTGTAATCATTTGCAGAGAGGATATAATCTTTAGAATTGAATATGCTTATTAACCTTATTGAAAGGAAGCAAACTCCAGTCTTTATATCTCTTCAGCTGTCACATTACACAATGATGTCCATTACACACAGGGACAGTATCTAATAAATTACACTTGTTATTTTTCAGTCATCTTGTGTCTAGTTTTTTGTGATTGATGATGTACAGTGCAGTGAGGTGACATGCCAAAGCTTTTGCTTCAAACTTCCTATTGTCTACAGGAATTTAAAGAACAACGCTAAGAAAAACAAACACTGGTTAATGATAGTCTCACAAAATGTAGAACTTGACCATGGAGATAAATGTAATATGTCAGATGGTGCATGTACATTTGTAAGGCTGTGCCGCATCCCTCTATGCCAGGGGTCTCCAAACAAAGGGCCAGTTTATTGTCCTTAAGACTTTAAGAGGGCGGATTGTGGCCAGTGTGGGCAGCAAATGTCATGGGCCCAACATCATTGAGAACATGGATCCTGTCTAAATTGGCCCCAGAATGTGTATGAATGAATGTGAGTTAGGGACCTTAGATTGTAAGCTCCTTGAGGGTAGAGACTGATGTAAATGTATATGTAAAGCACTGTGTAAATTGACAGAGCTATACAAGTACCTGAAATAAATAAATAAATACGGCCTCAAGGTTGGTGGTCAGTAGGAGGGGGAGTAGTGCCCCTATTATAGGAGGAATATTATCCCATTATTGGTATCAGTGGAAGAAATAGTGCCCCCTTGTTGGTGTCAGTGGGAGGAAAAGTTCCTCATATCAGTTGGAGGAATAGTGCCCCAAGGGCTGGATAAAGGCTAGCAAAGGGTCACATCTGGCCCTCAGGCCACAATTTAAAGACCCTTGCTCTATGCTATGGTCCCATTAGCTACAGCTGTTTGTGTGTGGCCAGAAACTCATAGTGACCCTGGACACACACTGTCTGCATCCAGGGTTTGTCAGAGGCTTTAAAAGCACATACCCACTCAGATGACGCTTATTTTTCCCTGCAGTAGGATGTAAGGATGCAGTCATTTTACAAAAAAATATATCCAAAGTTCCCACATCCCCCAACTTGTTGCTGCTCCAAAAAGAGATTTTACATTAAAGCATATCTATGGTCAAAATGTAAAATCATATATTCATTTCAACATTCCAATTATTTCTGTCTCCTATTAATCTGAATCATCCTAAAGTGATATTAAACCTTCGGGGTTTTTTTTATTAAAATAGAAAACATGTCTATACTTACCTGCTCTGTGCAATGGTTTTGCACAGAGCAGCCCCTGTCCCTTTCTGGGGTTCCCCGCCAGAGCTCCAGCCCCTGTCCTCTCCTTCTGGGATCCCCCGCCGCCGCTCCGGCCCCTGTCTTGTTCTGGGATCCCCCGCCGGCGCTCCGGCCCATGTCTTCTTCTGGGATCCCCCGCCGGCGCTCCAGCCCCTGTCCTCTCCTTCTGGGATCCTCCGCCGGCGCTTCGGCCCCTATCCTCTTCTTCTGGGATCCCCTGCCAGCACTCCAGCCCCTGTCCTCTCGTTCTGGGATCCTCCGCCGGCGCTTCGGCCCCTATCCTCTTCTTCTGGGATCCCCTGCCAGCACTCCAGCCCCTGTCCTCTTCTGGGCACTTTCTGCAGCTGCAGCTGGAAGCCTAAAACTCCATGGTGGAAAGGTCACACCCAGGACCTCTGTGAGGTATTCCCGATTCCTAAGCCTAAGCATATAGATACTTTAAAATGATTGAAAATTTAAGCATGGAGAGGAAACTAGAGCAATAAAAATTTCAATTATGAGCAGAAGAATGTTTCAAAAGAGCACACATGAGTATTTAATATGCAAACAGAATATAATGGAAATGGCTAAATCTAGGCTCAAACAATTGTTGACACTCAGCAATTTATTACATACCTAAGTTCACTTTTATGAATCTCAACAATTTTCCTTTCCAGCTTTTGAGACTGCTTAGGGAATATCTTGAAGTCGCAGATGTAATTATCAGGATGTTCGTCAGGATCATAATCACCGATCTCAGCTGCAAAGGTAATATTCAGTTATTACAAGGCTTATGGAAAGATTGTAATAATTTCTTACAAGGTTTATATGATTAGTTTCTGACACAGAGGTCAGAATATTAATTACTGCAGGCAGCAGATGACACAGGCTAGAAAGTGCTTGGAACTGGACATATCACTGAACCAGGACTAAAGGCGATGCAGTTCACCGAATACATTTCCTTACCCCCTAAATACACAAGCATTAATAGAATTGGTAACAGAACCAGCTGGTATCCCTATTGTGAGAGAGTTGCAAACAATGTTCCCTGTTACATTATATACAGTCATATACAGTCATGGCCAAAAATATTGGCACCCCTGCATTTCTGTCAGATAATGCACCACTTCGCCCAGAAAATTGTTGCAATTACAAATATTTAGGCATTCTCGTGTTTATTTCTTTTATTTGTATTGGTATGACACAAATAAGCGGAGAAACAAAAAGCTAAATCTGACACATTCCACGCAAAACTCCGAAAATTGACTGGACAAAATTATTGGCACCCTCAATTTAATATTTGGTAGCACTCCCTTTGGAAAAGATAACTGAAATCAACTGCTTCCAGTAACCATCAAAGAGTTTCTTACACCTCTCTGCTGGAATTTTGGACCAACTGCTCCAGGTTTCTCAGATTGGAAGAGCTCCTTTTCCCAACTGCTGTTTTGAGATCTCTCCACAGGTGCTCTATGGGATTTAAATCTGGACTCATTACACACCAGTTCAGTACTCTCCAGCGCTTTGTTTTAAACCATTTCTGTGTGCTTTTTGGTGTGTGCTTTGAGTCATTGTCCTGCTGTAAGACCCATGACCTCTGATGGAGACCCAACTTTCTGACACTGGGCCCTACATTACACCACAGATTTTTTTTGTAGTCTTCAGCTTTCATAATGCCATGCACATGGTCAAGACATCCAGTGCCTGAAGCAGCAAAGCAACCCCAAAACATCAGTGAGCCTCCATGTTTGACAGTAGGGACTGTACTATTTTCTTTAAAGGCCCGACGATGGGCTTTACCAAAAAGCTGCAATTTTGTTTTGTCTGTCCACAGCACATTCTCCCAAAAGGATTTTGGCTTCCTCAGGTAAGTTTTGGCAAAATTCAAGCTGGCTTTTTTATGTTTCTGGGTCAGCAGTGGTCTCCTCCTGGGTCTTATACCATAGCGTCCCTTTTCATTCAGATAGTGACGTATAGTGCGAGATGACACAGTTGTACCCTGTGCCTGAAGGTCAGCTTGAATTTGTCTGGAAGTTGATTGAGGTTCTTTATCCACCATTCGAACAATCCTTCATTGAAATCTTTGATCAATCTATCTCCTTTGTCCACATCCATGGAGATTAGCTACAGTGCAATGGGCTGTAAACTTCTTGACAATGTTGTGCACAGTGGACACAGAACATATCTCTGGAGATGGACTTGTAACGTTTAGGTCATCCATGCTTTTCCATAATTTTTTTTCTCATATCCTCAGACAATTCTTTACTGCTCTTTCCCCTCTCCATGCTCCGTGTGGAACATGGAGACACACAACGGAAAGGCTGAGACAATTGTTCACCATTTTAACTGGTTGCCCGCTTGATTTCTATATTGTCAGTACCTGTTAATTGATACAGGTGAGTTTAATTGCAAATTAAGGGAACATCACAAACATGGAATGCAATTATTTCTTACAATTTTAAGAATGTGCCAATAATTTTGCCCAGTTGGAGTGTTGGAGTTTTGCGTGGAATGTGTCAGATTTGGCTTTTTTTCCTCCGCTTTTTTGTGTCATACCAATACAAACAAAAGAAATAAACACAAGAATGCCTAAACATTTGTAATTGCAACAATTTCCTGGGCGAAGTGGTGCATTATCTGACAGAAATGTAGGGGTGCCAATATTTTTGGCCACGACTGTATAGCCCATCCGCAACCTCGAGGTGGTATGCTTGCAAAAGGGAACCAAAAATAATGGACCCATCTCTCGAAAACAGGATCATTGTGAGAATCAGAGATGTCAGTGTCAGTCCCTGTTACACTGGTGTTGATTGACTAAAATGTGGGAGTGCAAAACCTGGTGCAGCTCTGCATAGAAACCAATCAGCTTCTAGGATATCAGTCAAAGCTTAATTGAACAAGCTGAAGTTAAAAGCTGATTGGTTACCATGCACAGTTGCACCAGATTTTGCACTTTCCAGTTTTAGTAAATCAACCTCAAGGTGTAGATCAACTTACTAATGGTTAATGAGGACTAATCAACAATCATTTTTCATCCATGAGATAAATTGAAGGCTCAGGATGCAAAGATACTAAGTTAACCAATCAAATCATGGATCAAACCAAGGAAACTGGAGGGTGGGAAACTCTGAGAATCTATTTCAAGTTAACACCCTATGGGAATGATTTACTAAAACTGGAAAGCGCAAAATCTGTTACGGTTCTGCATGGTAGCCAATCAGCTTCTAACATCAGCTTGTTCAATTAAGCTATGACAAAAAAAATCTTGAAGCTGATTGGTTTCTATACAGAACTGCACCAGATTTTGCATGCTCCCTATGAGTTAAACTCATTCTGCATCTGGAAACCACAGAGATCAAGATATGTTTTCCCATATTTATCCCTTGTGTTTTGGAGAAGAGCAGTCCTATATTTATTATTTAATTATTTTTTTACTTCTTGTAATACATTGGTATATTAAAGAGTACTCTTTATATTTCAATTTAAAGACATGAATACTTAAAAGAGACAATCAAACACTTGAATAATAGGTTTCCCATCATAATGGCTGAAATTTGCTTCGGACATCTCCAGGCTGCACGTTACGTTAATCCAGATCAGATCATAAAACCCAACATTCCATTTTCCTTATCTACCTCATCTCCAGTATAAATTATTCAAGTTGTATAAAGACAATAAAAAGCCATTAAAGATCTAAAAGTGCCAGGAGTGTATAATACATATAAAAGTAGGTAGGATTGTAAAGAAAGATATTTTTAAATTCACCCATGACTTCCTTCTCATCAGTGCCACACATTTAACTGCCATTTCTAAGCCTCCCTTAGCATACTACAAAGAAAAAAAAACAGGTCCAATACTTTGAGGCAATTTTTTACTAGTTTAACTTTTTACATACATGCAAGTGAATGTTATGTAATGTACTAAGTTATAATTTGGGGGGGGCGTGTCCAGATGTGAAGAGCGGCGGACGCGTATCTGGAGAGCTCCTGCCATCCTGATTACTATCCTGTGACATCCTTGCTATCCGTCCCTTCTGGACATCTGCAGAGCTGACCAACACCACAGGGCACCTTGCGGAGATCAAATCATAACTCCTGGGGCATATTTTACCGGCCGGCCGGCCGGATCCATAAATTGAGGCCCCGGCTTGAGGCCTAGTCGCGGAGCGCCGCCGTTCTTCCGGCGGCCGGGACATCCACGATTCTGCCATCACCAGGCTGCTGACCCGATCATCAAGTAGAGGAGACACCACACCAGAGACCCATCTGATCGTGGATCTTGTGAGTAGAGGGGACAGGGTGAGAACCGAGGCCTAAAACCGGGCGGCCGCCATCTTGGTACACACTCATAGGCCTGCTGTGTATTCTCCATCAGGGGATAGGGGACATTTGGTGCTACATCTGCCCTGACCACTGCCTGTACTTCCCCAGGAGAATTGACTGAGGTGGAAGTGTGGGTGGTGTGGACTGTGGGAGCAATTTTTATCTAGGAATTAGTACTCCTTCTGTTACATGTGTATAGCCTATAGCTGAAACACATCCACTATGAGTATACAGAGGTCAATTCTTACTCCATTCTCCCACGGATCAGCGATCCCCTACGCTCCTGTACCCCTTTCTTGTATATCATCTGGACCAGGGAGTGGGAATTGTGTCCCCCCCGCAACGGCGGAATGATGGTCAAATATGGCCCCCCTGCGACTGCCTCAGCGACAGAACAATTGGCCCGCTTCAGGCGGCAGGAAGATGCGGGAGATGCGGTAGGTCCTGAGCGCGCACCTCAACCTTCAATACACGGAACCCCTTCTTTATTACCATCTCAGGGGATGGACGGGTCCGACCCGGCTATTTTTAAAACGCAGGGCGAATCGCACATGCTACCAGATCCCCCCTACAGTCCTACAGATAACACAATTGCTGGTCCACCCACAGCAGAACCTACGTTGGCTGAGATCATGCTGGCGATTCAGGACTGTAAAACATCCTTATCGCGTCGTACTAGAGTCGGTTGCATCCAAGACGACACCCACCTGGTCGTTAACACAATAGACATCCTGACATCCCCCCTAGACCATCGTACACGCTAAGCGGGACGCAAAATTTTTATCGGCCCAGCCTGGGCAGGTAGGGGACTCTACCATTATTTCTTCCCCAAGGCACATAACTTCCAACTCCACGCGCGAGTCCTGGATGGCGTAGAGGGCGTAGAAGGACGGCGGACTTCGCCCGGTTAACAAGACAGCGACTCCGTCAGCGTCCCCCCGGTATAAACTGGTAGTAAGGCGGCAACGCCCCCCCTGTG
>BLSH010233387.1:1057057-1069108 GCA_018402905.1 Glandirana rugosa | reverse complement strand
CCCCAGGAATTGCCTTTTAGGAATTTTTGGAGACTTGTCACTGTCTGCCTCGGCAAAGAGGCTCCTTCGTATCCTATTCTTTTACGCGAAGAAATCTCTTTTGCTGACGTGGAAGAGTCCACAAGCACTGAATAAAAACCTGTGGTTAAAATTGGTGAATGAAGCTTTACCTCTATACAAGATCACCTTTGATCTCCGAAAACGGAGTAAAGGATTTCATAAGATTTGGGGCGGGTGGCTGGCCAGCCCTCTTACATTATGTCCCGCCTTACCTTAGGGAGCAATGCCAATTAACAAATCCTAGGTGGGCATTGACCCACCTAAACTGTTGTAAATGGAATTATACCATGTTATATAACCAATGTACTTTAATAGGACTACTTAGAGGTATACCTGAATGTCACTTATTGAAAGTTGTGAACAATTTCTGTTGACCATGTACAACTCGCCAATATTTGTACTTAAATGATGGGCATGTTGCCCGAAAGATGGCTGATTGTTTTGTTTGTATGTCTTTATAATTAATAAAAATATCTTAAAAAAAAAAAAGTTATAATTTGGAAGGCAATATCATGGAGCATAATAACATTACGCAAGAGATTTGTACTTACCTTGAACTATACAAGCACCCAGGAAAGCAGCATCAGCAAAGGAGCATAAAAGGCGTCCATGGAAAATATCCCTCTTAATTTGTAGGTACAGAAGATACCTGTAAGTCAAGAAAATAAATATTTTTAACATTTTTGTTTGTATGCATTATAATGATAATGTTGTCTTCCTATATTTGGTTCTGGTACTTACACTGAGAAAAATTATAAACGCAACACTTTTGTGTTTGCCCCTATTTATCATGACTTGTTCTATGTACACAAAAGGCCTATTTCTCTCAAATATTGTTCACAAATCTGTCTAAATCTGTGTTAGTGAGCACTTCTCCTTTGCTGAGATAATCCATTCACCTCACAAGTGTGGCATACCAAGATGCTGATTAGACAGCATGATTATTGCACAGGTGTGCCTTAGGCTGGCCACAATAAAAGGTCACTCTAAAATGTGCAGTATTATCACACAGCACAATGCCACAGATGTCGCAAGTTTTGCGGGAGCATGCAATTGTCATGCTGACTGCAGGAATGTCCACCAGAGATGTTGCCCTTGAATGGAATGTTCATTTCTCTACCATAAGCCTTCTCCAAAGGCGTTTCAGAGAATTGGGCAGTACATCCAACCGGCCTCACAACCGCAAACCACGAGTAACCACAACAGCCCAGGACCTCCACATCCAGCATCTTCACCTCCAAGATCGTCTGAGGCCAGCCACCCAGACAGCTGCTGAAACAATCAGTTTGAATAACCAAAGAATTTCTGCACAAATTGTCAGAAAACGTCTCAGGGAAGCTCATCTGCATGCTCATCATCCTTATCGTGTTCTCAACCTGACTGCAGTTCGTCGTCGTAACCGACTTGAGTGGGCAAATGCTCACATTTGATGGCGTCTGGAACTTTGGAGAGGTTTTCTCTTCACGGATGAATCCCGGTTTTCACAGTACAGGGCAGATGGCAGACAGCATGTATGGCGTAGTGTGGGTGAGCGGTTTGCAGATGTCAATGTTATGGCCCATGGTGGCGGTGGGGTTATGGTATGGGCAGGCATATGCTATGAAAAAAATAAAAAAAGGGAGTGCAGCGCTGATAATACAAAGTCCTTTCAACAAGACACCCAGTGCCTACGTGCCATTAAGATGAATAGATGAGAAAAGTCCTTCAGTGCAAATCCACCGCCACCGTATATGCTAGCAGCTCACCTCAATGTTCAGGCACTTATTACAGAAGCCTATACGAGCATGTTGTCCCAATCTTGGACCAGCAAGAGCCAATATAGGGGTGTCACCGAGAAAACTTCCAGAGTATACAGACATGTACACATCCCATAAAAACCAATGGCATCATATAAAGAGAATAAAAATATCTAGTCTCTCCGTAATTAAAAGATCTGCTTTATTAAAAAGTAACAAGATATACTCACAAAGACAGCACTGTAACCCAGTGCATAGTTTCCAGCTTGTTAAATTACTTAGTACCACTCATCGAGCGAATAACTCAGGAGAACAGCGATGGTCGCAGGGGACGTCATTTCCTGTTTCCGTTTTCTGGACGCGTTGCGGAATTTCGTCAGCAGATGCGGAAGTGACAAATACAACCCGCAGATATACTGACCATCAAGTCATGTGGTTCATAGAACCACCAATTACCATCGATATAATCACCAGACTCCTCCTGCCGGAACGACTAGGCGGAGATGAGTCCCCACAGGGAAGAAGCCCCGTTTATAATACTTAGTAATGTGTATGTATAGACATGGTGCTATGTGTGCTTAAGTATTACAGTAAGAGCAGGACAGTGATGGTCACGGTATTATTGCATTTAAATATGGGTAAATATTTATTTCCAACCATCTAAGACTTTTTTGTATCTTCAAACGGGGTTTCTTCCCTGTAGGGACACGTCTCCGCCTAGTTGTTCCGGCAGTCATTCTGGCATCACTTTAGTCATTACGGAGAGCACTAGATATTTTTATTCTCTTTATATGATGCCATTGGATTTTATGGGATGTGTATACTCTGGAAGTTTTCTCAGTGACACCCTTCTATTGGCTCTTGCTGGTCCATGATTGGGACAACATGCTTGTATAGGCTTCTGTAATAAGTGCCTGAACATTGAGGTGAGCTGCTAGCATATACGGTGGCGGTGGATTTGCACTGAAGCACTTTTCTCATCTAGTCATCTTAATGGCACGTAGGCACTGGGTGTCTTGTTGAAAGGACTTTGCATTATCAGCGCTGCACTCCCTTTTTTTATTTTTTTATTACCATTGTAGGATTGGATTGAATTGCCTATAGTGCTCAGCTGCTTGGTTCTGAAATTATACGTGATAGCGCTGATTGATTTCTGCTATTGTAATATAGGCATATGCTATGGACAACAAACACAGTTGCATTTTATTGATGGAATTTTGAATGCAGAGAGATACCGCGATGAGATCCCGAGGCTCATTGTTGTGCCATTCACCCACGATCATCACCTCATGTTGCAGCATGATAATGCACAGCCCCATGTTACAAGGATCTGTACACAATTCCTGGAAGCTGAAAACATCCCAGTTCTTGCATGGCCAGCATACTCACCGGACATGTCACCCATTGAGCATGTTTGGGATGCACTGAATCGATGTATACGGCAGCGCGTTCCAGTTCCAGACGATATCCAGCAACTTCGCACAGCTATTGAAGAGGAATAGACCAACATTCCACAGGTCACAATCAACAACCTGATCAACTCTATGCAAAGGAGATGTGCTGCACTGCGTGAGACAAATGGTGGTCACACCAGTTACTGACTGGTTTTTGGAGCCCCCCAATACAATAAAACTGCACATCTTAGAGTGGCCTTTTATTGTGGCCAGCCTAAGGCACACCTGTGTATTAATCAGCATCTTGATATGCCACACCTGTGGGGTGGATGGATTATCTCGGCAAAGGAGAAGTGCTCACTAACACAGATTTAAACAGATTTGTGAACAACATTTAAGAGAAATAGGCCTTTTGTCTACATAGAAACAGTTGTAGATCTTTATGTTGAGATGATAAATAGGGGCAAACACTAAAGTGTTGCATTTATAATTTTCCTCAGTGTATTAAAGGAACTTGTCATTATGGATATATGGGGTCACGGCTGGGACAAGACGTAGGCAGAAGAGGAAGCTGCCCTGGGCGCAGTGAGGATTTTGGGGGGTTGTGCTAGAACTGGTGATTTGGAGGGGGGATTAGTACTAGGAGAGTGGATTTCTGTTAGGAAGGGATATTTGGGGGGTGGAGAGGACTTGCACTTGTAGGGATGACTGGGAGAATTTGTGGTAGGAGGGGAAATAAGGAGGGAGGATTACTGCTAGGAGAGGGGATTTGAGGAGGATTTGTGCTGGGAGAGGGGGATTTGGAGGGGGTGGGAGAGGATTTATGCTCAGACGGGAAATCTGAGGGGTAGATGATTTGTGCTGGGGGAAGGGGGGGTAAGGGAAGGGAGAGGATTTGAGCTGGGAGAAGGGGGGGGGGATTTGGGGAGGGAGAGGATTTGAGCTGGGAGGTGGGGGTATTTGTACTGGAAGAGGGGGAATTTTTGTTTGGGGAGAATTTTGGCTTGCAAAGGGAAGTAAGGGGGTAAGAGTGAAGATTAGTGCTCAAATTTTTTTTGTGTGTTTGGGGGAAGCAGGGGATTTTTGCCGACACATAATGCTCATACATTTGGGGGGGGGGCATTTGGCATCCCTTCCCTAGACGCTAGATGCCCTTGGCACCCCGGCACTGTATGTGGTATACTATTTCTGACCATCTGAAAATGCTGGATGCCTGTCTAGAAATTATACTAGTAGATTACCAAACAAACATTTGTCTAAAATATCTGATCAGTACAAAATTGTGTTTGCTTTTAATATTTAATTTTGGAATGAATGGACTTTTCGGAAAAAAGTCCCATCCTCATTTAGAAATGAATTAATTAATTTGATAGAGAAAAAATTTCCACCCTGCTTCTTAAAATTTTCTCATCGAAAACAACTGTCAATTTGACCCCACTTATAACTGGATAATCGAAGGAACGTTCTGAATATAAAAGTTCCTAATGAAATCTGTTTATCAAACATACCTTCACCTTGTCCCAAGTTTTACCCAACAAATCTCCCCTAATAATCTCATTTGGTATAACCCAGAGCTTCCACATTTTTGACTGTTCCTAATAGCTCTCAGTGGGCTCAAGTGGGGCTGAAACATGTAAATCAGCTGCACTGTCAAGGATCTTTTAAACCTCTTTTCATGTCAACATGAACGTGGACATGAACCTCATACATGAACATCCCTGACATTTGTCAATTTAAGGTGTCCGTTTATGAAGCAGTGTAAAAAATCCACTGCTTCGTTCTCCAGCATTCACAGAGGAGATTGTTCTCCTCTGGGTTCCAGTTTTTGAACCCATGTAGATTGCTTTACCTCTAGTGAAGTGAAGCGATCTACAAACGGTTCAAACAGTGGAGAACGCCCCCTGATACTGGAATCTTGTGAGATCTTACGAGATTACGGCACCAGTAATTCACAGAAACTCAGAGATGTCGGTTTATTAAGCAGTGATAAATTATCACTGCTCAGTAACGGACATTCTCGGAGGAGCCCACCCAAATCATTAATACAATTATTAGTCCCCCTACACTATATATGTATATATAAACACATACATACATTATATATGCACATATACACACATACATTATATATGCACGTATATATATATATATATATATATATATATATACAGACATCATATATATGTATGTACATATATACACATATACAGGGCAGGGGGACATGGCTACTGTGTTGGGGGTCTGAATGAGGCAGGAGGAAGTCTATAACCTTCCTCCTTCCCCGGGATTCCCTCTTCACTCCCCCGGTTCACCACCTCTGAACTGGTGAATCGGGGAGGGTAAATTCTGACCCAGATCGCCAGTGAAGTGCGGAGATCGCAGCTTCATAAACTGGCCGTTTCTGTGTCAGTGAATGACAGTTCTCTGTGTGCAGAGATAATGAGCGGAGAACATGTTCTCTCCCGATTATCTCTGCTTTATAAACCAAAAATGAACTGTGATCAGCGGTGATCCTTGGGATCACCGCCGATCACAGTTTCATAAACGGACACCTAAGTATATTAAACTTAGACACATAGTTGAGGTTCAAATGGGACTGCATAGTGTGATTTTTCACATCCACTGAGCCCATAGACATTAATGTCTGGGCATGACTAGTTATTGTTTTACCCCTTTATAGGATGCCTTAATATGCCCAAGGATGCCTAATAATTTTGAGAAAACCTAGGGAGAATGGGTCAATTGAATTAAATTTGTGGATCGGTGAAGCCCCATAATCTCTGTTAAATTGTGGATGCCAACATCCTCTGTAGCCATAGAACCAAAAACTCTCAATAAAATGGGATTTTCATTTTGCTAAACACCAATAATAAAATGTATGATAATTAGTTGAATGTTCTTGTTTTTTATTTTTTATTAAACTTATTTCTGAAAATGGCAATCTTATCCTACTGCACAGTACAGCTGGACAAATGAATTACATGAATTTCAGAAGGTTCTTCATGAACCATCCATCATTTGATCAGTGGGTGGCCCTGTTGGCACCACTCTGTCCAATATCCTTCTACTGAAAAATCCAAGCAGCTGGGAGGACAATAGTTGGCTCAACAGTGTCTGCATCGAATCAGATACAGACACCGTTTGGGTATTCTGACAGTCGGAGCCACCAGCCGCCAGGAAACAATATTTGCATTAGAAGATTCACTCATCTGTACTTTTTTAGCATGGATGGAGGAATCTGTTAGATTTATTTTGTTCTGTCTGAAGGCTGAACAATAAACTCTATCAGTGTTTGGCCAGCGTAACATTATTTTTGCTCTGCTTAGCTTCATTGGTTTCTATGTACAATTTGTATTGCTTGTATATCAGGGAAAACATTGCATTCTGCATTTCATTTTGACATTAATACATTTGTATATCTATAACATCCCGTTGTTTACTCCATATATTATGTATTGTTGTACCAGATCCTTTATGATAAAAAAGTGTAATCATGAACCACACGACAAGGAAATCCCAGTACTGATGGAACAGTATAAGCAGTGCTGATTATCTGTTTATTTATAAAGAATGATACCAGCAATGAATTCAACTAGCGTTGTACCGATACCGATACTGGTATCGATGCCGATACTAAGCATTTGCACGAGTACTTGTATTTGTGCAAATGTCCCGATACTAATACCAATACCTTCAAGTCCGCAGACTGACCGGGTTCACATATGTGCAGGACCGGTTTTATTGTCATTTTTAAAAGGAGTCCAGTGCGATATTGTTCATCAGTTCAGTTGCGGTCCTGGTGTGAATTTTTAAAGTGTGTGACACTGGAAATCGCACCTGAAGCAGACTGAAAATTGTACCTGACTCTTTTTAAAACTGCACTGCGGACGGCCCACACATATGTGAACTGGCTCCATAGAAAGTCAATTTTTGTTCACATGTCATGTGAATCGGATGCAGTTCAAAACTCATCCAATTCGCATAAAAATACTAAAATACTAGAAATAGGTATCAGTAACTGGTATCGGAGTTGAGAAAAAGTATCGGTACTCGTACTCGGTCATTAAAAAACTGGTATCGGTACATCCCTAATTTTAACCTCTTTCCCAAACAATGGAGGGATTTATTCATCTAAGCTCTGAGACCCTTGCAGTTCATCTCAGGAAGCACAAGGGCACAACTTAGACTAGAAATATGTCCATTTGTGCATAAGAATGATTGGGAGTCTAACTAAATCCGTAAGACACGTAAATCTGTATGTTAACCTCACTGTGAAAGAAACACTAATATTTCAAGAAATATTGTATGTAGAGAAACATGCTATGCCATGGGGGAACTCTTCTGCTGAATATGCTAGGTGCTTGGTGGTCATGTTGATCCTCTCACTGCTTTTCTAATCGTTAATCTGGAATGAGTCTTTAGGTCAAATCTTTGAGCTTCAATTGCTTCAGGTCAACATGGACATCCTCCCTAGTCCTTGAGGCTTTATTCAAATGAGGAGACTACAGTCCATTCATCTAACATCTAGTTATGTTGAGTTGTAGGTAAAAGCATTTACACAGGAGGAAGAGTTCAATTAAAACAAATTACATTCCAAGAAATATACCAATTTTTTGCTTGGGGTATTCACAGCCTTATTTGAGTACTTCTTGGACCTTGAAGAAGGGGATGAACCCTGAGGCTGGGTTCACATCTGTGCAGGTGGTGCCACTGCAAATACCAGCAACCGCAACCACCCACACAGAAAAACGTGGGACCCATGGGCGGGTGCCATTAATCCTAATGGCATGACGCCCGCACTGGGAATCGCAATCATACTGCAAACCGAGATTCCTGTGTGGACTGCGATTTCAAAAATAGTGCAAGAACTTCTTTCCTTGCGTGTCACAGGGCATGGCAGCCCATGCAAATGAATGGGCTCTCGAGCCTGCGCAAAGCGCACCCCGCATTGACGAAAACCTAGCCTGAAAGCTTATGTTGAAACTTTGGATGTTAGTGCAAATAAAAAAAGTATCACAAACAGTACTCAATTTGTATTTTTTTATATAATTAGGATGATAAGACCCAGATGAAATACATGCATACAGTATATGAGTAACTATGTGCTGAACTACAAATAAATTAAATATAAAACAGCTATATACTGTTCCTCTATGGAGGAAGCTTCCCTGTTAGTACTTGGAAGCAAGTTCAGATTTGACCTTCTATTACCTGGATAGTACTGCCAAACTGGAAGCATTACCAATACAAAGCTGGATATCAACAGAATGAGCAATTGTATCCTCTAATCATCCTTTCCAAGCCAATTCACATTACTCTGCAATGGCAAACAGGAATCAAGGGGATTTGAAACACACAACAATTACAAAGCTGTTTCTCAGCTAAGCGAGCTGGGGATTTCATTGTGCACATGTGATGGCTAATTCACATTTGTACTTGAGTTACCCTCAACAGCCTATTAGCAGTAGCCCTTCTGTCTGTAAGATTGTAAATGTGTGCTTAGACTGAACCAGCATCTAAACGGTAAAGTCATTCTAAAGGCTCGCTTTTTTTTTTTTTTTTTCTTAAATAACAGACATGTTATACTTACCTCCTCTGTGCATAGAGCAGTCCGAATCCTCCTCTTCTCGGGTCCCTCTTCTGCTCTCCTGGCCCCTCCCTCCTATCGAGTGCCCCCTCAGCGGCTTACTACAGGGGGCACCCGAGCCGAGTCAGAGCTCAATGTATCCATTCAGACACGGAGCCACGACCTGGCCCAGCCCCCTCTCTCCCCTAATTGGCTGTCTGATTTTGGTTGACAGCCGTGGGAGCCAATGGTGCCGCTGCTCTGTCTCAGCCAAACAGAAGGAGTGTCTGGGATAGCTAAGACACCCGTGGACATCGCTGGAGAGAGATGGGGCTCAGGTAAGTAATTAGGAGGTGGTGGGGAGGCTGCTACACACAGAAGGTTTTTTATCTTAATGCATAGAATGCGTTAAGATAAAAAACCTTCTGACTTTACAACTCCTTTAAGCATCGGAGAAAAGTTAGAAGCCTATGCAACTAAAGTGTATGTCTCATCAATGGAGCAGTAAAGGCATATCAGATTATTAGAGTGGAACTGCAAAGAAGAGAAGAGATATAGTGAATATGGGGGAAAAAAACATAATCAGAGAGAGTGCTGCTTTCACGTTTTTAAAACCAAAATATGTTTAATGCACATTAACAGGGCTGAAGGGTTTACCTATCTAAAATATAACAGTTTAACATGAATGCAGACCAATATATTTTCTTTTTTATGTATTTATTTATTTATTTGCTTCACTTCATTTAATAAAAATCAGGAGAGCAATGGCTTATCAAATAAATCAATCACTTTTCCTTCCTATCTTAATCCCTAATCCAACAAGCCAGCTATCAAACACTGCTACTCCTAGGCAATGTACAGGAGCTTTTGTAATGAATTAGAAAATGCAAGGCTTATACTAATCACCATTTAATTACACCAGCTAAAACAATATAAATGTCAGTGCTTGAAGTAAAAATGATCAAAAATGCAAAGACTATATTATGCATATTGAATTTGCTGGTTTGTTAATATATCAACCAGTGATCTAGATGGGGATAGAAATGTTGCTTTTAGATCTACAGGTGGAGCCACAGTACCAACAGAAAACAATTTTATCCTCCCAGAGTATTAATACATATGCTATATTAAAAGTGGGCCATGTGCAGAATAAGGCGTGTGAAATCTATGTATCAGTGTCTCCCATCTACATGCACAGTGGGAGACATATACATAAAGGCATAAATGATGACTCGGGCAATTGCTGTTTTTTTAACCAGGCTAGAGAAAAAAAATCCTTACATTTGTAAAAGCCTAGATTACCCTACCTCATTAGGCAATACTCACTGACATTTTCCACCATTTGGGTTTTCCAGTTATACATTATATAGGTAAATACAGGTTGCAGAAACATTCGTTGTATTGATAACAAGGACAGTGTTAGAGTTGCCATTCATGGTTGTTCCTCATGTTCAGAAAGTGAATGCTTGATTTCTTCACTGATTCCCTACAGAGACCCAATTATTGCAAGGATTCTGGATCAGGATTCTTACACGCATGGCTAGGATGGTATAAAATTCGCAAAGCAGGATGGAAATAGGCTCTGGGTGAGTAGCAAGCTCTGGAAGTATTTAGTATTCACTAAATATCTTAGTGGTGGGTACTCACAAAGCAAGACTCAAAGAATGGTATGACTAGCTGTACCAGTATTTGGGCAAGTTTTCATCTAGAAACAGGTCATATGAAGACACAGTCACATAACAAAGCATATTCAAAAGTCATTGCCAAAAGTAGCTAGCCCTGAGAGTCAAAACTAGACAAATACAAAGTCAAGGAATACACCAAGGGCAGGTGGAGTGCAAGCAAACTAAGGACATGCAAAATCAGCAACCAAGGTTGAAACAGCAAACAGTTGCAGATTTACAGCAACACACTAACTCCAGGTTTGGCAACTTGAAAGTGGAACAAGTTGACCTTAAAAAGTGAATCAGACCAAACAGGATTTTAAGCTGCTGGCCATTGACATGTGGGGCATAAAAAGAATGATAGTTCATGTGCCTGAACACAAGGGGAATGTGAAATGTTTGAGAACCCAGCTGAGGGTGCCAGAAAGCAAAGTCCACGGGGAGAACCATGAAGCACACCAGAGTATACCAATAATAAAGCAGGAAAAGGAAAAGCGCTGAAAAGGTGTGCCAGCAAAGACTGAGCTTCGATAGCTCTGAGATGACTGACCTTTCTCCAAGAATGTGGCTTCACTGCATGTAAAGCTGGCCATACATGGATGGAAATTCGGCCAGTTCAGCAGGGACTGGCCAAGGTTTGATCCATCTATGGGCAGGCTGATTCATTGATCGACTTTGGGTACTGCCAGCCTGCCCGATTTTTTTACATGCAATCACTGCAGCAGCTATAGCCACTAGCAGTAATCATTGTGTTCTACTGGCCAGGATGACTGTCCATGACCACCCTCACCCCCCCATCCCCAGCAGAACACACAGGAATTCTAATTGGTCTACACTGACTAATCATAAGCTGTCTAGTCCGTACTGTCAGCACTGGAAGGAGAGGAGAGAAAGCTATAGGGATGAAGCGGCTGTTCGGCATCTGACAGCGGGGGGATCGCAGCAATCTCGTACAGCAGGGCCGGGGGGGAGTCCAGTGGATGACTTCAACCGCTGGAGGCTGAGGGGAGAGAGCCGCTGGAGGCTGGGGGGAGAGAGCCGCTGCAGCTGCGGGGAACAAGCCATGGGAGAGGCAGGAGGAGCCCAAGCCATAGCCACTGATGTCCAGAATCGGGTCGGGAGCCAGTGGAACTGGTCATGTAGGGAGGTTTCCCCGCTCCTGTGTGAACTCAGGCTCAAAATCACTGACAAGTCTGGGTTCACAAAGGAATTGTGCAGAAAACCACATGAAAATCGGGCAGGAATCACACCGCATTCCTGTTCAAATCGCTTGCAATTCTTTGCAGTACAATTTGCTACCATTTATTTTGTATGGACACAAATCGCACCGCAGAGTATCAGGACTAGGTATCGGCGAGTACTTGACTGAAAGTATCAGTACTCGTACATGCCGATAAAACACAAAGGGTATCAGTGCATCCCTACTGTCATCTATAGCGAAGATATTTTGAAGTTGCATATTTTTTTTTTTTTTTCCACCTCAGTATGCTGCCAGTCCGCTTTGAATCAGCTTGACTCTTTCTTCTGAAAGCTGGCTTGCTTACATCATTGTGGTTTATTTCCCCTTTTTTTTTTTTTTTTTTTATACAAAAAAACATATTTTTTTTTTTTTTTTTTTCCCCTTTATTTGG
>BLSH010233387.1:1035503-1047173 GCA_018402905.1 Glandirana rugosa | reverse complement strand
CATTGGATAGATCCCTCCAAGACTGTTGGAACCAAAAAATTGATGGTATGGTGTGGTATATGGGGTACAAAGATAGTGGGGCCATTCTTCATCAATGGAAACCTCAAGGCCACTGGATATGCGAAATTGCTAAATGATGATGTGTTTCCCTCTTTATGCACTGAAGCTGGCACGTTCCCTGAGTTTTTCCAGCAAGATGGTGCACCACCACATTATGGGTGTCAGGTCCGAGCATTCCTAGATGAACAGTTTCCTGGAAAGTGGATTGGTCATCGTGGGCCAGTTGAATGGCCCCCAAGGTCTCCCGATCTGACCCCTTAGACTTTTATCTTTTGGGGTCATCTGAAGGCAATTGTCTATGCTGTGAAGATACGAGATGTGCAGCACCTGAAACTACGGATACTGGAAGCCTGTGCTAGCATTTCTTCTGTGGTGTTGCTATCAGTGTGTGAAGAGTGGAAGAAGAGGGTTGCATTGACAATCCAACACAATGGGCAGCACATTGAACATATTTTATAAGTGGTCAGAAACTTGTAAATAACTCATGAAAGAATAAAGTTACATTAAAACCAAGCACACCATTGTTTTTCTTGTGAAATTCCCAATAAGTTTGATGTGTCACATGACCCTCTTCCTATTGAAAAAACAAAAGTTGGATTCAAAATGGCCGACTTCAAAATGGCCACTATGGTCACCACCCATCTTGAAAAGTTTCCCCCTCACATATACTAATGTGCCACAAACAGGAAGTTAATATCACCAACCATTCCCATTTTATTAAGGTGTATCCATATAAATGGCCCACCCTGTATATACAAAAATTCTCTTGCAAAACTTTGTAACTTCATCTATTAATTCAAATTTATGTGCAATAAATGTAATTTTTTACAAGAATATGCTGTAGCAATTAATTTCTGCTCCACCACTTTTAAAGCCCCACCAACAGGACTCTTGTTCTTTTCATATATGGTAGTTTGGTAGAATTCATTGCCAGTGACAAATAGATTATTGAGATGCCCCCCCCCCTCTGCTCCGTGGCCTGGCCAAACTAATGCTCGTATAATGTAAATTTCAGGAGATCTGGTTTCGCTGGCGTTTTTTAAACATACTGTGTGCATGAGCCCTTAGACTCTGTTTGATCTGCAGGTGCCATGGTGCTGTACATGTGATCAGTTATGACACTAGCCATTTGATGGCTGTGACAGTTATGACAAGGTGCAGTAGGACTGCATTGGATGTGCTCTAAAAAAAGTACAGTGTGCAACTCAGTGATGTGAACTGGCCACACTACAGACGAGGCATTTTGTCTTGTCGTGCACTAGGACTGTACAGGAATAGCTTTAATAGTTTAGTTTTAATACTTATTTCCAGCACCGCGTGGGGGATAGACATGTATGAAATATCACTGTGTGACATTTCAATAAAGTTTGTATAAAAAAAGTGAACAGTGTGATTTGCTGAACCACACTGCACACCAGATGCTGCACTGTATTGCAGTGGCTAGTGTAACTGGACTCTAAATATAACTGTTTTGGGAGATAGTAAAATTGATGGGTTTACATGTTATATAAGAATGCTCTGTATCAGTGGCGGCTAGTGCTAAAAAAAAAAAAAATTGGGGGGGGGGGGGAGGGAGGCGCAAATAATCCAGGTCCGCGCTCACCAGAGGACGCCTTACGTTCAACGGGACAAGAAGCCGGAAACCGGAAGTGACATGATGACGAATACTGATTCGCTAAAATCAAAAGTGGGAGGGTTTGGGACGCAGAGCACTGCTCCTTGAGGACTGCTTGAAACAAGCCAATTAGAGCCTCAGCCTCAAATCACATGCTTTTCAAACATTTACGGATCTAATAAACACCCATTAGTCCGGTGCCCCGTACAGTGCACACACATATGAACAATTTATTTTTTAATAAATTATAATATGACTAACAGTTTTTAACATGTTAAAGTAGCTTTCTTTTTTGGAAAACTAACTTTGGGAACTTTGGGGGGGGGGGGCTCCCTGCGCCCCTTATGGACCGGTCACCACTGCTCCGTATAGAGACTTAAGACCCAACTAAATTCAAATTTTTATAGTTCAATTGTCATTTTTCAGTGTGGGGTAGAAGCTGTTTGGTTGCTTTGAGGAAACTCCAGATAATTCTTATGAAATTTACCTTTCATAATATATGAGAGTACGGTATATGTTTCACATTCTTTCCAGCTATACAAAATGATAGTTTATGCTTAAAGAAGAACGTTGCAAAACACAAAATCGAACTTCAGTGGTCACATTGAGTTGGATATAATTTCTGAAAAACAACCTCAAATAAACAATTTGGGGTCTATGTATAAAACATTCCCTGTGTGAATCTCTTAACCCTTCACATGGGCACCATGAAAGTTTGCTGTATTGTAAAGTAATGACCTCCTTTGATTTTCAGCTCAATCTAGTGGCCATAATGTGATATTTTTTCTTGATTGAGTTTTTTTTAAAATACAGCATTATGGCGACTAGATGGAGCTGATGATCATAAGAATAAATATACAGTAAAACCTTGGATTGCGAGCATAATTTGTTCCGGAAACATGCTTGTAATCCAAAGCACTCTTATATCAAAGCGAATTTCCCCATAAGAAATAACAGAAGCTCAGATTATTTGTTCCACAACCATTTATTCATAAGAAGCAAAATCCAGCAGGAGCTACAGAAAATAAAAGAGAAGAGAGGTGCCTCTAAGTGTTGCACTATGGTTACATTTAATGAAACTCACATGGTTGATGAATAAAAGAGGCAGGCATCTGTATGCAGGCATCTGGGGTAAAGCTGTCCACATAGACCGTCCTCCGCACTGCCGGCTCTCACCGATGTCAGTCTGCAATCGTGACCGGGAAGACTACCCTGCAGTAGAGCGATCTGAAAGCTAGGCTTGAAGTGCTCGTGGAGTGCAGTGTGGAAGGGATGACGTTGATGGCGGTACGGAGGATGGTCCATGTGGACATCTTTACCCCAGATGCCTGCATACTTGAATGTGCCTGTTTTAATCATCAACCATGTAAGTTTCATTTAATGTAACCATAGTGCTACACTTAGAGGCGCCTCTCTTCTCTTTTATTTTCTGTAGCTCCTGCTGGATTTTGCTTCTAATCCCCTTGCGGAGGTTGCCATTTGTGGATGGGCATTTTACGGTTACACAACCTATCACATTGCTATAAGATTTTTATATGGACTATAAACTGAAGGACTTATGAATAAAGGGTTGTGGAACGAATCATCTGAGTTTCTATTTCTTATGGGGAAATTCGTTGCTAAATGTTGTACCTTTATTAAATGTAACCATATTGCTACACTTTGAGGCGCTTCTCTTCTCTTTTATACTCAGCTGTGACATGACACTGCTTGTATATCATGACATCGCTTGTATATCAAGACAAAATTTATTTAAAACTTTTGCTTGTCTTGCAAAACGCTCTCAAACCAAGGTTTTACTGTATTACAAACAATACATTTGTGGTGCCCATGTTAATGGTTAAGATGTTAATGAGGTCTTCGTGATTCCCTTAATGTGTTCTCAATCACGTTGGTTGTGCACAGGCAGCATGGATCACAATATTTCCCTGGTTCCTCAGAGGAATTTAGGCTGATTTGATTAAAAGATTTGATAATGTTCACACAATAAATTGTGTGAAGATTAATTTTTAATTATCGTCCTGTGCAAAGAAAATCCCTGTTTTTTGTTTTTTTTATTTGAAATGCACATGACCGGATAACTGAAATGACTATTCACACAATTTATTTTGTGAACATTCTGAAATCATTCAGTAAACCTCCCTCACTTTTTTACTTTAAGAATACTGGAAGCTGATGACAGGTATAAATTACATTGCATGTATGTGCAGCAGCTTTCAGTTAGATTTGCTGGCTGTTGTGCTGAAACTTGCTTGATTTTAATTCATTCCTGTTGGTCAGTGACGTTGCCCATCATAGAATGCCAGTTGATTGTGTGGAGGTGGGCAAGCTGTACATGGAAGTGCTTGATCAGAACGGAGCGGCATTCAGACAAAGAGGAGGTTTGTGCACTTCTGGGTACCTGCACTTCATGCCTGCCAAAAGCTTTCAATATTCTTAAAGTGATACAGTCTCTTCTGGATTTAGTAAATAGTAAAATACATAGCTAAAATACATATGTTAGAGCTGTTCAATGTCCCCCCAGAACTAATTGTGTCCAGCCATTCTTAAGGCTTACACAGCTTTGCAAGACTGTACAGCCAAGTGAATGTCCTAACCAGGGCTAGTGCAAGGATTTCTGTCTACTTAGGCAAAGATGCGTTTTGCCACCCCTCATCGTCTTCCCAGCCCCCCTCCCCTCCACAAGGGCAGTATGTAATGAGCCCCTCCAAGTTGTGCATTTCCTGCTTACCCTAATTGGCTATGGGCAGCTGGCGGGTGAAGCAAAATACATTTTCCATGCTATGGATTGGAAGACAGGTACATTTTTTTAACATGTTTTAAAAATCATAGGCATGAAGATTACTAAAACCCACAAAAAATATCATATATTTTCAGAAAGCAGACACCCTGGAGAATAAAATGGTAGTTTCAAATTTTTGTGTTACATGATATTAGTGCAATGGTTTATAGAAGTCAAAATTTCAGTAAAAAAATACACCAAAGTTAATTTTTGGAGACATAAATGCAATTTGTTACCCAATTAAAAGACGATGCTGTGCCAATAGATACCTAGCATGGCAAACTTTAAAATTGCGTATGTCCATGAAGTGGCAAAACACTTCAGTACCCTATATTTTTTAATATATAATTTTTTTGTAAAAAAAATTTAATGTGTCTATTTAAATGTTTAAAATGTTTTTTTTTTTTAATCTACCGTATTTTCTGGCGTATAAGACTACTTTTTACACTAAAAAACATCCCCCAAAAATCGGGGGTCGTCTTATACGCCGGGTACTGTAGCTTCGGCTATATACAGAATGTCCATAAAATGTTTAGCCCCCTGGATGTGTAATACTGTAGCTTCGGCTACTTACAGAACGTTCCTCTGCTGTAGTACTGCATGTACCACACTGAGCCAATCACAGCAAGCGGTGTATTCTATTAATGCATACAAAGCCTGCTCGGATTGGCAAAGGTTGTATAAGCCCGCCTCTCTGACTCAGGCAATCCGAGAAGGCTTTGTATGCATTAATAAAATGCACCACTTGTTGTGATTGGCTCAGTGCGGTACATGCAGTACTACAGCAGAGGAACGTTCTGTAAGTAGCCGAAGCTACAGTATTACACATCCAGGGGGCTAAACATTTTATATGAACGTTCTGTATGTAGCTGAAGCTACAGTACCAGTACTGTATTACACATCCAGCGGGCTAAAAGATTAATAATATGGTGTTGCCTCGGAAGGGGGGTAGTCTTATACGGCGAGTATAGGGCAAACCCTATGATCTAACTGGAAAATTAGGGGGGTCGTCTTATACGCCCAGTCCGCCTTATACGCCGGAAAATATGGGTATTTATTTTTTATTTTTACATGACTTTATTGTTGTCACATAGGGGCCCAATAGTCCCCTATGCGATAGCATATAGGTGACAGGTTCTCTTCATGAGACATCCTGGCTCTATTAGACCATGGATTTATCCTCTGTAGGCCACTGCAGCTAAATATTTAAGGTGGTGGATACACTTGCCGTGGTGGAGCACTTTGAAGCACTGAACTTTCATTTTTTCTGTTATCACATTTCTTCACGTTTTTTCGCACTGGAATTATTTATGGTGAACTTTAACAAGACATGTTCCTATTTATATTCCTGGGTTGTTCCCAGGTCCTCAAGTGTTAATTTTTTGGACAATTGTTTTTATTTATGATTATAGCGCTACACTTTATATGTTTTTTAACTAATAGAACACTATCTGTGTTCTATCAGCCGCTTCACCAGGCACTAATCCCAGCGATTGACAGCTCAGGACCAGGAAGTGACGTTTTACACATCCCATCTCAGTTTGTGCACAGGGAGAAGGCTCAGTGGATGGAGGCCCATTGAGTTCATGCCGCCCTTCCAAGTGACTGGGCCCGCAGGTGGGACAGTGGAGCCCGGTGTACATGGCTAGGGATAGGGAGCGGCATGTCACATTGCAGCAGTTGTGGAAGTGATCAGCGGCTCCACAACCACTTGTATCACTTCCACATTGAACAGGCGGACGTGTGTTAAAAGCAGAAATGCATGAAATTTCCTTTGGGACTTTAGATGAGGTGCGACACAACCAATGCTAAAATATATAATATACAGATTTAGTGATACATGGAATACCAACAGATCAACAGGTACCATATTGTCAGATAGATTTGTCGTTTTGAACATGATAAATTACATCACCAGGTACAGTATTCCAAAAGTGGTCCATAATAGGTGTGAGGATGCATCTTTGTGACCCGACGCATTTCGTGAACATGCGTTCACTTCCTCAGGGGTTGATGCACACACAACTATCTATAAAGTAAAAGAGTCTTGAAATATGTAACAAAGATGGTAAAATTCTATTAATACAAAAATTTAGAGCCATCTGAGGGGGCCCATACTTACAAATCTGATAAACTAAGATCACATAATCATACATTCCTGGCGGTTTCCAGTGGAGTATGATTATGTGATCTCAGTTTAGTAGATTTGCAAGTATAGGCCCCTTAAGGTGGCTCTAAATTTTTGTGACTTTTTTTAGGGCTCATTCATACTATACATGCATGAAAGGAAAACTGCACAGATTTCACTTGCAGAGACATCAGTTTTCATGTGTGTTTCAGTGAGTTTTTATAGCCTGTTCACATATGTGCAGGCCGGTTGCAGTGCAATTTGAAAAAGAGTCCTGTGCATTTCAGTCCATTTCAGGTGCGATTTCTAATCTCATACACTACAATTCTTGGAATCACACCTGAACCGCTGAAAGAAAGAAATCGCACCGGACTGGGCTTTGAGATCGCACTGCAATCAGGGCCGCACATTTGTGAACCGAGACTGAAGGTATCGGTTTTAGTGTCGCAGTATTTGCATGAGTACCTGCACCGATACTGATACGGTCCAATGCTACCGTAGCCAGAATTATTTTAGCTATCTAGTTTAAAAGGTAATTTAGTTTCCATTTTACCAGTCTGCTAACATTCAGAAAAGTAGACAAATTTGTAATGACGCTGAATCAGTTCTACCTTTGGAAGCAATATAAAGTATATTAACAGTGTAGTCACACAGCGCAATCACACAGTTAAACAATTAGCGGTATAGGTAAAAGACCAAGAAATAAATGTGAGTAATAAGAACTATCTTCCCCTGGTGCAGCATTAGCATGTAAAAATAAAAATTGTGAAAAAATGCCAAAAATAATGCTAAATTTAAGTGACAAATATCGCAAAACATAAATAAAGGTCAATGGCAAAACGGGAAATAATGCATATATTTTAGTGAGTTGACTACTTTTAAGAGAAATACCGCATGAGTTCTTTTATCATGCTGTAATTATCTCTTAGTGAATTGACCCCTTAGTCCAGGAGTAGGCAACCTGCGGCCCTCCAGCTGTTGTGGAACTACATTTCCCATGAGGCATTGCAAGGCTGACAGTTACGATTACTTCCAGAGGCATGATGGGACTTGTAGTTCTGCAATAGCTGGATGGCTGCATGTTGCCTAACCCTGCCTTAGTCCCAAGTTCAGTTAGAAAGGACCACCCTGAACAGTTGCAGTTCTGTCTCTTCAGCTAAGCCATAGTGCTCTGGTAATCATTTGTGATATGTTAAATGTTTGTTTGTAACACAAAGGATGTGTGTGTGTGTTTAAACAGTTGAACAACAAAGGATATATTTTTTGCTACATGCTTTGAGTAAGCTTGGTAGAATATAAGTATGCATATGTGATATCTGATCAGCCTCTGTGGAAGCTGTAAATCACTGTAGTAGCCTAAGCAATCTTCTGGGTGCTGTGCTGAGTGGTTGCCATTCGGCATGCTTATCATAGCGGGCCACGCACCCTTCAGAGATTGCTATGATCGTCACAATGTCTGCAGCAGGCCACGCACCTAGAACACTGTGACTATCAATGTAGTAGCTCAGGCTACTACAGTGATTTACAGCTTCCACAAGGACTGATCAGGTATGAGATATGCATATTTGCAATGTACCAAGCTGGTCCAGTATAAGTATGCAAAATATATCGCCCCTGGAGTTCAGCTTTAAAGCATTTCAGGGTGCATGCTAATCAAGCAATCCAGTTACCTCCCGCCTGTGGTTTATCTTTTTGCTTTTTTTTTTGCTATTTGTCATTCTATTAATATCTCAGCCATCACACAGCAGGGTGACACGCTTCCATGGAGGGATAAAGTGTTTTAAAAGGCATTACAGCTACCTAATGGTGAAGGTGGGTAGAGGTAGCATTCATGGGCATAAAAAGGTTTAAAAGAGCAGCACCCTTTCCTCCTTCAGACAATACATAATGGAAAAGCAAATGGTCTGGAGGACCATTGGATGTGTGCTTGATACCCTAGCCACCAGGCACGGGCTGAATCTTAAAGCGGAGTTCCACTCAAAAGACCTTCTCCCCAGCTCCTGATAGTGAAACTGAGCTTTTGGGGAGGAGGGGGGTTGCAAGTACCCAATTTTAACGGCACTTCTGTTCCGGTCGACTTAGGCGATCAGAAGTGGAAGGTCTCCTTCCGCCTCCCTCCCGAAGTCTTCTGGGGCACAGGACAGGTCCTAGAAGACTTTGGGACCAATCACAGAACGCAGCACCGCAAGCGCATTCTCAGTGTGCCCGGCCGTGAAGTCCCTAGCTGTCATGACCAGGTGCCCACAGTAGCAATGACGGTGCCGCGGAGGGAGGGGGAGAGATCCGAGGCCCGGGAGACAACTGTCTGTTTGTTAAAAGTTAGCAGCTACACTTTTTGTAGCTGCTGTCTTTAAATAAATGTAGAAAACGGTGGAACTCCACTTTAAGGCCTGTACACACGATCAGAAAATCGTATTAAAAATACCGCTTTTAATGCAATCGTACGATAATCTTGATCTTTAGTACACTGCTTTCGAGAGCCGATCATGACAGTTCATCTGATATTATCCAATCGGACAAGCACAAAATGTTTTCTCATATGATACCAAATTGTATGATTGTTGTTTAATCAGTACAGTTGCCCCTCGAAAAATCCAATAGAAATACACTACAACACATCACATCACTTCCAAATTTTTATTCTGTCGTATGGGAATTCTCGTAACTTTAGTAAACTCTTCATTTTCGATATGAGATTAGCATGCAAAAAAGAGACGATAATTCTGATGATCTCATCGTGTGTACCAGGCATTACACAGTCTAGAAATTTTCCCATTTAAGTTCCTGAAAGGGTTGAAGGCTCACAGTGGGAAAGAGAAGGGGGGGAACCATGCTTTTGTGCAGTCACTAGATTCACTATCAAAGGGGAGCTTAGGAAGCTTTAAGAAGCTAGGCTGGAGTTCTCATTTAGCAAAAAACTAAAATAAAACATAATAGTTTCCTTTTAAACCTGGGGGTTTGAAAGCATAGAAATGCTTGCTGTTTTACTTGTTACTTGTGAATTTGATACCTCCCATCTTGTATTTAACTACGTAGCTAATTGGCAGTCACAATCAGTGGTCTGCTTTTAGTAGAAAAGTAGCTGCTACTTCTTTCCATTGTATTATCAACAATGTAGCAGTGTGTTTAATATAGGAATTGCACATAGCAGACATTTTATATCATTTCACCAGCTGCACCCTATCAGTGTTATAGCCCACCGTGTTTTTATGTATGTTTTCTTACTATTTTAGTCCTGATTGGTCTATTGTTATGCTTTTCTACAGTTACCTGTCCTCTATAAAACAATACATTATGCAATAAAACACAGCGAGAAGGCACCAGAGATTATCTTGAAGCTTTAATGGTATTATTTCCTCTGTAAAACAAATTACTCATCTTTTTCTGTACTACAGAGTGCTGTGCAAGTCATTGTATGTTGAAAAACTGATAAAAATTGTTGCTTGTAAAAAAAACTGTGAGGAAAGCCAGCTGTAAAATGCAATATAAAACACAAAGGCTTTCAGTATTACAGAAGTGCTGGTGCTGAATCCACATGCAGGTTTACAAATTCTTCAGATTTGTTATTGGGCAGGTTACAACTATAATAGTCTTAATAATTGCACCATTTTGCCTATGAGGTGTACAAAATAGAACATATCAAAAAATTAGTTCTAGGCTTCATGTACACAGGACATTTGAAAACCTCTTATGAATGCTGGAAACTTGACAGCTAGTAACCAACGTTAAAAAAAAAAATCATTTTTGCCGCTTTTGCATACCGCATTTATGCACGTTTGCATTTAAAAGCATTTTTTACAGATAACCTCAGGAGACCCTCCCAAATGCCCATAATCAGAGGCGGCTCTTTAATTAGGCAAGTTAGGCGGTTGCCTAAGGCCTCGCACTCACAGGGGCCTCGCGGCCACCTAATTTGCCTGTGATAAATCAGATGCTGCACTTGCAAGGTGCTGGCGCCCGCTGCGTCTCCCACGCCAGTTGCCGTCCAGTGTAACAGAGCGGAGGCTGTTCTCCCTAGGCTCCTCCTCGGCTCTGACATGTCTTATGACAGACTGCACGAGGAGGGGCCTGGGAGAAAGAGCAACTCTGACTCCTGCCTGCTGAGCTTGCGCTGTATCTGAGGTCTGTATTGGGACATTTATGGAGGGATGAGAAAAAAGAGGCTTTATTGCAGGGGAAAACAGTTTGGGGGGGGGGGGGGGACTTTTGCTGGAAGAGGAATGTCAATCCTATGTAGGATGAGGATTTGGAGGGGAGAGTCATTTTTGATTTAAAGTGGCTAGTAAGAAATGCAGTCCTGAACTGTGTCTTCTGTACATAGCATGCGCCCTAACTCTGCACTCTGCATGTAGCACAATCTTGACATTGTACATAGTGCTCTCCTGATCTCTACACTCAGCACACCGCACACGCCTAAATCCTGCACTCCCTACACCGCACACTCCTACATTCTGCACTCTGTACACACTGCTCTCCTCTTTCTTCCTCCATCCTCTTTCTCCCTTTTCTCTCTTTCACGCTTTCTCTCTCTCTTTCTTTCTCCCTCCCTCTCTTTTTTTCCCCTTTCTCCCTCCAGCCCTCTATTTTTTTCTTTCTTTCTCCCTACATCCCTCTTTCCTTCTTACTCCCTCCCCCCACTTCTCTCTCTTTTTTTCCTTTCCTCCATCCTTCTTGTCTTTTTTTTTCTTTGTTTATTTCCCCCTCTCTCCATCCCTCTCTTTTTTTTTCTTTCTTTTCCCCTCCCTTCATCCCTCTTTTTTTTCTTTTCTCCCTCCCTCCATCTTTCTCTCTTTTTTTCTTTTTTCCCCTCCCTCCAGCCCTCTCTCTTTTTCTTTTTTTCTTTCCCTCCCTCCATCCCGCTCTCTTTTTTTCCTCTTTTTTTCCCTCCCTCCACCCTTCTCTCTTTTTTTCTTTATTTTTCCCTCCCTCCACCCTCTCTCTTTTTTCCTTTTTCCCTCCCTCCACCCTCTCTCTTTTTTCCTTTTTCCCTCCCTCCACCCTCTCTCTTTTTTCCTTTTTCCCTCCCTCCACCCTCTCTCTTTTTTCCTTTTTCCCTCCCTTCTCTCTCCCACCTCCCTCCCTTTT
>BLSH010233387.1:985867-1034619 GCA_018402905.1 Glandirana rugosa | reverse complement strand
TTCCCCCCTCTCCATCTCTCTACCCCCGGCTCTCCCTCCCCCTCTCTCCTTCCTTCTCTGTCTCTCCCCCTCTCTATTCTCTCTCTCCCTCTTCCCCCCTTTCTCTCTCTCCACCACTTTCTCTCTCCCTCCCTCTCTCTCTCCCTCTCCCCCCCTCTCTCCCCCCATCCCCTCCTCCTCTCTTTCCCCCTCTCTCTTCTCTCTCCCCCTCACCCCCTCTCTCCCCTCCCTCTCTCTCCCTTCCTCTCTCCCTCTCCCCTTGCTTACAGGCAACAGCATGTGGTGAAAATTGCGGTTTTCCACATTTTACATGTTCCTCTTTAAAAACGCTTATAAACGCAAACGCCCATAAATGCGGGTTACCATGTTTACAAGCATTTGGCATTTGAAATGCCTGTAAACTACAGTCCTGAATGCAATTTTTCTGCTTTCAAAAAAATGTCAATAAACTCAACTGCCTCTAAACTACTATAAAAGCCTGAGTGTACATGTACAGATAAGATAACATAGAGGAGAGTTCAAGGGCAGCTGAAAAAAAAGCCCAACTGCTCCTAAACGTGAGTTTAGCAGCTGCAGTGTACCTGAGCCCTTAAATGGTGCAAGAAATAAATTGCAAATGATTGGGGAAAATAGCACTCTAGTACTATCAGCAAATACGTGTACTGATACTTTGCGGAGCAATTTGCATCCATACAAAATGAATCGCGCAAATCGCACTGCAAAGAATTGCATGTGTTTTGGTTAGGAATGCTGTGCAATTCCTTTCCGACCCACATGTGGTTTCCCGGATCGCTTCCTGTGTAAACCCATGCCTGTTATAGTGGCTTTGAGCCTGAGTTCACACAGGAGCGGTGCAGGAAACCTTCCTGCATGACAGGTTCCACCAGATCTAGCTCCCGACCATACTGTGGACATCCACTGGACCCCCTCCCCATCCACCCTGGTCCCGCTGTACCAAATTGCTGCGATCCCCCACTCTCAGATGCCAAAAAGCCGCTTCAATGATCCAGGCATTTGCAATCCCTGCAGTTTTCTTTCCTCTCCTTGAAGTGCTGACAGTACAGACTAGAGGGCTTCTGATTAGTCAGCGCTGTCCATGTGACAGTGCTGACCAATTAGAATCCCTATAATCCGTACTGTCAGCTGGTGGAACTCGTCATGCAGGAGGTTTCCCGCACACATTGTGAACTCACAGGAGCAGTGCAGGAAACCGCATGCAATTCAGGCAGGAATCGCAACAAATTCCTGTTCAAATCACATGCAATCCTTTGCAGTGCAATTTGCGCCCATTCATTTTGTATGGATGCAAATAACACCAGAAAGTATTGGTTTCGGGAGTATTTTCCTGCATATGAGTATGAGTTTTTTAAGGCCTGGATTCTTTCCTAGATACACATAATATAACTGGATACTAATATTTATAGGTAAGGTTGATCCAGGGAATATCCGATTGCCTCTTCGGGAATCAGGAACAAAATTTTCCCCCGCTGGAGAACATGGAATCAAGCTTTATTGGGGTTTTTTGTTGCCTTCCTCTGCATCAAATTGTGAGTATAAGATTGTTTATATAGGATTGTATAAAACATTTTCCCTTATCTTGGTTGGACTGGATGGACTTGTGTCTTTTTCCAACTAGGCTAACTATGTAACTATGAAAATAAAGTCTAGGAGGTAATGGTCCAGTTTAATCTGGTCTATTATTTGGCAAAGATGCATTTACATTCTTGCGTACAAGAGCAAGAGGTTCAATAAAACCATACTTAATCTGTCAAAACATTCTAGCTTCAATAAAGCTTTGTTTTGGAAAAAAAAAAACATACTTAATGGGATATAGAATATGTGCATTTTAAGGAGCTCGTCAGATTTTCCATTGTCCTGATGTCTTCTATGCATTTTAAACCATTGTTTCAAGGATGATGAGTTACAGAATGCCAAAGTGCTGGAATGCACGACTGAGCAGCATTCACCAAGTGTCAGACCAGCGATTTCCTATGCGTTCTCATGGGCACACCATTATGATAAAGAAGGAAAAATGTAGGGGTTTTTGGTACCTGCCAATCAGTAACCATCTGTTTAATAGTGTGTACTTGGGACCAAAAGGTTTGAAAGCCTGGGCAGAACAAACAGGTATGTAGCATATCACCCTGTATCACCAGCAGGGGTCTGGTAACGTACTGAGGGGTACGTTCGATGTAAAGATGCCGTAGTGCGATACCATCACATAACTATTTTATAGCTTGATTCCTGGTATTTGTTACTAATGGAGGATTTTTAAGAAAGCATCATCATTTTAGCATGTGCTGCTGGCCTTAACGTAATCTGAAGCTTGTTCTTCCATTTATTAAAAAAGCTAGGAGAAAGATGTGAGGTTTGATGAAGGATACGTTTATATGGAAAGGATTAGGTATGTCTACTAGGGCTTTTTTTACAACATTCTTGTTCAAAAGGAGTCAGAGGATGTGTATAAGGAGGCTTCAGGCAACGTCTTTAGGAAGTGGGAAAGTTGCAATAACCTGCATTTGATATTGCTGCCCTGAGTTCTAGAATTTGTAATATATTACATTTGTGCAGGAGCTTTGCTTTAATAGAAATGTAATATTCCTCACTCTGGCACGCTGTCTCCATCTGTACAACCAGTCCCCCGAAGCCCTTTCTATAGGATGCTCTGGCTGCCAGTCATATGGTGACATAACCGAAGACAATGCAGAGCCAATAGCCCTGCATTGTACATGAGGCTTGCAAGGGACTTTCAACAAGCCAGAGCAAAGTGCAAGGTAAGTATTGCATCCTTTTTCTCATCCCCTTGAGTTAATGAGCATTTAACCCTTGTGGTTTTAGGGGTCCCTGGAACTGCAGAGAAAGGAAGAGAAGAAGAGACTGCTACATTGTACCTTGGCACCTTGTAAAAAATATATACATACTTAGAAACGTAAATTCTATGATGTGGTACAGTAATCATCACCTGACAAACTGTAGCTCATTAAAGTAGAACAAAAAGGCAAAACATTTTTTTTTTCATTTTGGATAAAGAAAACTGACCCCTGTCAGATTTTTATTTTCATCTGTGTCTTATTGGGGAGATTCCCCTTCACTTCCTGTCCCATAACCAAAACAGGAAGTGGGGGAATCCCTGCTTATCACCAGGGACACCCAAGCTAGTGTCCCCATTGCATGATTTCTGTTCCCGATGCCAGTCCAAAATCTGGGATTTTTTTTTCACTTTCACTGTTGATGATATTGGTAAACAGGACAAAAGGAGTGGGTGAATCACACCACTCTATATACAAAAATAAATAAATAAATACATTTTGCCTATACTTATACTTTAAATATATCCAGAAATATTTGGACATATAACTAATGATATGATATGATATCTATATAATATATATGAAGAAATATAACTGATATCTATATGATATACAGTATATATCTAGATCTATCTATATATATATATATACAGTATATAGTACTTTATATATAAATTATGATAAACATGATAAATATACAATGAAATAAAACCGATAGTTATATAATATATACACTGCAACCTTCTGCAAGTATCACAATGCTTCCATGTGACTGTAAAGCCTAGTTCACACTGCTAGTTTTTTTTTTGTTCCACCCAGCGGACTGAACGAAAAATAAACTGACAGCTCAGGTCTGAGCTGCCGTACTAACAATCCGATTTTAGTACAGTGATCACCCCTGCTGTTTTATTGTGACAGGGGGGTGGCTCCCCCTGCTGCTAGAACACCCTGGTCAGCACTTTCAGCCATTGGCTAAGAGCGCTGATCGAGAGCTGGTTGGCAGACCTTTTTCTGCTCATGCCAGCTGCAGTACACATGGGCAGAATGTCGGATGGTTTAACCACTGATGCCGCCTGACATTCGGCCCATGTGTACTAGGTTATGCAAATAATTCATGTGTATATATTTATTTTAATGGTAACAATTTTTTTTTCTGAACAGTTCCAGTGAACAATGCATAATGATGAACAAGATTACGTTTTATAAAGTTCTATACTACCCACACGCTATATTTGTGTACCTCTATATAGCGCCCAATAGAAGTGTGACATTGCTCCATAAAGCACATGGTGGGTTGGGATCAGCAGGGGAGTACTTAGGGCCTATTTATAACAGCTAAAGAAAACAACAGGGAATAAAAAGAAGACTATTGCCAATAATGAACAATTAGATTTCATTTTTGTTCTCTGAAAAAAAAAATTGGATAAGAAGTTTTAATTGGTCACTATGGGCAGCAACATTATTTAGGTTTTCTTTCCTTTTCTCCAGTTTTTCTTAATAGGCTCCTTGGAATTATCCCCATCTTAAAATAATAGAAAATATACAAACACGTCCTCTATCTCTGCTTCACTGCTACGCATATGAATTTGAAATAAAATATTTGCTAGAATAGCTTGGTTGCACTGTATTATTAGGTGTTTCTCCATTCAAAACAATTTGCACAAAATAACATTTTGACAGGAGCATCAAAAGCATCAAAGATCTAACATGTAAAACAAATGTTTGAAAGTGAAAAGATGATGAGCAGGTGGCACACTAATAGCACCATTACCTTGTGCCTCGTACATTTGTAAATTGCTTATGCTTCAACAAAAGCATATTAAAAAGAAATGAGTCATGCTTTTACTGGCTTGATAACAACATGACTGTTATTACTTGGACTGCAATACACAACAATGGAGGCAGTGAGTTTGTTAATCTTTCTTCTTCTATGGCTATCCAAGGTTCCCTTGTTTTTAAGCAGAACTAAAGTAAGGGACGGTTCTAACCCCTGACAGATTTTTTTCCTATCTGTGTACAATTGGAGAGATTTCCCTTCACTTCCTGTCCTGTAGCCAAAACAGGAAGTGAGAGAAAATCCCTCCAAAGTGAGGGAATCCACGGTGAACTAGTGTGCCTTTTGGATGATTTCCCCTCTATTACTGTTCCAGTTTCAACCCTACAGTTGGGATTTCCCTTCACTCTCTGTGATAATGGTAAACAGGACAAATAGAGAGGGTAAATCTTCCCAATTGGGACATAGGCAGCAATAGAAGCCAGATGTTCTAATTCCTCTCCACTCTATCCTAAGTTTAAAAAAAAAGGTTTGTCTTTAGTAGTAGGAGTAGGTTTTAAATCCGCTCCAGCTGAGGAGATTAACAATCACTTCCTGTTTTGACAACTTGGACAGGAAGTGAACCTCCCCTCTCAGTGAAGGCACCAATAACCATACAAATATTTTTGTTCTGAAACACATCAAAAGGACAGGAGGTTAGAGGAACTAAAAATGGAGATAAAGACATCAATAAAAGCCTACCAGTTCTAAAACTAGAAAAAAAAAGTATATATGGCTAGCATTGTCTCTGTAGAGGGCATCCCCTGATACCCCATATACTTACCTTTGCACCTCCTTGCATTCCACAGCCAGGACTGAAATTGTCTGCATCACTCAGGGGAGCAGTGATGTTACAACCAGTGCCGGCTTTAGACCTTGGGGGCTCAGGGACCTGAAATGAACCACACTTGTGCCTTGCCAAGACCTGTAATGAAGGAAGGTCCTCTACTCTATGCCAATTTCATCCGACACCCCGCTATGGCCACGCCTGTCCCGAATTCGACCAATCTCATAAATTCAGGTAAAACTTGCTAACAAAGTTTTACCCTATTTGAGATTACGGACTGTTGGATTCGCCCCTTGACCCAATCAGGTTTAAGCAGAGGAGTGAGCTTCTCTCTCATGTTTCTCACTGTGATAAACTGATGCTGGTCATTAACTTCACTCCCACACGATGGGATTGGGGCTGTTGCCTGGTACTTTACAATACTTTTTAACTTTTCCCTTGTCCCATCCACTTGTCTCTTGTAAATAAGGCAATAAACTCTGACACATAGCCATGTTAAAACAAACATCTTGAATGGTAAAATAATATGAGAAGTTGAATTGTAAAACATCTGTCAGAAGCCCTTGTACCTTTCCTTGCCTCTGAAGTCTTTAGGCTTAACTGGTCTGTATCCTGACACCCACACACACTTTGTTAATTTTTTTTAAATATTAAAACAAATTTAATAGTAATTAAATAGTTTTGTAAAGGACGTCTGGGGCCAGAGGGTTAATTGCCCTTTTTGCCGCCTTATAAATCTGGCACTGGTTACAACCCCCTCCCTTGCCCCATACATATCACAGTACTTGGGCCTAGCGATTGGTTGCTGGGCCCAGACCCTGTCACACAGGAGCAGATCACATGCCCCCCTAAACATCAGTGTCAGGCATTCTTCTCAGCTGTGGAGAAGCAAAGAACTGCTGGGGAGCGCAGTTAGGCTCAGTTCACACTAGCCCAACTCCAAAGTTGCATGACTGTCAGTCTGACTATCTGATACTACTTTGATGTGACTTTTTACACTCTGTGGCATTGAAGTCATATCAAAGTTGGACCAAAGTAGTATAGGAAACTTTTCTAAAGTCAGACAGACTTGTGTAGTATCAGTTAAGACAAGAAAACACTGAATTTAACATGTCATCTGACTTGGGGTCTCCCAAGTCAGATCGGTTGTCGCATCAGTGTGAACTGAGCCTTAAGGCGAGAATAAGTGGGACAGGGATGCCCTTTCCCTGCATGGACAAAGTGATAGTATTGCTTTAATATATCTCTGCCCAACACCCTTTACTATAGTGGTTCTCAACCTCACTCCTCAAGTACCCCCAACGGCCATGTTTTCAGGTTTTCCTTTACTTTGCACAGCTGCTTTAAATCAATATCAATGACATGGTATTGGTAAGACCTGTTTTATCTTATGCCTCGTACACACGGTTCGGCGGTCGTACGACCGAACGGACCAAATCGTATGTCGGCTGTTGTACCTAGCATACTGACATGCACTACACGACCAAGCTGAACGTAGTGATGGGTTATGAACGTATAAAGAGAAAGTTCAGGTGCATGTAATTTGTGTCTGGCCGTTCCTGACTTCTGAGCATGCGTGTTTTGCACAATACAGCTTGTTGGACCAACTTCTCTGTACACACGATACAACGGTCGTATGACCACTTGTTGGTACTACCAAGTTTTCTAGTCTGCTCATACAACCTCTGTTGTATGACCGTCGTACGTCGGCTGTTCTAATCGCGTGTACTAACGATCGATTTAGCATACAACGGTTGTTCCTACGACCTGTTGTATACGATCGCCGACCTGTGTGTACAAGACTTAAGGGAAGTTCCCAAAACATGGCCTGTTGGGGGTTGTTGAGGACTAAGGTTGAGAACCATTGCTCTACTACACCATGCTGACTGATAGAGCAGGCACCTTTGTTTATAATGTGCTATGAGCCAACTGGGGGCAGATCATATCAGAACAGAAACTCATATTGCTACATACAAAGTCTAGGTAAATAGCAACTTGGGAGGAGGTAAAAAGGTGTGTTGTTTCTTAAAGAAAAAGTTTTTTTTTTATAATAAATATTATGTGTATAATATAGTAGTGCTGTTTTATATTATGGCAATTTTAGCTACAAACTAGTGAAACCTACCACTCATATTTCATTTTACCTCCTGTGATTGAAAGTGTACAAGATGAGCACCATGTTCAATAGCAATACTGCCTTTATAAATGGAACTGTCTGCCTCATACAGTGTTTAAATTATATGATCTACCACACTATTAAATATAGATCTTTATTGCTAGCTTAATCTCCTGTTAGATGTGGACATAATTAGACTGCTTTCTATAGCAGATTCAAGGGATGTTTCTCCCACGCAGCAAGAGGCAATGATGGTAATAAGCATTTGGAAATTAATCTGAAAAAGATGCTATTGTACATGTCGAGAAATATTTTCAATTAGGTTATCTTGCCTGCTCATCTCCAAGTTCAAAAGCATGTAACAGATGGACGCCTAAAATGGGACACACAGCATATAGCCGAAAGGAGGGCTTTTCATTTCTTTTATACCATAAGAGAATGGCATGTTGTTGCCAGCCGTTAATTAGGTCTGCCAGTCTGCACATTCCCCCCTCTGTTAATCAACGCTAAACAGGTTGCCAAAGCTTACTCTAGCTTTTCCTCTATAAAAACTGATAAACACACTCATTTATTTGCTCAGTTTTATGTGTTGCAATTATATGTCCATTTGTTATGTTTTGAAGTACAAATGGCAATATAACAAAACTCAAAGTCATCTCAATCAAACTGATTGTGCAATCACTAGATCAGGGGTGTCAAACTCAATTTTCAGCATTATGGTTGCCCTCAAAGGACTGGTTGTATCTGTAAGACTATATAAATGTATCTGCTCTTGTTCATATTAAATAATTGCCTCTGCATTTTTTTATTACTGGTTTTAGTAATAACCTAAGCTGTGAAGGGCAGATGCACTCACACTCATGTAGAAGTAGAACTCACACTCATGTAGTAGATGGTGCAAGTCTGAAAAGGAGAGTGCTGGTAAAGTTTCTTGTGGATGATACCAGCGGTGTGTGACCCTTCTTATCAACTGGCATAGAATTGTATTATTCTTATAATAATTATAAGCAAATGTCCACAGCACCCTACCTCCCCTTACATCAGATGTCAAGAGCCCCCCCACCATCAGAAGTCAAGAGTCCCCCACTCTCCTTTACATCACAGTACATACCCCTTACCTTGTGCTGCTGCCAGGAAGAAGCTGGATCCGAGCTCCAGGAGAGGTGTGAGGGCCACATGAAATGGCCTGGAGGGCCGGATTCAGCCCACGGGCCTTGTGTTTGACACATGTGCACTTAATGAACTAATTATTGCACATGACACAAGTAGCATACAATAAAATCAGCATTGTAGCTAAGTGGTTGGTGTTCTCTGACCCAAGGCTCTGGCTCTAGGGTTTGAAACCGACCTGGAGTACTATCTTTATGTTCTTCTTGTGTTTGTTTGGATTTGCTCTGTTTTTTCCCACGGTCCAAAAACTAGCTTCCACCCAAAAATGTTTGTAAAAGAATGGTAGGGTAGCTAGCCATACGCTCATTTGTTTGAAAATGTTTGTTTTCGAAATGTTTGTTTGATTTTCTAATGGTTATTGGGGACAAATCGACGTTCACTTTTCAACCATGAGAAAATCTGAAGGCCTGGGATGGAAACATTTTCTTCTGTCTTTACTGAATTAACAAAATTCTAACTGTTAATAGGGTCTTGGGTCAGGAATAATTGTTTGTATCAAATTTGTATACTATCGTAAAGGATAGAAAACTGAACAAATTGTATAATTGTAAATTGTATACATTGGCATGGCGACTGAACAAAAAGTTGAACTAACATTCTTTGAGTCAGTGATGGGCACTTGGCTATGACCCCTTGTAAGGGGCAAGGACAGATGTGAATGGTCTATGTAAGCTGTGTGACATAGCAGTGCTATATAAATGCAGAAAAAGAAATAATGGGGTTGATTTACTAAAAATGAAGTGCAAAATCTGGTGCAGCTCTGCATCAGCTTCCAGGTTAAAGGGGTTGTAAAGTCAGAAGGTTTTTTATCCTTGTGCATTCTATGCATTAAGATAAAAGGCCTTCTGTGTGTAGCAGTCCTCCATAAGTGTCTTGGCCATCCGAGAATCTCCCTCCTGATTGGCTGAGACACAGCAGCGGTGCCATTGGCTCCCACTGCTGTCGATCAAAGTCAGTCAGCCAATCAAGAGAGAGAAGGGGCGGGGCCGGGACACGGCTCCTTGTCTGAATGGACATAGGGAGCTGTGACTCGGCTCGGGTGCCCCTATAGCAAGCGGCTTGCTGTGGGGGCACTTGACAGGAGGGAGGGGCCAGGAGCAGCGAAGAGGGACCCGAGAAGAGGAGGATCCGGGCTGATCTGTGAAAATCCACTGCAACAGAGCAGGTAAGTATAACATGTTTGTTATTTTTATAGAAAAAAAAACAAGACTTTAAATCACTTTAATTGAACAAGCAGAAGTTAGATGTTGATTGGCTACCATGCACAGCTGCACCAGATGTTGCACTCTCCAGTTTTATAAAATCAAGTGTGCTGGAAATCAACTTTCTAAAGGTTAATGAGGACAAATTGATAATCATTTTTAGAGATTTAGGTGGTTGAAACATATCAGACGAAAATGGTGTTTTCAGCATTTTGCCAACAGAGAAAAAGGTCCTGATAATGGCGCAGAAAAACGCACATGATTTTACCATGATTTTACTTTGCTTATGGTGTGTTTTTCATAGGTCGTGTGACTCAAAAACCACATCAAAAACGTAACACGGATTTGATGCGTTTTCCATGCATTTCAACAGGGAGGTGCGTTTTTGGTGCAGTTCATTTTTAACTGACCAAAAATGCAGCAAGCAAGATTCTTAATAGCACAATTGGAAGCGCAACGGACCAGTGTGAGGACATAAATAGAATTTAAAGGGATGCATTTTTCTTGAGCTTTTCTTGCGCTAAAGGTGCCAATAATGGGCAACAATAAATTCATATTCATTTAAATTCATGATATTAATTTAAAAAAAGTCAAATATAATACAATTATATATAAAAATATATATTTTTTTTAAATTCTAATTTTTGGTTTCGGCCAAGTGCATCCTGAATTTTTGGTTCCAGTACCAACGTTTTCATTCGGTGCACCTCTAGAATATGTTCTCATTCTCATTTGAATTTTTGAAATTCTAACTTTTAATGTAGTCCTCAGTCAAGAATAATCGTTTGCATCATATCTGTATGCTATTGTAAAGGATAGACAATTGAATGAAAAGTTCTATACATTGGTATGGCAATCAAACAAAAATTCATAGCAGTGAAATGAAATGAAAAAGTCAATGATGGGCACATTGCTGTGACCCCCTTGTACGGGGCAGGGTCATGATAGATCCCAAATCTATATAAAATGTTGGTTTGGACATAAAGAGCCTGCATTTTTTTTGTAAATGGGCAATATTTCTAGGTTATGTTTTTTTATGATCATTCCTTCTTTTCTATAGTAAATACTTAAGGTATAAATCACAGATTACAATTAAGGCATCTATAGTTTATACATTTAGAGCAAGATAATAGGTTTTCCTTCATGCAGTTTCTTCATCAGGGCTTCTCAAAAAGCATGGTGTTATTACCAAACACGCACACTGTATACATTGGGTTAGAGCTTACACAGGGCTTAGGGACCCTCCAACCATCCCCATGTGACACTGCATGAGCAATGTTCAGTTTATAATCAAATCAGTGGCCTACAAATATCTGAGGGACAGTACCCCCCCCCCCCCATCCCTAAACACCTACCTGACTTCTCCCACAGTTCCAGTGCTGTTTTGGCTCCAGAACCGTCCTTTCAGTTCCTGGACTCAGAGGAGAAACTGAGGGCAGTGGGGGCATTGGCTCCCGCTGCTGTCATTCAAACTTCTTTGGGGCGGGAGCAGGGGCGTAGCTTACGTGCACTGTTCTTATCCAAGGATGCACACAGCCTGGCTTGGAAGCGTACCCACACAGGTGCTCCCTTAGCACCGTGCTTCCTGTGGGGACATTCGGAGAAAGAATAAGCGGATAGTGCCGGTGGAGGACTGCCAAAGAGCAGGGGAGGGCTGGGCTGAGGGGCAGGGTGGCAATTGCCCCCCAGGCCACCCTAACTTACATTCAAAACGGCTGCTGCCCACTCACACTTTTTTCTTCTTGTGGAGGAAGGAAGTAGGGGCCAGGGGCTCAGCCACCAACTAACTGCAAGCAAAGGGGGGGGGGCGTGCCCAGGGCCGGCCCTACCATGGATTCCGCTGGGTCCATTGGGCTGCTTTGGGGGGGCACCACCGGATTACACAGAGCGGGGATCTCCCGCTTACAAAGTCCTACCTCCTGGACCAGCTTCTATAATAGACAGCACACTGGTGATGTGTATCCTAGGAGCCGGTCCAGGAGGTGGGACTACATATGACAGCGGACGTGCCAGGTAGGCGGGAAATCCCCGCACTGTGTAATCCGGCGGCTCTCCTCCCTCTGCATTGCAGGCTGCATTGGATGGGCACTAGCGAGGCTGCATTCATGGGCACTGATCAGGCTGTGCTGATGGGCATTGGTGAGGCTGCATTGATGGGCACTGATTGGGCTGCATTGATGCGCACTGATCAGGCTGCACTGATTGGCACTGATCAGGCTGTGCTGATGGGCACTGGCGAGGTTGCATTGATGGACAATAGTGAGGCTGCATTGATGGGCACTGATGAGGCTGAACTGATAGGCACTAATGATGCCGCATTGACAGGCACTGATGAGGCTCCATTGATGGGCACTGGTGATGCTACATTGATGGGCACTGGTGAGGTTGCATTGATGGGCACTGATTAGGCTGTATTGATGGGCACTGATGAGGTTGCATTGATGGGCAGTGATAAGGCTGCACTGATGGGCACTGGTGAGGCTGCATTGATGGACACTGATGAGCTGCATTGATGCATTATTTTTGTTAAACCTCCTTTGTTGCTATTAACATTAAATTATGTTACCACATTGTATCATATTTGTCTTGCTTCATAACATCAATATCCGTTCTAAAACCAGGTGGGCATGGATGGTGAGCTGATTCAGTGGTTCAATGGGCCACTTGACTGGACTTGCCCCCCAGGCCTAAGACTGCCAGCCCTCCCCTGCCAAAGAGGAGGTGAGGGACTGCTCTGTGCAATATTGTTGCGCAGAGCAAATACTGTAAGTATAAGATATTTTTTAATTTCAGTTAAAATAACATTTTAAATCGGGGCTCTCCAAACTTTCTAAACAAAGGGCCAGTTTACAGTCCTTCAGACTTTAGGGGGGCTGGATTGTGGCCAATGGGGGTAGAAAATGTTCCAGCAAACGTCTCAGGTTTGATGGTCAATGGAAGTAAAAAAAATTATACAGCACCTGTGGTCAGTAGGAGGAGGAATAGTCCCGTGTCATTTGTATCAGTGGGAGGAAATGTGCCCCACTTAACAGTGACTCAACAGTGTCAGTGGCAGGAATTATGCCCTACTGCTGGTGTCCATGGGAGGAATAATGCCCCAAGGGCCAGATTAAGGCTAGTAAAGGGCTGCATCCGGCCCACGAGCCGCAGTTTGGAGGCCACTGCTTTACCAAAAACACAAGTTCTTCTGGCTTTCCTGATATTTATACCTTTTCTGTGTTGGTGACAGAGTAATAAAACTAAAAAGCCAAGTTCACAGCTAAGCTACTAGGATTTTCAGAAGTAGAGCAGCAATGGAGCCCCAATACTTTACCTTATCATTCTCTATAATTGGAAAGTAAAAAGCGGATGAGCTGCCACAGGGTTACAGAACTTAATAACAATTTACGCCACAATATTAAATAACAGGCAGTATGACTACTGACAATACATATACAGTATAGGCTTTGAAGCTCCCTCTAATCAACTATTAATATGCCTGCCCTATAGAGATAGAACTGAGATGAGAGGGAAACTGGATCAGTCATCATAAATTCCACTACTATGCAAGCAAACTCTTCTCGCAGGGCCTTGGCTCTTTTGAAGAGTCCGACTAGCAGGTTTATGATACTTTTTTATACAGTACGTGCTAATAAATGACATTCTCTTTGATTCTGTTTCTATAAAGCTATATAAGATTGCTCAATTTCTGTGAGTGGCAAATACTGCATTGCTAAATTAACCTGTCTGAGGATAAAACGTCATTGCTTCAACATTTAGTCATTTCGCAAATTCAGAAATAGTAAAAATGTTCAGTTCTACAAAGCTAAACAAACAGACATCCTGTGCTCCATTTTTGAATATCGTTAGACTAAAATAGACTCTGAAACCATCATTTTCATTTTTAACACTCTTAGCTGGGGCATGTTCTGCAGTATGCTGCTGAACAGAAGCCAAACACTGAATATCTGAAAATTCTGAAATATGTCATTTGTCATCCCCTTTCTTTCCTGAGTAAACACAGTGAGTGATCTGTACCAATCGCTCCTGTGTTCATTCTTAATTGAAGCATAGTAAACTATATTTACTATGCTTCAGTTCATGAATAAACAGGAAGCCATTCAGCACAACACTTTCCATTCATTCACTGCCCAGTGCAGCTGAGGCTGCGAAGAAAGGGACTGTGGAATCTTTGTCCACAGTCCCTTTTTCTGTCTCGAAAGTGAGACATTGGGGGTCTGTTTAGACTCTTGATATTTCACTAAAGCCCCCCAACAGGGCTGATAAAATGATTGTAAAAAAAAATAATTAAAATATTGCAAAAGATCCATCTGCATGCGGTAGCTACAGACAGACCTCCCTCCTCAATCTGGACTTGAAGGTTTTCGCCAAGATCTTAGCGACCAGACTAGCGACACACCTAGAAGGGATAATTCATTTAGACCAGGTGGGTTTTATATCCACCAGAGAAGCAAGGGATAACACCACCAAGGCCCTTAACCTAATTCACCTGGCCGCCACTACTCGAACGCCGTGCGTATTCCTGAGCACAGACGCCGAAAAGGCATTCGACCGGGTGAATTGGAAGTTCATGATGGCAGTATTACAATACGTGGGGTTGGGTGAGACTATGATCGGAAGGATATCTAAACTATATCTCCACCCGACAGCCAAGGTGAAGATCAATGGACTCCTGTCGGATTCCTTGAACATAGCAAATGGAACAAGACAGGGTTGCCCGTTGTCACCCCTCCTATTCACTATGTCACTGGAACCCTTCCTGTGTACGATAAGGAGGAACCAGGATATTGCGGGTCTGGAGATCGGGAAGACCCATCAGAAGGTCTCAGCGTACGCTGATGATCTTCTGTTCTCGCTCACCAGTCCCATGATATCCCCCCCCCCAACTTGATGCGGGAATTTGAGATATATGGTAAACTTGCCAACCTAAAGATCAATTTTGAGAAATCGGTGGCTATGGGAGTTAATGTAGACTCAGGCATCCTGACGACCCTGAAATCCAACTTTAACTTCAAATGATCGGATAGTGCCATTAGATACCTTGGCACTCAAATCCCAAGAGAAGTGAGGCATACTTTCGACCTCAATTCTCTATCCCTGCTAGCGACAACCAAGTTGTTACTAGACAAATGGAAGGGGGGGGATGCACTCATGGTTTGGTAGGTGCAATTTGCTGAAGATGAGCATCTTCCCAAAATTTTTATACTTGTTCCAAGCACTACCGATCCACATACCAGACGGCTACTTCAGACAGGTTCATTCTCTGTTTACGAAGTTTGTCTGGGCTAGCTCAAGGCCCCGTCTCGCCAGGCGGTATCTGACACTGCCCAAACACATGGGGGGACTGGCACTGCCATATATCCGGAACTACTATCGAGCAGTCCACCTGGGTAGACTCATAGACTGGGGAAGACACTCTAGCAACAAACTCTGGGCTCAGATAGAACAATCCCAATCTCCCGTACCTCTACAGGGGGCTCTGTGGTGTTACGAATCCCCTCCGCCCACGCTGAAGGCACATCCCATGATAGGTAATACAATGCGCATAGGTCATCGTACTGCCTTTCGAAAGTCCCTTACCACACCAGAATCTCCACTACTCCCTATCCTAGGTAACCCAGCATTTCCTCCGGGACTTCATGCAACCTCATTTCGGATGCTGAGGAATGAGAAATGTACTACCGCTTCCCACTTTGCGAAAACGAACAGTTGGCCGTTGTTAACAGCCTTGACTGAAAACTCGGGACAATTCCAGATCCCATTCTGGAATGCGCTACAACTCCATAATTTCCTACGCTCACTACCCAGTCCTCATCATTATATACGTGACCTAACGACACTGGAAGACTACTGCACGGGTGAGGGACCACTATCTCAGGTGCTGTCAAAAACATACACACTGATCAATACGCCCACAGAACAACCTGACCTGCCGTTCATCCGAAAGTGGGAGAGCGATCTACATCGCAGTTTCACAGTCGCCCAACAACAAACAATCCTTTGATTCTCCCTTAAGTCCGCTACATGTACCAAGTTGCAGGAGACCAACTACAAATTACTCACTAGATTGTATTACACCCCACAGAGAACAAATATGTGTTACCCGACTATGTCAGACCGTTGCTGGAGATGCCAAACAGGGGAAGGCACACTCCTGCACATTTTCTGGTCCTGCCCCGTACTGCAACGCTTCTGGACAATGGTTCGCACCGTCACACAGAAATTCACAGAGCACTTGATACTAGACGCCCCAGCTGCATGCTACAACTATCCCACCCAAACAGAACCGGAAATCAATAGTCCGCCATCTGTTGAATGCCGCTAAAGCGTGCATTTCCGCACAGTGGAAGAAACAGACTCCCCCTAGCATAGGCAGCTGGCTCGTAGAGTGGAGGGAATTAATAAAATGGAGGACTTGGTCCTGACGACTCAAAATAGACACGAGACCTGGAGATGTCACCACGACACAGAAAGAGACTACGTACTTTTCCCCGGTACACAAAACGTATTCACGTATCGATTTATTTCTGGTTGATAGAGGTCTCTTGCAAAAAATAAAGGCCTCAGAGATCCACACCATGGCATGGTTGGACCACGCCCCAATCAGTATCGTAATTAACGACTCTAATACCCAGGCCTCATTCACTATGTGGAGAGCAAATAAATACATACTCCAACATAACGTACACTCCAAAACACTCGCCAACCAACTGCTGGAGTATTTCCAGATTAATGAGGGCTCAGTGGGGGATCACGCTGTGGTGTGGAACGCCCACAAACCTTTCATCAGAGGCAATTTAATCCAAATAGGACTAAAAAAAGAGAGGACGCAGCATGTTGATTCCCTTCTAGCCCAGATCGCAGACATGGAAAAACTAGTAAAAGCAAATCCGAAAGCCCCAAAAGCATCTAAAATCATCAGCCTTAGAATAGAACTGCGCACACTTCTTCTTGATACATATACCAAGATGCAAAACAAAGTTAAACAACTTCTATACTCCACTTCCAATAAGGCTGGTAAGGCATTGGCCAGACGCATCAAAGGTTGTCGCATTAAGTCGAGAATTGAATATTTAATCCACCCCCACTCCAACCAAAAAATCCATGAACCTCAAAAAATAGCTGACGCATTCAGCACATATTATAGTGATCTATATAATCTGGCCAATGATCGAACAACACATCAACCAACAGCTGAAGACATAGCCTTGTTCTTAGAACAAATAAACTTACCCACCCTGACTTCCTCACAACTGGAGCGCCTGAACGCCCCTTTTACTCCACAGGAGATCCAGATCTCCATTAACCAACTTCCAGCCAACAAAGCACCAGGACCCGATGGTCTGACGGGTGAATATTATAAGCAATTTGCCCAAATACTGACCCGCACATGTGCAGGGTCTTCAACTACGCTGCGTCCTCTTCATTACCACATGAAATGTTACAAGCTACAATAATAACTTTGCCGAAGCCAGGGAAAGAGCCGACTAAACCCCAAAACTTCAGGCCGATTTCGTTATTAAATTTAGACACCAAAACGTATGCAAAAGTCTTAGCGTCCTGCCTGGTAGATATTCTACCATCCCTAATTCACAAAGATCAAACTGGATTTACCAAAGGCAGGCAATCCTCTGATACCACAAGACGCCTAATTGACATCATTCATCATGCGGAGTCCACTGGAACGCCTTCTCTGCTTCTGTCGTTAGATGCGGAGAAGGCGTTCGACAGGGTCCACTGGAACTATTTACGAGCAGTACTACATAAATTCAGATTCCAAGACAAAATTTTCCATACAGTCATGGCCCTTTACTCTACCCCTACAGCAAGAGTATTCACCTCTAACTCACTCTCTAAACCATTCCAGATAAGTAACGGCACCAGACAAGGATACCCACTCTCACCACTGATTTTCAACCTAATGATGGAACCCTTAGCAACCCAGATAAGATCTAACCTCAAGATATTAGGCTTTAACATAGGGCAAGACACCCACAAAATAAGTCTGTTCGCAGACGACGTCATATTGACACTGACCAACCCGGATCCTTCTCTGGCAGAGGCTCAAGAGACCCTACAAAGGTTCAGTAGGATCTCATATTATAAAATCAATGAAACAAAATCTTATATCCTAGATTTGGGGCTGAATGCAACCACCAAACTTTTAGTGCAAGGCAAGTTCTCCTACACATGGGCTAGAAACTCTATTGCATACCTGGGGATCCAGCTAACTACATCAGTAAAAAACCTATACACAACAAATCATGCTCCATTTCTTAAAAATCTTAGAACAGCCCTGAACTCCCTAGCTAAACACGAATTTCCCTGGTCAGGAAGGTTGGCCGCATTTAAAATGCTACATCTCCCACAACTGCTGTATATCTTTCAAACACTACCCATACCACTCCCTAAACGCTTCTTCCAGCTTTTGCACACCGAACTAAACAACTTCCTATGGAAGGGTAAGAAGCCTAGATGCGCCCAATCATATCTCACGAAACACAATCTAGCAGGAGGCACAGGCCTAATTGACTTCAAGGATTACTACTTAGCCTCAATATTGTCCCACACTAAAATGTGGATGCATCCCGACAAAGGTCTCCTATGGTGCTCAATCAAACAAGCATCGATTGCCCACATGCAACTGAGTTCTTGGTTGTTGTGCAGCCCTTACCAATCTAGAGTATCTCCATCATTACCACCCTCTATTAAAGCAACAGCACATGCCTGGCACAAACTTATAAACTGCTCAAAGCATATACAAAACAGGATCTCTCCACCTATTCCCATCACCACTCTGACACTTCTGACAACGGATCTTAACATGACACAATGGTTGAGATGTGGCATACACTACATTCAAGATATACTCACAGACTCCAAACCTAAATCCTTCCAACAGCTACATCGGGAATTCAACCTCCCGCAAACTGAAAGGTATATTTACCTTTGAATTAGCCACAGTATCAAAGATATTAACAACCTAATATATCAAGTCCCTGAGATGGCATGGAAAATTTTGAATAAAGAGTAAGTACCTCCACAAACCAGGGTGTATATTGCCATCATCCCTATTATTTTACCATTGTAATACCCCTTCATTATTGGGATTTTTAAGGCAATTTAGACTAGATAATTTCTTTAAAATATGAATTTATTGAAAAAGTTGATATTTCAATATGACATAAAATCAATCAATATTACATTGAAACATATGACTATGTGTGCATTATAGGAGATGATATCACCAGTCCTGGACGGCCAAGTAAAATATTGAATGACCATCCATGGGGGCAAGGTGACTTCCTACGTGTTTCGGAACGACTTTTTAATATTCCTTCTTCAGGGAACAAATATCACCTTCTCATCCATGTGTTACATGGAAGATATTAGTTTGTACATTATCTATCTCTACAGAGAAGGTGATATTTGTTCCCTGAAGAAGGAATATTAAAAAGTCGTTCCGAAACGCGTAGGAAGTCACCTTGCCCCCATGGATGGTCATTCAATATTTTACTTGGCCGTCCAGGACTGGTGATATCATCTCCTATAATCCTAGGTCCATCTAACCTGCAATAGAGTGCTCAGACCCTGGAAAGAGTGGCTGTATACCATTTGCTCTGTATTGTGTTTGTCTTTCAAGCTGTCAGACTTCCTTTCTTCTTAATGAACACTATATTTGCAAAAAAAAAAAAAAAATATTGTAAAAAAATTTTAAGACTCCATTGCCCTAATGACACCAATCTCTGCTCTACTGACACTGTCCAATACTCTACTCATATGCACGCATGTGTGTTTGTGCTCTGGGATGCACACCCTATAATGCAGTAGGCTGAACTTCCAACCTCCATTTCTACAGTTAATCATTTGAAAATCTAAGAAGGTATCTAACAAATTATTAAGGGTAGCACTTTTTATATATGTCATACCTACAGTGAAATGTGCTATGAAGCAGTGAACTATAGTGACCATTCGGCAATTCTCTTTTACTGTTCTACGTCAGACTGAGAGAGGTGCTAAAATCTAGTCTTATGTGACATAGGATACTACACTGCACTCATTAAATATGCATGGCTCATGTTTTTTGCAATTAACTGAAATATGTGGGTTTATTTTAGGATTTACTTTCTCCATTTTGTATTTTGTTTTACATTAATGAAGGAGAAAAATGACCTGTTTGCAAATTTTTATAACTAACTATTAAACTGTTTCGTTTTTTTTTTCAAAATTTTCAGTCTTTTTATCAAAAAATAAAAAACCCAGCAATGATAAAATGCCACCAAAAGAAAGCTCTATTTGTTCTAAAAAAATGATAAAATTTCATTTGGGTACAGTATTACATGACCACGCAATAGTCATTCAAAGAGTGACAGCGATGAAAGCTGAAAATTGGCCTGGGCAGGAAGGGGGTTTAAGTGCCCAGTAAGTAAGTGGTTAAAATCTGGGGAGCTGTATTGAGGAATTGGTTGGAAGATGTCATGTGGTCACTGAGGTTGATATACTAAAAGGAACAGGGCATGTTCATTTGCAAAGTGAATTTTCATTTAGCTTAGTGAATGAAGTGAAGCAAAGTGAAAATTCACTCTGCAAAGAATACCTAATGATGTGCAAGTTAGCCCAGCTTCACTTTACTCACTAAGCTGGGAGTGAACAACCTCTACGTCTTTAGTAAATTAGTTCCATCGTCAGCCATTCCTGCTTCTCTTGCCTCCCTATAGGCCAATGACAATGACCAATGGGGATAGCAGGAAAGTTTATAAAATATGTTTTTATATAAACATCATAAATTCTTTCACCCATGGGTTTTATAAGACTCTTAAAGGCACAACCTATGAGTGATAAATGCCATACCACTAAGGTCACAGGAAGTTTAACCACTTGCTGTCTGCCCACCATGTACTGCGGGCGAACGACAGCTGTAGGCAAAGCGAAGTATCCGTACATCAATGCCTACTTCTGGGTTTAGGGTGTGCACATGTGCGCTCCCTGCCCAGCTCCCACTTTGCACAATTAGCAAACCCCAGCCAATGATTCAGGGCCAGGACCTGCTTATTGGCTGTGTGCAATCACAGCCCAGAGCTCTGTGTTGGTAAACAAAACAGAGCTCCGTACAGAGGGAGTGATTTGTCAGTTTCTCATCCCTGCTTTGCAGGGATGAGAAACTGAGAGATCTTTAGTAACAAGCAGCACACTGTACACACATTACACATAGTTAGGCACACTTTTAACCCCTTGTTCACCCTAGATGTAAACCCCTTCCCAGCCAGTGTCACTAGTAGAGTGACAGTGTATAGTATTATAACTGATCACTGTATTAATGTCACTGGTGATGTCAGCAGCAGATAGTCAGTTCCTCCGAGCGTCAGTAAGGCCTCATACACACAGGCGTATTAAAAAAACGAGCTGTAACGTCACGCCCAACGCCAGGAAAGAATCAGCGTTAAAAACGCGATTTTGTCTGTTTTGCACTGGCGTTAATGCGCTATGTCACGTTTTGTTTGAAAAGACATTTTTGAACCTGAGAAACGCCGGCACTAAAAACGCCGGTTAACATCGCTATGGCGTTAATGCGCGTTAGTTAGCATTTTGCCGGCTCAGCTGCAAAAACGATCTAGCGCTGCAGCTTCAGAACGCGCTGGCCGTGGGTTCTGCTTTCAACTCACAAACGCAGACGCTATCTACAGCTCAAAAGTGTCAGCGTGTGTATGGGGCCATTGCATAACATGGAGATGCCTTTTTAAGCTGCAAAAAACGCTTAAAATGCGGCTGTAAAAACGTCCGTGTGTATGAGGCCTTAGTGTCAAATTGACCGCTGCACTATCGTAGTACCATTATAATTTACTGATCGCCAATATTAGTAGTATTAAAAAATAATAAAAATTCCAGTATATATACTATAGTTTCTAGACGCTATAACTTTCACGCAAACCAATCAATATAAACTTAATGTTTTGTTTTCCTTTATCAAAAACATGTAGCAGAATACATTTGGCCAAAATTTATGAAGAAATTTTATAGCAGAAAGCAAAAAATATTGTTTTTTTCCCCAAAATATTTGGGATTTTTTTGTTTATATCGCAAATACTAAAACCCCAGAGGTGATCAAATACCACCAAAAGAAAGCTCTATGTGTGTGAAAAAAATTATACGAGTTTTGTTTGGGTACAGCGTTGCATGACCGCGCAATTACCAATTAAAGTAGAGCAGTACCGAATAGCAAAATAATGGCCAAGTCATGAAGGGGGTAAAACCTTCCAGAGCAAGTGATTATGATTTCCTTTAGTTCAAGTATTTCTGTTACTAACCTGCTGCTGGATTCTCCACAAGAATACATGGTTGAGGCAACATCCAACGTAAAGTAAGATGAAGCATGGTTATCAAATGGACAAGTCTCTAATCTCTCAGGGAAGGTGCCCCAAAGAGATTAAAAACCAGATGAATGCTTACATGAATGCTTGTATTGACTTGTAAACATATACCGGGGTGAATGAATTATTGAAGACAAAAAGCAATGTACCAACTACAACAGCAAACCAAAGATCAACGTTATATTTTAGCGTGAAATGTATGACCAAACTAAATTTTCATGTTGTAGTTGACAACACAGAGGACAACACCACTGAACCACCAACTTGACACAGTACCTTGCCTCATAACGAACTAGCGTGACACACATACATATATCAAATACCTGGTAAGCTCTTCTTTTATCTTCAAAGGCTCATGTGGGTAGAATTTCACTCTAAAGCACATGGTGTATGGTGGATGAGCTGAAACGTTATAAAACAAAAACAAAAAGTATGAGAACAGCGCAGGGTATAGTTGCAGGATGAAAATGCAGGAGAGGACTCTTCACAGTTAGTGAAATGGTTTTATCTGCAGTACCAGCCAATGTAGTAAATCAAATCATGCCATCATGCTAGGAGAGTTGAATGTGTTTGCTCACATGGTCAGTGATCATTACGTAATGTCAAAAGCAGATATGAGGATGTGTTTATGTAGATCGTATTGAAGCCAGGCTTGATGGTCGGTCCATCCAAAAATGATGCCCCAGTTACAAGTGTGTGTCTTATGGGCTCAGTCTCCTACAGGCTTCCTGTACCTCTTGGGGAGTCCATTACAAAGACCCCCGAGACATGGTTCCTGACTCCCCTTCCACCTACCTTCCAAATGCGGGTGTTCCATTCCACCTTTTTATTTTCTTACACTTCATTTGCATTCTTCATATTACAAAGTCAATAAAAAAATCTCAAAGGGCAAAGTGAGATTCCTCAAATAGTAACAGAAGTTGCACAGACCTTAGTACTCAAGATCTCACCACATGTCCCTGGGGGATATGCAAAAGGTTTGTATGTTTAAAGTAAATCTGTGGCCTGGTTAAGGATAATGAAATTCATTGAAAAATTCTTAACCAGCTTGAAATAAGCTTTAACAGACCCGCACTGACTTCTGTAGGTGTAAGCACTGTGAAGTAATCAATCCTCAAATTTGCAACAGAGGCTCTGGCATGACAGCTTTATTACATCTCACAGCCCTCCATTTACACATGAGTGTTTAGCATTCTGAAGTTCCAAAATGCTCAACATCCAAAATTCTATGGTTTTTATTTGTGCCTGTTTACACCTGACTTGGCTTTCCATTACAAAAAAAAAAAAAAAAAACACTTGAGCCTCAGACACCCAAAAAAACATGCAAAAACACCTGAAAAATAAACAAGGACACTCAGATTAAGTGTGATTGCGGCCTCATTTTCTGTTGGGATCTTTGGGAATGAATTGCTCCACAGTGTCTGCAGTTAGGTCAGAGATGGCTTTTACAAAGCTATTTTACTGCTTGTTAAGATTAAGTAAACATTTAACGTTCATAGTTTGGCCATAGGTTCACATTAATTCTCCATCATCAGAAATTGACATTTTTGGGTAAAGTGAACATTTAATCAATTTTAAGAAACTGTACTGGTTCTCTGTATCCTATTATTTCAACACCATAAAAGTTTCCTATGATATTTATCTGATTTATGCATCTATCTACTGAGATCATTTTAGATAAATGCATCATTGTATATTGTATATAAAGTACCTATACTTGTCATCTGCTTCACAGTCATAATGTGTTCAAGATGAATGGCATAGCACATCTAAAAAAATGGTATTGCCTTTCATAATAATCGTAGTCTATATAGGTTTATCAAATGCTATGTAGATTTGCGTGGACTTTCCAGTCCAAAGACATAAATAGAATCAGCATCACCAACTTGTCAATGCCATTATATTCTTTCCCTGCCTTTGAGCAGTATTGTCATTGTATTGAAGGACTTTGGGTTTTTCCAGCATACCAGCAACCAAGGACAGTTTGCCAACATGGAAGATTTATGGCAACTTACCTTTGCGTCATGGGGGCAAGTAGGCTGGCACCTACAGCACAGCTAAAGACGGAACAGTACATGGAAACTCAAATAGCATAATTGGAACACCCTCTTTCTTGAAAACAAGAAAATGACATTTCTACACATGTACTCAGCAGAAAGAGGCATGCCTATGTGATGAAAATGATTGTATTTTTTATTTAAACAGATTATTCTATGTGATCATAAAGAGTTGTGTCTATTGGTAATAAAGTTATTGCCACAGCCTGCTGTGTACTCACCCCTACTATCCCTACTACAATGCAGGTGCAATGATGTCGACAACAGGGGAGGGCAACAAGAACAGCATGAAGAGTGGCTTCAGTGGACTGGTCATCACAACCCGAAGAAGCTGAAAATTGGATCACAGGACCTTGAAATAGGGTAATATTAGTGGGTGATGGAAATGTATTTTGAAAAATGATCTACACATTACTTAGAAGCAAAGTGGAGGTGGGAGTCAATTTTTTTTCCTTTTTTTTAAAGTGGAACTTTACTCATAACAACTTGATTAAAATAATGTCCTTTAGCAAGGAGCATACATTCCACGTCAATAATTATGCTACCAAAATTAGTGTGTGCTGTATATTGCCTCCAACATTGCTCCTGTTCTTCTTGCTGGAGGCTGCAATTTTGCTGAAGCCCAGAGCCCTTGAACAGCAGTAAATCTTTAATTTGTCACAGTACCTAAAAATAGAGAGCAACTGAGCATGTGCAAAGCAGGGTGAGAGTTTATTACTGGATTTTAACCGGTTCCACACCGCCTACCGTATATTCACGGCGGCAGTTTGGACGGTCTGCCAGTGGCCGCTAGGGGGCACGCGTGCGCCCGCCGCACTGGTGGACCCGATGTCAGCCAGCGAGCCGCGATGAGCGGCCACAGCCTAAGAACGGGGAACCGCCGATTTAAAAACGCCGGTTCCCCGCTCTGTTAGTGGGGGCATAGGAAATCTACTGATCCCTGTCACTGGGATCAGTTAGATCTCTTATGCCCATGGTAGCCCAGTCCCCCCACAGTTAGAACACACCCAGGGAACACACTTAACCCCTAGTTCTCCCTCTGCAGGTTAACCCCTTTACTGCCAATGACATTTATACAGTAATCGGTGGACATTTACATTTCTGATCGCTGAATAAATGTCATTGGTCCCAAAAAAGTGTCAAAATGGTCCGACATGTCCGCTGCAATATTGCAGTACCGCTAAAAATCGCAGATCGCCGCCATTACTAGTAAAAAATAAAGAAAAAATAAAAACCCCAGAAATTAATTCTCATCGTCCGTAAACGCAGCCACTTTTGCGCAAACCAATCAATAAACGCCGATTGCGATTTTTTTTACCAAAAATATGAGGAAGAATATAAATCGACCGATGAAAAAAATGTTTTGTTAAATTTTTTTTTTTTGGATTTGTATTTTAGCAAAAAGTAAGAAATTTGGGTTTTTTGTTTTGTTTATAGTGGTGATCAGAAATGACACAGAGGTGATCAAATACCACCAAAACAAAGCTCTATTTGTGGAAAAAAAAGGACGCAAATTTAGTTTGGATACAACGTTGCACCACCGTGCAATTGTCAGTTAAAGCGACGCAGTGCCGAATTGCAAAAAGTGCTCTGGTCCTAACATGGGAAATTCTTCCGGGGCTGAAGTGGTTAAACAGTAAAGGGACTTAATGTTCTACATAGCTAAACCAGCCTGAAGTGATCTAGCAGGACTTAACTTTCTAACTAAAGTTCCACGTTAAGTGGCCATAGTAAAGCCTCGTACCAACGGGATGACGATCGTATACAACAGGTCGTACGAACGACCGTTGTACGCGAAATTGATCGTTAGTACGCGCGATTAGAACTGCCGACATATGACAGTCGTACAACGGGAGTTGTATGAGCAGACTAGAAAACGTGGTCGTACCAACAAGCGGTCATACGACCGTTGTATCGTGTGTACAGATCAGTTGGTACAACAAGTTGTATTGTGCAAAACACGCATGCTCCAAAGTCAGGAACGGCCGGATGCTAATTACATGCACCTGAACTTTCTTTCTTTGGTCGTACGATCGTGTAGTGCAGTCAGTATGCTAGATACAACAGCCAACATACGATTTGAGACGATCGGTCGTACGAGGCTTTAGGCTTAAAACAATGAAATCACCAAATCAGATATTATACCATGCATGCCAATTATAGACATATATATATCTATATTATAAATATAAAAGACAGAGGGCCACATAAAAAAAAAACAACGGTTGTTAAGGAATGAAAGTGGCACATCGTATGCCAAACAAACTATTCTTTTGAAGCACATTTAGATTATTTGGGGCAAAGTAGAATGTTAACTGCCTTGCTCCATCATCCTCTTGGCGCACTAATGCACACTTTGATTGCACCAAATATTGAGAAAATTATTTTCTATTCTATTCCATTTATTTGGTGCAAATTGGGAGACTTTTTGAGTGAAAAGCTGCACTTGGGATTTCTTTTTACAATTGCTGCAATAGTTACATCTTTCATTTCAGACTTGTCACGCTGAACTATTATTTGGCAGACACAAAAAAATCAGGTTGCTGTGTGCAAAATATTTGGTGCATTGACAACATTGTATATGGCCCAGAATGTATCAAGATACATTTGATCTGTTGCTTTCATTGTGCACATGTAATGCACAATACAGACATTCAAAATCACTAGAACTGAGAGTCGCGGTGGCTAGGTGAATCTGGGGGACTGGGATAGCAGAAACAACTAGGCGAGTCCAGAGGACCAAGGGAATCTGGAGGTCTCGAAGGAGTGAAAGAGCACAGGGTGCTAGGAGACCACTATTGAGAGGCCAGGGAGTGGACCAAGAAGCAGGGTGCTGTAATTAAAAGGTTGATAGAGCCAGGAGAGCTGGGTGAGACAGTCTGAGGGACCAGCGAATAGTCAAGGTTGAGGCCCATACAGGTGACTCGGTACTTTCATTACCTGTGTTTGATGACAAAAATCCCCTGCGTGGGCAACTGTTTTCTGTTGAACTTTAATTTTGTTTAATAAGAGTGGGTTTGCAAGCCTTAAAACGAGCTTGGACTGGCATGAACTCACTACTACTGTTTCTATCACTTAGGTAACTAGCCCCCAATGTCACAACAGTGGTAGATACCGGTCTGCGTCTGTAATGTTGCAAAGCATAAAAAGGGCCTCAAATGTTAATGTTATTGACGATGTACGCATGTAAATGCTTGTGTAACTTTTACATTAGACTTTTTCTATTTGTCCTGTTTACCATTATCATTGAAAATTAAACTAAAAGAAAATCCCAAGTTTTCGGTTGTCCCCAGAAAAGTAATAGACGGGAAATCTTCCAATGGGAATACCAGTTCTAGTGACCTGGAGGTCCCCAAGAAATTCCCTTAATTTACAGGAATTTCCTCTCACTTCCTGTTTGTCTATGGGACAGGAAGTGAAGAGAAATCTTCACAATTGGACAGAGACGGCGAAAAAAAATCGGACCAGTTATAACCCTCCCCTACTTTATCCAAAATAAAAAAAAAGTTTTGCCTATAGTTCTACTTTAATATTTCCCTTTTTTAATATAGCAGATGGCATGCTGAAGATTATTCTGCAGTTCTGCGGTGAATACACCTGAATACTAAGATATCATACAAGGCTGATTGACTCAGAAACCCCTTTCTCCTAACCTTTGTTCGTATGTTTTTTTGTTTTTTTTTTAAACTAGCAGTGAACAAGAGATCAGGCTTTTTCCTTTTTTTTTTTTCAAATATAATATTTATTGCAGTTTTAAAGAAGGAAAGAAAAAAAAAGGCAAAGTCAGGTACATCATATGAAACGTACAAATTCCAGGGTCAAACAGTATACATAGACAGTATACATAACATAACATATCATTAATCTCCCCAAGGGGATCGAGAATAGTTTTCAGTATGGGAAATGGGATGAAGGTTCGAGGTGCCCTCCTCCTTCTATTTTGTAATTGCAAGAAGCAATTTAAAAGAGAAAAATGGGAAGGGGGTGACAGAAAGGAAGGTAGAGGAGGAAAAAGTTGCAGGAGAGAAGAAAGGACGGGGGGAGGGTGGGGAGAGGGCATACAGTGGACGGGAGGTGACCGATCCCACAAGTCCCACCATAGCGCCATGCATACTTACCTACTTTCCCGTCATACACTGAATAAGGAGAGAAGGAAAAAACAGTAGTGCCTCTAAGTGTAATCAGTAGGTTTATTAGGCACACACACACATGGTGATATATGCACTGACAGAGGTAGATTATGAGGAGTTTATGAGGATCTGTCACATGAGTAAACCCAAGACCCATAGTGTTGTCATTTCAGTATTTGACAAAAGATGGAATGGCACTATCTGGACCATCCCAAATAATAACCACATCATTTATATATCGCCCATAAAAAATTATGTTCTTGGCATATGGGTTGTTGTGCAGAATGTAACAATGTTCCCAGTGGCCCATAGTTAAATTGGCATAACAGGAAGAAAAATTAGCTCCCATAGCCGTGCCTTTCTTTTGAATAAAGAACTCTCCATTATGCTCAAAATAATTATGAGTGAGGCAAAATCTTATAGCCTCCAACAAAAAATCGGCCTGACGGGGATGTAACCCAGAGTCCTGGTCTAAATAGAATCCAATGTCATGGGGTATGGAGGTGTAAAGAGATGACACATCCAGAGATAACCAGCAGTACGAGGCCTCCCAACGATACCCTTTAAGCTGTTCAAGTAAATGAATACAGTCTTTAATATAAGAGGGAAGGTTTTGAACTATAGGTTGGAGAAACCTTCCGCGCGGCTTCCCGGATGTGACGTTCGTTCATCCCACGATAGCACGCTACCCTGCTGAAGGCTTCATTCGTAGCTGCACTGGAGACCACCAGCGTACCCACCCCCGGCCTCAGAAAGAGCGAACTATACTCCGGTGACCTGTGGATGATTCCCTTGCCTTGATGCCTGTATTTCATCTACCTCTGTGAGTGCATATATCACAATGTGTGTGTGTGCCTAATAAACCTACTGATTACACTTAGAGGCGCTGCTGTTTTTTCCTTCTCATTACCACAGAGTGCCTTCCTGCTCAGTTCAGCTGGCTGCCTACCTCTCATTCTACCTTCAACATTGGACTGAATGGAAATTTATGGGACTTTTATTATTCCTTTTGTATTAATATTTTTATCATGGATTTAATATTAGTGTTTCCTACACTACTTTTCCCCTAGACATATACATTTATTTCAGTCTCGGTTATGGCCAATCTAGCATGTGAGTGCAGTGTCTACTTTTAATTGTTTTACTGAATAGGGAGAGATCAGGCTTTTTTTTTTTAACAAAAAGTGTCATGGTATTGCGTTGTTTTTATTTATTTTTTTTACTATTGTATTTCATTTTTGGGTTAAGATTTTATTCAAATAATGAAAAGATATATACTGTAAAAGATCAGTTAATAATGTTGTAAACATACACTCAAAAAATCCAAGGAGAATTAACCAACAACTATTATATTTTTTAGAGCTTCCACCTTTCATGCAAAAATTAAATCAAACCTATAAGGGAAAGAATTTTCTAAATGGCTAACAATAAAAAGTAAACCTCTCCAGGTGGATAGAAGCTGCCTTTGCTCCCATATAGAGCTTCAAGGACCAGTAAAAGCTTAGATCTTTATGCACTATTCACCAAGCTTCCTGGTCACTGGCACTGGTCCGACTCCATTTCACCTTTACCATTGCTTTACCATTAACTAATCACTTTAATGAGAGGCTCTACCAACCAAGTGCAAAGTGTGTAGGTGAAAGAGCGCAGGTACAACACCAGTGGCCTGGAAGCTCAGGATTTGAGTTACAGATTACCCTAAATATTGAAGTTCCCAAGATGTTTTACAGGGAGCCAAGGCAGTGTGCAAGTCCCTGGAAGTGCCAGCTATTTAAAGTAAGTGCCAACTTATATATTATTTTTTTACTCTAAGGACAAAGTTCAACTTTTCGGTTAGATAGTAAGTGAATTGCCTCGAAATTAAGGACTGGTAATTATGGCGAAATGCATATAGTTATATAACCTTGTATCTTATCTACTAACGTCTAAATTTGCTTATGTTCAGGTGCTGTTTTGCTGCACATCGTGGTAATTATGTTTTAAATAACACTGTTTTTTTCACTAATGAACAGTTTAAGCACTTCTTTATTGTTCTCCTGAATATATTTCAGCACACAATACAGACCATTGAGCAAAACATTGCACATTATTTCAATATAAAGCTGCACATAACTACATTGTTTTGTGGGGTTTATATTTAGGCTTTGCAGACCAAAAAAAAACTCTGAAAGTAGCAATTCATTTACAGCATATCATGCATGCTGTTTATGCAGAGATAATTACAGCGATGCTATATTTACTGTATAAGTGTACCACTTAACTTTCTGTATGAGCAAAGTGCCAATTTAGAGTCTGTCCCTACAATTTAATTTATAATTATATACCATGCTAAAAGCAGACCCACAAGTCTGTTGTGTTTAACACTGTACAAATCCTTTGGTTATAGTGGACCGAACTCAAAAAAAGAATATTTGTGATAGGGAACACTAAAAATGTTAATTGTGCCTAAGCAGTACCCTGAAAATGAACCTTTCCTCTGGAATTCTTCCTGCAAAAATAGCAGTGCACATCCTAGTATGTGAGGCTGCCTATGTACTCCTTTGCCTATAGCAGCATTGCTGTATATCTACAGTGTGATATCCAAGGCAATATGGTCTCTGACTGCTAGTGTCAGGGATTTGGTGTACTTAATGATGTCACTATTGTGCTGCTCACTGTTCTCCTTGCTGGAGGCAAATTAGGAAGTAAACTCTGCCTTTATTAAAATTTGACAGCTGCACATCCCCAAATGCAGATTGTGTGTGTTTGGGCCACACAGCTGCTCCTGAATAGCTGTCAAATGAAAATCAGCAGAATATCTTTCAACTCAATCCTGCCGAATAGCCTAGGAAAGGCATAGATCAGGGTGTACTGTTCCCACTAAGCCGTCAAAAGATCCAGTGGACCCCTGCACTTGGCTACAAACCTGTCTAGCCCATCCATAACACAGGTCTTGGAACACCAGATGTAGAAACCACTCCAGCGTTCAGATGCTGCCAGCTAAGGAAATCTGTTTGCCTGAAATGTACAGTACATGGCTGACAAGGTGACATTTTGCCCAGTACAGAAATAGCTCTACCCATTTTGCCATAGGGAGACTTCTGGTTCCTCCCTGATGGTTGATGTATTCCACCACCGTGTGACGATGCCTGACTGAATCTGCATCAATGGCCCTCCAACAGGTTGTTCCAACATGTAAGGGACATTAAATCACCCAAATCTTCAGAAGATCTAACATATTTATTGGGAGACGAGATTGATATCCAAGTCCCCCAAGCCTAGGGCTCTCCACCCCAGCCCCCCGCCTTCCGCTCCATAAAATTTGCACCCTTCATAAGAATCCTTCAAAAGATAGGAAGAAAGGACTTCCCTGACCACAGCAACAGATTTCTGATCCATCATGCCAGGGATAGCCTTGTCTTTGGCGTCCAACAAATTGGTCTGTCCTGATAGAGGACCAATTTATCTCACAATAACATAATGCTGTGTTGCAGATGCTTGGGGTGAAATGGGGCAAAATGACCTGCCTTGCAAGAGACAACCATCAGCCCCATAATTGTCATGCAGAAGCAAAGTCAGACAGCTTCTGGATTGAAGCATACACCTAAACCTCTGTAATATCTGGAATGTCAGAGATACATTGTCCAACAAAGCCCTCACGGACTGTTCCCTCAACCGGGGGTCATTTACAAATATCATTAAATGAGGATAACCCGAGAGCACAACAGAGCCAACACTAAAGCCAACACCTTGTATAGCACCTTAGGAGCGGAAGACAGATCGAAAAGCAGGGCCTTTTACATGACTTGTGGATGGTTCCGGGCTCCCCTGCTCCTCTCTCAAGTCTGGGACCGTAAAAAATGTCAAAATAGGAAATGAAGCCCAGAAGCCTATCCCGGGAATCCACTGGCTATGTACCGCCAGGAGCTCGCAGAAGCTGAAATGGACCCGCCACTGCAGGGAGAGGAAGTGCTTTTACTACTAATGCCTGCTATCATCTTACCTTTGTGAGTAGTCTGTATATAGCTCCAACAAATGCTGTCCTGGTTTGCTGAACTTAGATGGGTGCTTGTGTTCTTTCATTATAGGAAATATCCACTGCCTGATCTCTTCTGCTGATTGTAAAAGTGGAAGCGCTCAGCTCTGAGCACTTCTGGTTCACAACTGTCAGAATCATGGCTGGAAACAGTAAATCAAACACAGTCTAGAGAAGAAGGCAGGGGAAATATTAAAGGTCTAACAGACTCCAGATGTCCCCATAAAGAGTACCTACCACCTGCCCAATGTTATCACATAGGGGCTTGGTAGCCCCCTTGTGATAGCAATGAAATTAAATATCAAAAACAAACAAATAAATAAATAAATAGTGTTAAAATGCAAACTATAATAAGATAAATAAAATTGAGTAATAGGATAAATAAAATTGAGGGTCAAATGCTTCTTACAAGACAGTTCCACAGTCCAGCATTTAAGCTAGAAAGCATATGCACCAGCAGGAGACAGATACAAGGAATTAGACAGAAAGTCATCACATCTAAAGCTGAACACCACAGTCACCTGCTTTGAGCATTCAACAAGAAAGAGGGTAAAAAACTGTGGTAGTTACTGCAGTAAATCCGGCAGACATGGTTTGACAAAGGAAAATTACAGCCAGAATCGGGTGTAGAGCAGGTGTAGAGCAGGTCCCTTATGAGCTGGGCCCTAATAGCAGGTGCATCCTCCACTGGAATAATAGTCACCTTGTTAAAGAGAGACATGGTCAGATCCACAGATGGAATAGAACAATTCAGAACACAATCTGCACCAAACAGATATAAGGCAAACAAGTATTTAGGGAGAGCAAACAGCCTAAAGCCTTACAATCCTCATAGGAAAAAAAAAAGAAAAATCAAATGCAAAAAAGCCTTTGGGGCCTTAAGGCAGCAAACAGCACTGGAAGAAGCAACAGACTGATCCACTAGTTTCATGGTGGAGTACAATGGATCAATAGGAGCTGAAACAGTCTCACCTAACTTGGGAGTAATAGTAGTAGACTTTGACTCATTGAAGAATAACTCATTCGACAAGGACTTGGGTGACATAGAGTCACACAAAGTCATTGGCCTTTGGCTTAGAGGCTGCTAAGGCTGCAGGCAAGTCAAATACAGAATCTGCTGGAGGGGACACAGGGACATGCTTGTGGCCTCTGCAATCAGGTTTAGGATATAAGTAAGTCATAGAAGTCCTGCATGACTGTAGTAAAAACCTCAGCAGAAAGGGCAAAGGACCCAGCCAGTCCTACAGAGCCAAGGTGTACTCAGAGGACAGGAGAGACTCTAACAGCAGGGGAGAGCAGGACTCCAGGCTGCAGACATCAGCGCCACCAGTAGGAGTGCTGCAAGCTGTCTCTAACTTGTTAGTAAAAAGTGAGCTGGGGGACCAGGTAAATCAGGACTGCCAAACCCCTTTCAAAGGTCAGGCCCAGTAAATATTGTTCCTTACTCTGTTTAACTTGAGGAATCCCTTGTTCTTTGGACATCCTGTTGAGTTGAACAGGATGGGCAAGTGGTATATGCACCCCTGGCAGGAATGTAGACAGATATGAGAATTTCCAAGAAATACAGCCTTGATAAAGCCTACTTACTGTAGCACCCTGGTCCTAAACATGGCTGCTAACAAATTTAGTTGTGCTAGGTGGTGACTAGCCTGGCTAATTGGTAGTTGGATCCACTGACTTTTGTCCTAAGCCTGAGACTGGTGTGTAGTCCCTCTCTTCTGTCACTGGGTGGCACTGCTGCTACTGGCATTACAATGATAGATCACAGTGAATACAGGCTATGAATAAATATATTGTCTCAGCCAATCAGCAGGAGTTTCTTTCGGCCACTGAGCATGCTGGGATATTCTATTTTTTTGGGAGGAGTCAGATGATCGGGGTTCTTTGCCACCCGAGCGGTTGCCTGGGTGGACGTGTGTCGTATGGCTCCGGGTTGCTAGGCCAGAAGTCTGAGGCCTAACCCGGGAGCACCTGGCTGCAAGGCCTGTCCAAAGCCTATCTAGGAATCCAAGCAGCAGCATTGAAGAATGTCAGCTGTCCCTGACTCTGGAGGTCACCATTAGGCCTCTGGAGGTTGGGGACATCGCTACATTACCAAATTCAGACTGTAACCTTACCAACAGAGGTTATACTCCTTCCCCATTTTATTCAAAACCAAAGAAACAAAACTGACTAGAGTTGTACTGTGTCATGCTCACACTTAAATGTTTTACCAAACCATACTACACCTTACATAAACATTGTATTTACAGGGGCATATGAGGCAAGGCAGGCCAAGATGCAGAGTCAGAGCTTTGCAGGAGTGCATGGCATAAAAGCTCAGTTTCATTCCTGGAAGGCATTTCTGCTGTGGCTTGACATTCATATAAATAAGCACGGTACAATTTCAAAATGGCATAGAACACAAGCTTTCACAAGGATGAGGGAATGTATAATTTACACTGTATTACTGTGTAGAAACTCATATATATATCTATTAAAGAGCTTATAATATTAGCTGTATTCCTGTCAGTAGAGAAATATATTATCCACGGCCCATTGAATTAAACACACTATTTGTTTAAAAGGGTCTAGTCACCATAATCTTGCCCCGACAACTGAACTTAGGAAGGCATTCCATATTAGTTAGGCTGCTAGCACACTACACTAAATTACACGAAATGCACTAAACAGTGCTGCGGGGGGGGGGGGGGGCAGCAGTGTGGCGTGGATGGTACACAGGGAGGGTGAACTGTTTGGTGGTGGGAGGGTGGGAGCAGTTACTGGAAAGCTGGCTGGAGGGAGAGGAGGAGATGCAAGCTTTCATCTGTTGCAGAAAGAGCTATACAGGGGCTCAGTTCCAGTAATTGCCCCCCCCCCCACAGCGACTTGGCCGCATCCGATTTCCCCTGCTGCCTGGGCCCCCTGTGCTGGCCCTGGCCCCCTACAGGAAGACTGGTGGTACTCCTTTATCAGTGGCCATGTTAGCCATAATTAAAGAAGCACTCTCTGCTGCAGCATGCAGCCTGCAAATCCATCAAAAGAACTGACACTCCCTGGCATGTCGGATTGTAAGATTTCAAATTCTCCCTAGCTACTCCCAGCTACATCATAAGAATTCTTCTGGATTTATGAAAAATCTCATAAGATTGACTCTGAAACCCACTATGTAGCAAGCCTACTCTCATTATTAACTTTGCAATGGTTTTCTGTGCAAATATAATTTAGATAGAACTTCCAGGAAACCACTGTGATGATGTTGGGCTAGGAGGAAAAGGGGGATGCAGCAGATGGGCCAGTATTCTCAAAATGTAACTCTCCAGGAGATGTCAACATGCTGATGCAGGAAGCAATTTATGTGAGTACTCCAAATACAGAATGTCACCTCAAGTTTAGTTGTGAAGGTAGGATATGGTAGAATAGAAGGTCAGTCATTATTATTATTATTATACAGGATTTATATAGCGCCAACAGTTTGTGCAGCGCTTTTACAACATGAGGGCAGACGGTACAGTTACAATACAATACAATACAGGAGGTATCAGAGAGCCCTGCTTGTTAGAGCTTACAATCTAGGAGGGAGGGTCAAGTGATACAAAAGGTAATAATTGTGCAAGGTGAGCTGATGGAGAAAATAAAAGTACAGTTATCAAGTTATCAGGTAGGGGCAGAATAGGCTTCTCTAAAGAGGAGGGTTTTCAGGAATCGTGTAAAAGCAAACAGATTAGGAGATAGTCGGTCAGATTGGGTAGAGAGTTCCATAGGATTGGAGAGGCTTGGGAAAAGTCCTGGAGGTAAGAATGGGAGGAGGTGACGAGAGAGCTAGAGAGCTGGAGGTCTTGGGAGGAATGAAGAGAACGAGTAAATTGGTATTTTGAGACCAGCTTAGTGATGTAGCTGGTGGGCTGAGTTGTGGATGGCTTTGTAAGTTTTTGTTAGAATTTTGAATTTAATTTGTTGGGTGAGTGGAAGCCAGTGGAGGGATTGACAGAGGAGCAGCAGACACTGAACAGTTTGTAAGGTGGATGAGCCTGGCAGCAGCATTCATGACAGACTGAAGGGGATATAGCCTATGTAAAGGTAATCCTGTAAGGAGGGAGATGAAGGAGTCAAGGCAAGACATGACCAGGAAGTGAACCAGGGAGCTTTGTGGTGTCTTTGGTTAGGAGGGGGCGTATTTTGGAGATGTTGAAGAGGTTAAAGCGGCAAGCTTTGGACAGTAATTGGATGTGGGGCCGAAAAGGATAGTTTAGAGTTCAGGAATAAACTTAGAACCTCACCATGTGGGGACGTGGGGGAGGAAAAATGATGAGCTTGGTTTTGGATAGATTGAGTTTGAGGAAGTGGTGTGACATCCAGGCTGTCTGTTAGTAATAAGTGAGGAGACTGAAGGAGTAAGCTGAGGGGTAGAGAGACGAGGGGTAGAGTCATAAAACACAAACTAACCCACAGCAATACAATTGAATGTAATAAAAACACGAAATGTATGACGGCCCTTCACATGGGTGTAAGCATAGGTACACCTGTGTAAATGGGGCCTAAGAAGTCATCAGGTGATTTTGCCGGCAAGCAACCATCCAAAAACTGAAATATCTTTTTTTTGGGTGGAAACAGGCCTTTCACAACTAAAAGCGTTATATCTAATATGTGATTCCTATGTATAGCCCTGAACCCTCCTTGCCACACACACCTAAAACAGAACATGAAAGATAATGTTATTTTTCCCTGCACCATATGTTATCAATACCTAAGAGACAGAATGTGAAAATAACAATGCCCACACTATTTGTAGTAGTACTAGGTACCTGGGCAGGGAGAAGAAACTGAAGCAGTACCTAAGTCTTCACAAATATAACACAATCACCCACCTTCTTATTCAAGGGCTAATCAGTGTTATAGGTACCTCCAGGATTTATTTTATGAAATTCAGTCTTTTTTTTTTCTTGAAAAGAGTTCACATTTAATTTGATAGCAAAATAACACATACACTCAGCATGAAAAGGCTGACCTTTAAATAATATGTGAATCATATCAAAGCCACGATGGAAACAAAATAGTGAGCCATTTTACAAAACCTCCTGCAGCAATGTCACACAGTTTATTGTGTTGGGCGTTCTGTATCTTTGGATGTGTCAACAATCACATAACCAGGTCTGACAAGCTAATTCAGCGGTTCTAGGATTTACACATATTCAATATACTGTATATAGCTGAAACTCTTTTAGGATTTGAAAACTTACATTTCATTTGCTTGACAATGGGTTTGTTAGGATCAAGCCAGTGCTGGAAAGGAAAAAGAAACACAGAGGTCAATGCTAACTGTATGGGACTTATGACATGAATACACAGACAGAGGAATACATTCATAATAAAAATTAAATACAAGTTAAACCAGTTAATCATTATAACATTCTTTTGTTCGTATTTCAAATCTGGGTTAAAGGATGCTTGGAACAACTCTGTGTGTTAGCACTGAGCATACAGAGGAATCTATTGTCGAATAACCAGTGAGGTCAAAGGGCTCTATCATAACTCCCCTTCATTTACTAGCTGTAAATTCATAGGGGTTGATTTACTAAAACTGGAGAGTGCAAAATCTGGTGAAGCTGTGCATGCTAGCCAATCAGCTTCTAACCTCAGCTTGTTCAATCCAGCTTTGACAATAAAACCTTGAAGCTGATTGGTTTCTGTGTGGAGCTGCACCAAATTTTGCACTTTCAAGCTTTAGCAAATCAACCCCATAGTGTGTGTCGTATACAGTAACTTTTCTCTTTCCATCACATCCCCATCCCATTCTCTCAAACTCCTGAAAACAGAGCAGTGCACTTACTGTGCTTAGGCCTCCCTATGCCTTGAGTCCTATAGCTGTACAGTACTGTATAACTACAGTGAGAGATCATCTGAGGCGCTACTGCCCGTGAGTACTGGTCTTTCAAGATTTAGTCATGTTATTACTCTGTTGCTCTATGTTCTCCTTGCTGGAGAGGAATCTGCACCAGAGCACCTGAATTGCAAGAATCTCTCTACTTATTTACTCTCTGCACCTATCATGCTGCTTTTTGGTCTTTACCAACCAGTCATTAAATCACCAGTCATCAGCTCTAACGTTAGAAAGTAATGCCATATCCTTTACCAAAATGGCTGTCTCCACACAGAGACTCAATGGGGTTCATTTACTAAAATTAGAGAGTGCAAAATCTGGTGCAGCTCTGCATAGAAACCAATCCGTTCTTACTTTAATTGAACAAGCTGAAGTAGAATCTGAATGGCTACTATGCACAGCTGCACCAGATTTTGCTCTCTTCAGTTTTAGTAAATTAACCTCCCTGGCGGTATGATTATGTCAGATTTTTGCGTCTCAAAGTGGTACATTGTTTTGCATAGAAACTTGGCATTTTATATCGTAGGCCTGTAATTCTTAGGAATAACTCACTTCAATCTGTCCAAACAAGAGTCTAGTAGACATCCCGGGTATGATAAAGTTTGAAATAACTAAATTATAATATATATGAAAAAAAATTATAATATAATAAATAACTAAAAATAATTATCAAAAATATTATAATAATAATACAATTTATTCAATAATGTAATCTAGTCTAAAACACTGAAATTTGCTCAGTTGCAGAACTGTCGCTGTCATCACTTTCAGTGTCTGATGACAAATTTCCCCACGAATCAGCATAGCTCAATTCTGCAAGTGATTCTTATTTATTATCTGTGTTTTCTAGCTGATCAAAAACCACTTTTGACATAAAGGGATGCTTTTTGGGTACCATGGACGTTCTCAAGTTTCCAGGCAGAAAGAATGGCATATATAATATATAAGTGCATGCAGGGCACTGGGCAAAGCACTAGGGACAAAGGAGATGTAAAATGATTTGATACAGTAATGGAAACATACAGATTATAGTGTACTGTATGTGTTACTGTGTGTTTCACTTTTTGAATTTGCCGCCGGGCTCCGCCCCCATGTGACGCGACACTCGCAGGGAACGGAGCCCCAAACCCAGAGACATCGGGCGAAAGATTATCCCGGAGGACACAGCGGGGGGACATCGCAGGATCCAGGGGACAAGGTAAGTAACTTTGCTTGGATACTGCGATGTGATCCCGAGTGTGGCTCGGTGTTACCGCTTTTGGCAATGAAAACTCACCCCGAGCCACACTCGGGATAACCGCCAGGGAGGTTAACCCCAATGTGTTTCATGATGTGTCAGTAATAGGGAAAGATCAGCAGCAGGCAGAAAAAAGAAACAGTCATCAGCTCTAACGCGAGAAAGAAAAGCCATATCCTCTACAAAAATGGCTCCACACGAAAGACTCAATGGGGTTGATTTACTAAAATTAGAGAGTGCAAAATCAGGTGCCGCTCTGCATAGAAATCAATTCCAGTTAATTTGAACAAGCTGTAGTAGCAGCTGAATGGCAACTATGCACAGCAGCACCAGATTTTGCACTCTTCCGTTTTAGTAAATCAACCCCAATGTGTTGCATGATGTGTCAGTAATAGGGAAAGATCAGCGGCAGGCAGCAAAAAGAAAAAACTGATGACCAATTCTTTACCCTTCCACTTGCCATTTTTGTACGCAGGATAAGTGCTCTTTAGGGCTCTTGCACACAGCCATAATTTACAGCATATGGGCATACAGAATAAAATGCAGCTGTTGTTGTGACACCTAGAGCACAGCTGCAGTGCATCTTTGGCCACAGGAATGCATTACAAAAAATGCTGTCCCCCCTATATGTGCAAAACCACTGGCACAACAAATACTCATTCATGCAAATGGGCGTCTTTTTAAAAATGTATGTCCACAGCTGCAGCATTTCCATTGACTTGAGGACAAAATTAATTCTGACACAAGTCAATGCTTGTGTACACAAGTCCATAGGCAGTTGAAATGATATGTACATCTGGACTTGTACTATAAAGGTTTAGCTTCAATATGCTCATTATGTGAGTGATTTGGTGAATTTTGTATGATATATGCAATGATTTACACATGGGCATGCTTTAACCTCCCTGGCGGTATGATTATTTCAGATTTTTGGTGCTGAAAGCGGTACAATTATTTTGCATGGAAATTTGGCGTTTTATATTGTAGGCCTGTAATTCTTAGGAATAACTCACTTAAATCTGTCCAAACAAGAGTCTAGTAGACATCCCGGGTATGATAAAGTTTGAAATAACAAAATCATAAATTATAATATATATGAAAAAAAATTATAATATAATAAATAACTATAAATAATTATCAAAGATGATAATATAATAATAAAATGTATTCAATAATGTAATCAAGTCAAAAACACTGAAATTTGCTCAGTTGCAGAATTGTCGCTGTCGTCACTTTCAGTGTCTGATGATAAATTTCCCCAAAAATCAGTATCACTCAATTCTGCAAATGATTCTTATTTACTATCGGTGTTTTCTAGCTGATCAAAAACCGCTTTTGACGTAAAGGGTCACATTTTTATGCCATGGACGTTCTCAAGTTTCCAGGCAGAAAGAATGGCATATATAATATAAAAGTGCGTGCAGGGCACTGGGCAAACCACTAGGGACAAAGAGGATGTGAAATGATTTTATACAGTAATGTAATCTGTAAGATTACAGTGTACTGTATGTGTACTGTGTGTTTCACTTTTTGAATTTCCCGCCAGGCTCCGCCCCCTTGCGACGCGACGCTCTCAGAGAACGGAGCCCGGCACACAGAGGCATCGGGCAGAGGACACAGCCCGCAGACACAGCGGGGGACATCGCTGGATCCAGGGGACAAGGTGAGTAACATTGCCTGGATCCAGCAATGCAATCCCGAGTGTGGCTCAGGGTTACTGCTAATGATACTGAAATTCCACCCCGAGCCACACTCGGGAATACCGTCAAGGAGGCTACAGCTTGGTCATTTTTCATCTTTCCATCTATTAAATCTTCTGCCCTTGTTGTTTTAATCTTGGATAGTAAAACATGTTTTTTGCCAGTAAATACCTTATACAGCCCACTTCCTGTTTCTTATCTGGCCTTTAGCCTGGGCTTTTGACATCATGCACAGCTCTCTCTCTCTCTCATAAGAGTTTACCAGGAAGGGAGGGAGGATGAGTCATAAGAGGGCCAATGAGAGCTGCAGAGCTGGAGGTGTGCCTCTGTGTGTCTGTGTAAATCCAGGAAGTGAACAGGCAGCAGCTTGAGCTGCCCACAGTTAAAATGGATGCAGCCAGACCTAGTGGAAGGAGATTTCTGCAGAATATTTGGCAAGTACAGAATCACAGTATGTATAAAATAATATGCAAAGTGGTTGGAGGGAAGCTTCAGAATGGCAAAGATGGTTTTATTACAAATTATGTGAGCTGACTGCAGTTTCCATACATTCGTACGAAGGGCGGTGTTTGTCTGCATCGCATTCACAGGTGTTCCGTGCAAGCAGTTCCATTCATGTCAATTGGAATACAGCAGATGCATGGACATAGCTGCTGCTCTCACTTTGAAAACAATGTGGGTGCATGTGGGTGTGTGTCCCGAAACTCACATTTAAGGAACACTGGAACTCTGCATTCGAGGAGACACACCTGCACCCAGAACGGATCTCAAATTGGGAGCAATGTTTGTGTAGGTGCAGCCACTGCATCCCAATAGATGTGGGACTGCCTGCACAAGGATGCATGGAACACCTGTGCATGCCCATGTGGGCAAACACGGCCCTTCGCACAGATGTACGCTTAAAGTGGAACTTTACCCATAACAACTTGATAAAAAATAAAGTTCTTGAGCAAGGAGCATAAATTCCACATTAATAATTCTGCTACCTCCATTATTGTTCCTGTTTCTTCTTGCTGGAGGCTGCCATTTTGCTAAAGCTCAGAGCCCCTGAGCAGCACTAGATCATAAAGCAGAACTAAACTCATCGATTTAACAGTTTCAAAAAACAGTTACATTCCTAGAATGAACAGAAAAAAGTATATGTGTTGTGCTGTGCCAATCACAATTTTTATATGTATTCATACTATAGCACTGTTTTTGTGATTAGTGTGGCACAACACATATCATTTTTTTGCAGCTCATTTGATTATGACAAACGTGTTTCTGATTTTAAGACTCCGAGCGTGGTAGTGCATTATTTTTACAGTCATGGCCAAAAGTATGGGCACCCCTGTTAGATAATGCAACACTTTGGCCAGAAAATTGTTGCAAATATAAATGTGTAGGCATTCTCATATGTATTTCTTCTGTTTGTATTGGTATGACAAAAAAAGGTGGAGAAACAAAAAGCCAAATCTGACACATTCCACGAAACACTCCAAAAATGGACTGGATAAAATTGCAGGATTAGAGAGAAGCGGACATAGCTCCTGGCGCCATGGTTAACAGTGATTCACTTAACAGCAAATAATGGATGCCCACCACCATCCTAACCGGCACCTTATGTTACATCTTGCATGGTGACCCCTGCTGACAGCAATGGACCAAAGACGGGATATCCCTCCAGGAGTGGTAAAGTACACAATTGCTCAGTCAAGTTCTAACATCTCACCTGCCTATGTGATATATAGACTGTCGGCATCTCCCTTCACAGTATCTGATTTACCTTCACTCACTTTCTCCTGTCAGCTGAAGGTGTTTCCAGCACGTCGATAATTCCACTGGTGATCAACACTGACATATGGGAAATATATCGGGGCACTCTAGACTGACCCCTCTCCATATATGCATTTTGCATCTGTATGGAGAAAATGACCCGATACCCTACCTTTGAGCTCTTGGCCTCTTAAGCCATAAAAGTGGTTATCACCCCATTGGGTTATATATACTCAGCACTTTAGCCTGTTACCTTCCACCTCCCATTATTAAGGAGCATCACCCGCAGGAACTTTGTGAATACCATCACAGGACCGGGAGACCATACATTGAGACGAAGCATACGGGAATTGTTATACATGATTTATTTTCCTAGGCTGTCTAACAGTCTCCCCCTGCTCGAGCCTCCAAGGGGCTGATCCTAAGGCATGCCACCTAATGAGACTCATTTGTATACAACAATATGCAACATTTGTCGCAGTGACGTCCTTTAAGTCAGAACACTTGGCGTCCGGACGTTAGTGTTTAATGCTTCTTGTGAGTGGTTTGTGTTTTTTGTGTTGTATGTCAGCATGATATTCATGCATGTTGATTTTGGTATTGGTCCCAACCCGGGTAACCACATTATGTAACATATGAATTTTAACACAACTCTTTTTGATATTTGAACAATAAATGATAATATTTTGTGGTAATACAGTGGTCTGCACTCTCTGTCATTTGAATAGCCCTCTTATTTTTCCCGCTCTTGGGGAAAATGCTTTTTTTCTGGTATGTTTTGGGCTATAATGACAGTACCGGATGCTATGAGTAGACTGGACTTTGAATGCTGATTAACACACCTCTTGTTTCCGTAATATGCCTAGAATTTATCTTTAGGCCTCATGGACACTGCCAAACGCTTTTTGGTAGGCGTAAGATGCAAAAAAAATGCTCACAAACTGTTTTCTAACGTGTTTAGGCATTTTTAGAAGTGTCAAGTGATCCTCTCCTTTCTGGGTCCCCCACCAGCGGTCCTGGCTCCTCCCCCCTGACGAGTGCCCCCAACAGCAAGCCTCTTGCTATGGGGGGCACTCAAGCAGGCTTGCTCTCGAGCCACGCTCCTATGAATGGACACAGAGTGCAAGTTGACCCCGTCCCCCGCTCTCTCCTCATTGGCTCACTGGCTGTGATTGACAGGAGCAGGAGTCAATGGCTCCCACTGTTGTATGAGCCAATGACAAAAGATACCTGGAAGAGCCAATGATCTCATGCACATCGCTGGATCAAGATGGGGCTCAGGTGAGTATAAGTGGGGGCTGAACCCAGAAGGTTACCTTAAGGTAGAACTATGGTCAAAATGAAGAAATCAATATGTTATGCAGCTATACAGACTATTAAAACATGTCACATTGTTTTGCAAAAAGCAGTAAGGATGTTGAGATATCTACCTTGTCTCCTGCTCTCATTTGCACTTCCTTTAGTGAGGTGACAACTTTATTTCCTGGTTTTGTTTTGCCTGTGTTGAACAGCACACATGTTGTCCCCATTTGCATCTATCTCTCTCTGCAGAAACGTCCTGACATCACTGGGGGAGGGGCTCCTATATCCATGGAAATCTCAGCCATTCATTCTACATACAAGTACTGATTAGGCCCTGCCCACAATCTGCCCATGAAGCCCTGCCCACTCCCACCTATGTCCCACCTTTTCCCGCCCACTGCCATGTCTATACAGCCAGCTGCTAGGTTGGATTTTGTTCTGCCAGTTTACAAATTACCAGAGGAGAGCAGGCAGAGAGAAGCACACAGATTAATAGACTGATCTGTGTGGAAATTAACCTGTAATGACCTGTACTGTTTTAAATAGCACACACCCAGCTATTGATTGGCAGATTGGTGTGTGTTATGTAAAATAGACTGAGCACCATAGAAAGCTGGAGGACTGTTGGAGAGACAAGCCACTTCACCGAAAGGAAAGGACATCTGGACCTCTGCTCTGCTGAACTCCTCCCATCATATGTATTTTCTTCACAGGAAATGTCAGTTCTCAGACTACAAAGGGCATTTGTTAGTCTGTGCAGTGCAATTCCGCATTCCTCAACAGAAACGTCTAACACCGGAATGTGAAGATTTACTCTATTTATAGGCTGTGTGTACAGGCCAACAACGGACACCATAAAATAACATAAGCAATGTAAACCTTATGCAGGTGAAAAACACAAGGTGCAGGTTGAAAGGTTTATAATGCCTTTAAGTCCAAACTCTTACAGGAACTTGGCTTTAAAGCCATTGTGCAGTTGAATTCACAGCTAGAAGAAGTTGCTTTCCTGAAGGCAAACAGGCTATTCACTTTGCAAGGGAATTCACACTGTGCAAGGGGATTAGTGAATGAGACGAAGCTCTCCTGCCTTCCAGCATCCAATCATGTGCAAGCAAAAATACTGTTTTTTTTTCCCCCCATGAATGTGATTAGGTATTCTTTACAAAGTGAATTTTCCCACATTCATGTTTACATTGACAGCTGAGCAGCCCCAGAAGCATAACCAAACCATTATGTTTGCTCGCTGCTTTTAGTAACAATTTATTTTTTTTAAAATGTCTTTTTATGTGTGGTTTAGCAAAAAAGTGTTACAAAACTATTGGGCATACCCGGGCTCTAATCATACATAGAGTACAAACAACATGTGCTGACAGGCTGGCTATGTTACCCTGTAGGGCAAAATAGCTTCCTTGGGCAAGTGTTAATGCCTGTGAGTGAGGATGGCTCATACAACCCTTGACTCCCAGGTTTGATGTGGCAGTGAGGAGAAGCGGCTTGGAGAGGATAATTCTATGTTCTAGTTTCCTTTGGCACTGTATGTGGCCCTAACACCTCCCACCGCATACCATTTACTATTGGTTACTGAAATAACAGTAATCGGTGTATATGAGGCAGGATGGAGCAGGGACAGAGTAAGCAATGTCAAAGCCTAGTTGATGGCGGAGTTTTGAGCCTTCAGGTGCTTTACTGCCACTTTACATGTTAATGTGCACAACTTTCAACATTTGTCAATAGTTCGCTTAGGTGCCAGTAACACATAAGTAGCCATCTTAAATTGGCATTTGGAGAGCAAGCCAAGAGTTTTTTGGGAGAGAGCAAGTAAATAAGGTGCAGCGTTGAACACTTTGGTTCATAGGGCACCTCTAATGCTGTTGCAGCCACTAAAGCACAGTGGTTAATGTGAGGGGAGGAGGTGTGTTAATCTGTTTGGCACCATGTACCATCGGAGCACATTAGTGGCACACTGTATGGAAGTTATACATATAGGACAGGTGGCAACCGTGGACCAAATTTGTTGACAATCTTCCTTGGATTTAGTGGCTCACCCTCCCACTTGGAAACATAAGAGTGAGACATATGTGTGGCAGGCAATAAATTAGGAATAAATTACAATAATTTGCTTAGGGGAGAGAGGTGCATGATAACAGGGTACTCAGAAAGCAAATGCTTCCCTGAATTAGATGCAGGTACTTCTTAAAGGAACTACATCCAGAAAACGGTCATTGAGCCGTTATGAATTCCCCCGATTGTGCTTTGTCCAGAATAGTGAATCTTTGCGGGTTTGGAATGTGGGAAGGTAATTTTCTGGATACAGTTGGATGTGAGTGAATATGCACATGCCCAGATACACTGATAAAAATGATTCTGTTGGCTTGCAATTTTAACATAAAAAGTTTATCATTTTCAACAAATAAATAAATGTTAATTAATTTACTTTGATGTTTGAAGTACCTTACTTCATTTTCATTAGTTTTTAAAACACACTTTTTACATTTACAAAAATAATGTATAATATTGAGTAATCTAGACAAAACTTTCAAGGTATGTGCATTTCCATATTTTAATTGAGTTACATTTACTTACAAAATTTATCTATTCATTTGACTGAAATTGCGGGAAGCATACACGCTTCCCGCAATTTCAGTCAAATAAAAAGATAATTTTTTTAAGTAAATGTAACTCAATTACAATATGAAAATGCACATACCTTGAAAGTTTTAAGAACTGTTTTAAGAATGAAAATTATGTAAGGTGCCAACAATACGTAAATTAATTATCATTTATTTATTTGTTGAAAATGATACAATTTTTATGTTAAAATTACAAGCCAACAGAATCATTTTTATCAGTGTGTTTGCCAAACGTGCAACCGCATGAGTTTTTATTTTAACCACTTGCCGATCAACCGCTGTCCAGTGGCCGCAGGTCGGTCCTCACAGAGCCAGAATGGGGATCTGTTGATGTAAACAAACAGATCCCTGTTCTGACAGGGTAGTGGAGAGAGATCAGCTGTTCCCAGTGATTGGGAACAACATTCTCTCTCTACCCCCCAGTCACTACACTCCCCCCACAGTTAGAAACACCTCCCTAGGGAACACTTAACCCCCTGATCTCCCCCTCGTGTTAACCACTTCTCTGCCAGTGATATTTACACAGTAATCAGTGGCTATTTGTAGCTCTGATCCCTGTATAAACCTGTATCGTACGAACGTCTCCTTCGCCCCAGCTAGCAGGTGACCATCCAGTGAGCATACTGCTAGCCGGGATGGTCACTGGATGCTCACTGGATGGTCACCTGCTAGCTCAGGCGAAGGAGACGTTCGTACGATCGGGCTGGTTCCCTGTGTCTTACGTGGACGTCCACTCCTGGAAGCGGTGACCCTACCTTTATGTTTACATTGTGTGCTACATTTTCATTAAGATTGTGAGTGCAATTTTAAAGGGTGTTAGCCTGTGGGGCAAAATAAAGTATAACGGTTTTACGCTATGTACGCTCCATTTCTCTTATTTATATGAATGAGGAGATGTGATTAGAATGATCCTTCTGGAGGAGCGAGCCGTTTATATGAAGCCTAAGACCTTTAAATGATCCAGAATGTATACAGAGGTTCTGTGGTTTGAAGCCCACTACTTACCTATTTCTGGTAAGTGTGTACCCCAGAGGGGGACCATCATTTCTCCACGTGGTGCTCGTGTGGTGGTGGAAGGTGCACTGTTTACTATACAGACTTCTATCTCTGAGGATCACATTATGAATTGAACTGTGTGGACTTTTGTACAGCGCTGCTACAGATTTAAATATTGCTTTGTTTCTGTTTTCTTGTTATTAATTTTATTCAGCAGCTGCTATTTAATCTTTGGAGGGTGCACACCTCAGCGCTGAGCACAGATCTTGCTAAGGGGCGCTTTTTTCCATTTTTATCTCTGGTGTTTTTTAGGTTATAAGTAGAGTTGAGCGAACCTCTGGAAGTTCGGGTTCTGCTGGTCCGTCCGAACTTCGGGACAAAGTCCGGGTCCGGGTCCGGACGGAACCCGAACGATCGCACGCAGGGGTAAAAAACATCCCGTGAACGGGATGGGAATGGGGGTAAAATGAAGGAAAACGTCGGGAGATCCCGAAAGGTCCTGAAACAATGTCGGTAAAAACACGTATTTTCAAGCCCAGGGGTAACTAAAGTTACCCCAAGCAACAGGCACGCTAGCAAGCCCAAGGCAGGCCTGGGCCTGGGCCTGAAACAGGGCTTCAAGCCTGCCTGGTCGTCTTGGGCTTGAAGGTCTCCAAGCGAGTTGAGATGAATATTGGATTTTTTGTGGTCTCTATTTTTACCTTTTTTCGCGGGGAATCGTTCTAGACACGAGTCGCGACTCCACACGTGGGAGGTTTCTAATTTATCGTCGACGACTTATTTTAATTATTGTTCTTTTGTCTT